>JBBPDJ010000023.1:13392472-13407430 GCA_037974625.1 Cucumis cinereus
AAATGATAAATACAAAATAATTAAATAAATAAATAAATAAATATCTTTTTCCATTTTCTTTTTCCTATTCTTTTTTTATCAACAATATTTTATTTATTTTTAACAAAACTACAAAATTAATTTTAATTAATTAATTTAAAAATTTTTTTATTGTCAAACAAAATTACTAAAATATTCTTTATCAAAATTACTAAACTACCCTCCGATATTTTATTAATAAATTTGCAACAACAACTTAAATACAAAGAAAAAGTTGGCTATTACAATGATTATGACCTAAAACAAAACTCAAACTTGACAGCAGACAGGCACTAGTATGTCAGGCTCGAGAATCACGATCTATACCGAAAAAGTGAGAAAACATTTGAAGGAATGAGCTAACGCCCAGTGAGTGACAATTTATAAACAACATAGTGTAGAAATCATTCATAAACTTGGAAATACTTTAAATACATACTTTAGAAATCACATACTTTAGAACTAAATAAATATCATACTGCTGAAACATGTTATAAACTTTTCAAAGCAATGTGTTTCTAAATCTTTCATAAAGCAATGCATAACTGAAATCTTTTGCAAATAATCTGTAACTGAAAACTTTAACAAGCCATGTATAATCCTCTAACTATGTTGTAGTGGGAAAAACTCGACACTCCCAACGTCTTTGTCGTAGTGGAGTCATCTCAACACTAATGACAGCTATATCTACGTCGTGGTGGGATAAGTACCAGCAACGTCTTTGTCACGGGGAGCTAACTCAACACGCTCGACAACGATACTACGTTATAATGGGACGAACATCTATAACGTCTTTGTCGTAGTTGGCAAATCCAGCACTAACGACAGCGAAATCTACGTTGCAGTGGGGCCAACATCAACAATGTCTTTGCCGTAGTGGAGCAAGCTCAACACTCACACAGCGCTATATACGTTGTTGTGGAGCCACCGCTCACAACATCTTTACTATGGTGGGGCAAATCCAGTACTCATTACAGCGAAATACTCTTGTGTCCACACTTAGTATACTAGCCTCAGACTCAATCATGGATACACATGCTCGTACTGAAATTCTCATAAATCACTGAAATAGTTCTTAAATACCTTTTGCTTAAGTATTCATTAAGAAATACTCATGAAACTTAGATCGTTCAAATCATAATTGAATTTCATTTAGAAATACTATAACATTCTTAAATCATACTTTACTGAAATCTCGTAAAACGTGAAAATATCTTTGACCTTCAAACATATAAAATCATGCTTACTAGTATATGTAAAATCATAAATCATGTATCTAATCGTTATATAACACATTTTTAGCATGAAAGATCATAAACATTCAATACATTTTGCTTAAGAAGTTTACCTCGTAAAACGTGTAAACTCGGAAATACTTTAAAGAAATTCAAATCATATGTAACATCCCAAAAATTTAAGATAATTTTAGGTTAATTATCTTAAAAGAAAAGGTTGGATTTATTTTGAGATCTAATTTGTTTTGGGATGTTAATTATTTTGGTTAAGAAATTATATATATATATATATATGGGTATATATATTTAATTATTTTTGGTTAAAAGATAATTGAGAGAGGAGAGAGAATAATTTGATTGATTTGGAATAGGAAAAGGAAAAGGTTCAACCCTCGCCCTATCTCCCTTTCTCCTTTTTTTTTTTCTCAAAGTTCTCTTTTCTCTTCTATGGGCGAGGGTTCAACCCTCGCTCTTTTTCCTCTCCCATTTTTTACTTTCTTATGGCGAGGGTTGAACCCTCGCCCTTTCTTCTTTAAAAAAAAATTATGCCTTTCTCTCTCCTAAACTCCCATAAATCTCTAAATACTTTTCAAACTACCACAAATCTCTAATAATTTTACAAAACAATAATAAATAAATAAATTATCAAATCAAACGTCTCTCTTTCTTCACTCTTCCAACTTGTCATTCCTCTCTTTCTTCATTCTTTTCTAACGAGTTGCCACTTACTTGCCCATGCCATTCAAAATTTCACATCGTCCTCAAAGTAATTTGTGCATATATAATTTTTTTTTTGTTATTTTTTAGACATCTATCTATGTCCTAAATTGGCAAAGAAACTATAAGGAAAATTTTCACAATTCAATTTCTACTTCTCTAATATTGGTTTGCTTCCAATGTATTTACATTTGTTAAATCACAAATTGACGGAAAATGCTTGAAATATATAAAAGATTACTTCAACAAGTAAAGATATATCAATACTTATTAGGATGAATTTAACATTATATTATAGAAATATGAAAAAATGGTCTCGTAGACCACTTGCTTTGAACACCATCTTAAATCATGAATTGCAGATAATTAGTCAATTTAAATTTAATTTTATACCAGTTAATTAACAAGATTTGGAACAATCAACTTTGTAGTTTTGTCTATAATCAAAAGTGTGTTATATACATATATATACATACATATGTATACATACATAGATATATATATCTTATAAATATTATTAAAATAAATGTCCATTATGCTTAGTGTCCAAAACTATGTAGCATTTTTCCAGTGAAACATATGTTGACCATGTGCCACTTATCTATCTATATTTAATGTCCATGTAATCCACCTCATGCATGCCAAATTGCATATAAATAGTGACATTTGGTGAGCTTTGTTAGACACACACGTTGAAATTCTAGAGTAATTGGAGATATTAGAAATTTTTGGAGAATGAGTATTTTGTTATTTATTTTATTTATATATTATATTATATTTATTTTAATACTATATTCTGCGATATCCGTATTCCTGTTGTGCCTCATTATGTGTGTGTATATATATATATATATATATTTAATAACAATATAAAAGTGAAGGAGAAAAATAACCAAAAAGAATAAGAAGAATAAAAAGGGCACTAAATTATCTCATTTAAAATCGCAAAGACCAAATACATATCCCGAATCCAAAATTCATTTTGCCCAAATAACTATTAAATTTTATAAATTTAGCATATTGGAAAGCTTTTAATTAAAACCATGGGATTTTTAGTACACATGTTCCTTAACTAGGTAGATAAAAATAGATGTTACAAATCGTAGATGAATTTTGAAAAAGCGATAATAACGTAACACAACCACTCATTTCAACAACCCATTAAATGACTTGTTCAAAAATGACACTGATAATGTCAACCACAAAAAGCCAATAAATTAAGCAAAACCACCCAAAAGTGTGCCAAAAAGAAAATTAGAAGTGAGAAAGCAATTCATGGATATAAAGTGAAATTCATTGCCTCATTCTCTTCACACTCATTCAAAGTAAATTTGAAGCATTGGAAAAGAAGATATATATTAAAAAAAGTAAAGGTATCAAAATGGCAACCTCCACCAAAATATTGACCATTTTCATCACTATGATGGTGGTTTGCTCATTTATGGCAAACCCAACAAACGCAAACTCTATTAGTTATGGCGCCATTGGTGAGGATGGAAAACCAAAGTGTCCTCATGGTCATTGCAAAAAACAAGGTGATCCAGCCAACAGTTATACTAGAGGATGTGAGTCCGAAGAACGGTGTAGAAACTAGAAACGAAGTTGCATGAGACTACAATATAATAACCGTTGGATATGTGGATTCTAAAACGTAACATGGTGTCTGTCTTTTATAGTGATTCATTATGTTTATTTTATGATTTGAGTTAATATGTTGCCTTAATTAATTGAGTTGTTGTAATTACAATTCATTTTGCTCCATTTAGAACTTTTATGGCCAAAGTGAGCTTATAGCTTGGTGGTATTAACATAACCTCTGTATTTAAAGATCCACTATCGTAAAAAACAGTTTACTTGACGCTTTAAATTTCACATTACTTGACGGTTTTGTAAAAATTTGTCAAGCAATGTAAAAAACCGTCAAGAATAAACAAAAGCTAGAAAAATGAAGATTTTTTAAGATTTTTTTCAATACTTGACGGGTATAAACCATCAAGTTAATATTTTTTTGCTTGACGATTTTTAGATGTCATGTACTGGGTACAATATTTGGTTTTTCCCCGATTCTTTCTCTACCCTTTTTAATTTTATTTTAAAAAAATATTTTGTTACCCATTTCCATGCAACGCAAAGGATTTCACGCAAATCTCCCTCATCTCCTTCAAAACCATATGCAAAATTTCTCATCTCCCTCATCTCCTTCAACAATTATCTCCCTCAAAATTTATTTAGTCCTCTCCGAAGAGCGCTCGATGACTCGACGACGATCTGAAGAACGCTCGGCAATCAGATCTGAAAACTCCTCCATCTTAGAACGCGCCTGATCTGAAGATTGTGACGACGACTGCTCCAACCCTCCATCTCATGACTCCGATGATCTAAAAAATGCTCGACTATCAAATATGAAGAACACTCGACGATCTGAAGACTCCTCCATCTCACAACGACTTCGATCCATATGTAGAACGCCCTTAATCTAAAGACTGCGACGACGACTGCTCCGACCCAAACCCACAAGGACTGCTACATCCTTGTTCTCAATGTCATTGTCTGCACGGTAGTTCACCCCTTTTAAATGCTTTCTCTGAGAATCTGATCTTGAATGAACTTTTTTTATGCGATTAATTCATATAGGTTTAGGTTTAGTTTCAATTTTTGCGATTAATTCATATAGGTTTAGGATTAGTTTCACTTCGACAAAATTGAAATAGTTATATGAATAATTTTTGTTTGCTGATTGTTGCAATTTCTTTTTTGAATGATCTAAATACATTTGTTTACCCTCATCTTGACATCGTTATGAAAAGATCAAGGGGATAAAATATACGCAAATATCTAAATGTTGGCTTACCAGCCCATTAGATATTATATATATGCCACTGTAGTTAGTTTATCTATTGAATGATATGGAATATGGAGTTTTCATATCCAGAATGTTAGATGACATGCAATTTATTTTAAGAAAATGTAGTGAAAAAAGAATCTACCCAATATGTTGGAGGTACTTTAGATTGACGTAAGAAAGATAGGCTGCAACATTTTCAAATTTGACAAAAATCACAAATAGGTTAAACATTCCTACTTATAACATTTAGTAATTGAAAATCAACATTATACAATCAACCCTTGATCATTTAGATGTCCCATGATTGGGTTCCATATGGAGGAATTTGCTTTTCTTTTTATGTACTGGATGCAAGGTACACCTGATGAGTTTGCTGATCTTACTCATATACAATGCATATAATCTTTCTTGTTTGTACATTTACAATATAAGTTTCCTTGTTTGTGCTTGACAACAAAAATATTAGCATGAAATGTAATTAGACAATCATTATTAATGGTAAGTTTGTTAGTAGACATTTTTGGAGGTATTTCCTTAGTTTGATTAGAATGGTCAAATCTATTAAAGCAGTGAAGAGTTGTATGGTTTAGTTTTCCACATATTTGACATTGTACTTTTTCCTTTGTGTTTCAAACTTGGGTTGCTGTCGAATCATGAATATTGTTGTGTGGGAGAGTTAGGATTTTTATATTGCATTTCATTTGGTCCTAATTGATCAGCTCTTCTACTACAGTTGTAACTTCTACATCTCCCACTACCCCTTCCTCTTTCACAAAGTAAAGCTTGATCTGGTCCATAAGTTGTGATTTTTCTTCCTCTATCTCAACACTTAATTGCAATTCATGGTTCTTTAATGCTAACACAAACTGATTCTCCATCATGCAAATTTGTCACACAACCCTTTTGAATCTTTTTAGTTTAAGCCTTTAACTATTTTTTTGTCTTTTTTGGGAAAATTTGCATCGATTAATTGTGTAGGTTGTCAAATCAAAGTTGGGTAAGCCTGTAAGACTACTTGAAGGTAGCATAATTTTATTGGTATGTTAGTCTTGGATTTGTTTCTACAATTTCTTGTGTTTACATATTCTTATGTTTGTTCTGCTAAGGGTTTGAATTTGATAAGTTTCAAGTTGTCAAAGTATGTCACAAGTGTATTGTTAATATCTTATGGCTATCCTATATTTATGGTTGTCAATAAGTTTTAAAGTACAATTGGACCCTTTTTAAATATTTTTGAAATATTTTGCAAGTTCGGGGGACGAGTAGATCGTCGGGCACTTTATTAAGTTTTGTAAGTTGTTGGAATCTTGGACATTTGTTACACGCTTTTGGAAAACTTAGATATTTTAGGCTTTAAGGTATATTCTGACACTTTTTTAAAGGTTTTTGAAATATTTGAAAACTAAGACTCTTTTTGTTATGGTGTTAGTGTTTTTTTTACTTGCACCTAAGTAATTTTGATACGGAGATTCTTTCTTATCTTCGATTTCTACTATTTAAAATAAAACAAATGAGAGAAATTCTACCAGATATGTTTGGAAAATACCATATGCTTTTCTGGAGTGTGTGTGTGTATATATGTGTATATTTTAGCAAATCATGTAGTGAGTTTGGTGCTAAATTAATTGTCTTTTTCTTCCCGCTGCGTGATGTCAAATTTCAGAAGAAAAGAAAAGGAAGGATTAACTGAGAATAGGTAGAGTCAGAAATGAGCATTGTTGTATTATGTGATGAATATATGTTGTATTAGACTTATTGTGGTGTATCAATCTCTAAGGACTGTGATATCAACAACACATGTGTTTGTGTGTATTTATATAATAAATGGCCAAAATTGGCCAACATTATTACCTTTGCTCTTACCGTACTTATACTTAATTTTTGGCAGCATTCTATTTTTATGTTATTTTCATAACTTGGTAATCTTTTACTTTAAAGAATATGTGAATGGCTTGGTCTTTTTAGATCAATGTTTCTATTTTTAAGTTCAATATTTTAGGTACCAAGTCTTATTTTAAGAGATATGACCTTGTTTCCATTGCATTTATCTTATTATTGCTATTGCAATTAACTGTTTTATAAAATGATCTCAATATTTGTAGCGTTGTCCTCACATGTTCACATAAGATATATCGAACACTGTAATTTTATACTACCTTAATTCATCGTTTTCCATTAAAAATCATTTAAGAATTATGTAAGGGACGATCAATTCGTTGAATTATATTGTAGACAATATCACTAAAAAAGTCTATTTTTATATGATTGAAAAAGTGAAGACTTGATAGCTTTTTAAACTCGAGTAGCTGATCAATTAGTTTTCTCTTCATTGCACATGCTATAATCATGGACTGCTCAATGTAAAAATGTTTTAGTGTACTTTCTTGTATTTAAAGTTTTAAACATGCGTCATGTCCTACTATTTGTTCTAAGTGGTTTTCGATCTTGATATAGTCTTCTAGTTTGTTTGTTTTGTTATTTTGTTTGTGATGTCTTTAAAAGAACTAGGTAAATGTTTGAATGTGAAAATCAAACATATATCCATAAATGAGACCCACCAATATTGATTACGCTACTCTAAACGGGCCTTGGTTTCTTTTTAGTGAGAAAATTAAAGAGCATTCTATTATTATTTCATAAATAAATTGAAAATTCAAAGAAAATGGAAGTTTTTTTAGTAAATGGATGAGATATATGGAAGTTATTGAATATCACAATAACTTAAATCTGTTACTTTACCTTAAAATTAAGTTTGTTGCTTTCGTGTGGTTCATTGAAAGAACTTTTTTCATGGTAAACTTAGGGTGTTTTTGTCATGGTTACTTGTTCTCTAATTTATTAATATTTTAGTAAACTGTTAGTAGGTATAGTCCTATCAACTGAGGTTGAAAAATGCTCATTATAAAATTGACCTTCATTTCAAATTCTAACCGTACATGAAAGTTTAGCTTCTTTTTTGCACTAAACCAGATTGAATAAGTCTTAAGTTTAGTTTGATCTATGTATTTCATTCCTTTCTACATAGATCCAACCATTTAAGACGAGATTGCATAAATATTGCATTGGTAATTTTTCATTTTGGTACTATTTGATGTCTTCTTCTATTGTCATCTTTTTACTCTAATGTGACTGAAATTTATAACTTTTTCTCATTATCTGTTCTTACTGGATTTACAGTTATGTATAAATCATGGATGCACGAAAGTAGGTTATCCAAAGATTATGAATTGGGTGTAGAACAATCCATCAATTTTAGATTTTCAAATACAAATGAGACCTTTATTCGTTGTCGTTATTTGAGATGTGGAAATTGTGAAAAACAAAGTCGCACTAGTATTAGAGAACACTTGTACGCTCAATGAAATTGATGAAAGCTATAAAATTTAGATTTGACATGGTGAACAACTACATAAATCATCGTATTGTGGAGAATCTTCTAAGTTTTGCACCCACATGTATGAAGAGAACAATGTTGGAAGTGTAAAACAAATGATTGATGTTACTCATGAGAAATATTCAAAAGACCCAAACGAATTTGAGAAATTATTTAACGATGCCGAAAAAGCATTATACAAAGGATGCAAAAAAAAATCACCAAGTTTTTTTACATTAGTGAAGTTGTATAATTAAGAGTTAGATATGGTTAGTGTGATATTAGTTTTTCAGAATTACTAAAAACTTTAAACAAAATTTTGCCTTCTACTAATGAACTCCCAACATCAATGTATGATGCGAAGAAAACTATAGGTGCACTAGGAATGAATTATGAAAAGAATCATGCATGCCTTAATTATAGTTGTTTGTATAGAAAAGAATATGCTAATGCAACTGAATGTCCTGAATGTGATGAATCAAGGTGAAAGTATGCTAATAAAAATGACGAGAAAAAACAAATTCCTTTAGAATTATTGACTGTGCTAAAAATCTGATTTAGCATGCTAATGAGCATGTAGTTGATGATAATTTACGACATCCTGCAGACTCTCCAACCTTGAAATTGGTAGATTTAAACTTACCAGACTTTGGTTTTGAACTAGGAATCTCTGTTTAGCATTGTCAGCTGATAAAGTAAACCCACACGGTGAAATGAGCTCTAAATATAGTTGTTGGCCCGTATTGATAGTTATTTATAATCTTCCCCCATGGTTGTGCGTGAAAAGAAAATTCATGATATTATCAGTGTTGATATTGGGTTCAAAGAAATCAGGGGATGACATCAACACATATTTAGCACCACTTATTGATGATTTAAAACTCTTATGGAAAAATGGTGCTCAATGTTATGATGTCAATGAAGATGAACTATTCAACTTAAGGGTTGTTTTGTTGTGGACAATAAACGACTTCTTATATGGAAATCTTAGAGGATGTAGTGGAAAATGGTATAAGACATGTCCAATTTGTGGAGATAATACGAGTTCTATACGATTAAAGTATGAGAAGAAAATGTCATTCCTTGGGTATCAAAAATTTCTACACGCAATCATCCATACAGACGTCAAAAGAAGTTATTTAATGGTCAAAAGGAGCTTGTAATAGTTTCAGAAACCTTGTCTAGAGACGCCATATATTCCATAATAAAAGATCTTCCATTTTCAAGAGGAAAGAAAAATACCAAAAAAACAACATATGGAAGGGAGTGCAAAGATTTGTTGGAACAAAGTTTCTTCATTTTTTGAGCTACTATATTGAAAAAAATCTTTATGTCAGACATTGTCTAGATGTGATTCACATGAAAAAAATGTTTGCATGAATATATACACTTCTTGATATTCTGAGAAAAAGTAAGGATAGTTTAAATGCTAGATATGATTTAGTCCACTTGAAAATTTGACGAGATCTCGCACCTGCCAGTGATGAAAAAACAATCTTCATTTCTCTTGCTTGTTCACTCTTACAAGAAAAAAAAACGTTGTGTTTTAAAAACATTGTCCGAAGTGGAGGTTCCTGAAGGTTATTCTTCCAACCTTAGAAACTTTGTGTCAATGACTGATTTGAAATTGAATGGTTTAAAATCTCATGACTGACACGTTCTATTACAACAACTGTTTTTCATTGCGATAAGATTTGTGATCCCAAAACATGTTCGTTATGTCATAATTCGATTGTGTATCTTTTTCAATCTGATATGCCATAAAGTCGTAGATGTCCAACAATGTGTCTGCTTGAGAAATATTTTCCTCTTTCATTTTTCACCATAATGATGCATCTCACAGTGCACATTATTAGAGAAGTCAAACTTTGTTGACCTATATATCTACGTTGGATGTATCCATTTCAAAGATACATGAAAGTTCTCAAAGACTAAATGAGAAATAGACATCGTCTAGAGGATTGTATTACACAAAGTTATATAGTAGAAGAAGTTGTTGAGTTTTGTTCAAACTTTCTATCTGGGGTGGATCCTAATGGGGTTGGCATTGACAAAGTTGAACAAGATCTTTTATACCAAGCTCATCGATATATTTTGGAAAATACAATTGATGAGCAACCATATATAGAGTGAGCTAATTTGCAACGATCTTCTGTTACGTTTTCGATTGAATTGTATCTTATACATCTAACCATATATTACAATGTTTCATAAAGAAACATAGGAGGGTGTTGCAATTGAAATACCCAAATAAAGCGGTGAATAAAAAATAGGTTCAAGACGAACATAATCGAAAATTCTTATCTTGGTTAAGAGAAGATGTAAACTGTGACACAATGTTCAAATTTTTATGATATCAACCTAACTATATATATACATACATATATCTATATATATACACATACATACACATATATATATATATGTATACATATATATATATATGATGGTTTTTTCAATTCTTTTACTTATCATGGTAGGTGAGATTAAAGATTAGATGGGAAATGTTGATGTTTCAGATAACTTGAGGTTGATTGCTTATGACCTTCATCCTATAGTGAGTAGATATAACAATTATGACATTAATGAATGTCGATATCACACGAAATCTTATGATAAGGATCGTAGTGTGGAAAATAGTGGAGTTCAAAAGATAAGAAACTCATAATTAAATATATGTCCTTTTACAAAGTGATAAAAGACATGGGAACTTAATTATAATATGTTTAATGTTGTAGTACTTAAATGCGATTGGGTGGAGAACAATAATGGTATGAAAATGGATGACCTAGGCTTTGTGTTATTTGATTTAAATAGAATAAGTCACAAGTCTGATTCATTTATAATGGCGACCCAAACAAGTCAAGTGTTCTATGGTTATGACCCAAGTGATGCGAGATGGTCAATCATGTTTTCTCCACCACAATGAGACTTTGAGAATCAATATAATGATGACGAGCTTGGAGATATCATATTACACTGTGAATGAGTACCTAGTGATATACCAAATATTGATGGAAGTAATGATTTGGATGAAAATATCTTAACATATGTACTATCAGACGGTGAAGGCACATGAATTTCTAAATAACTAATATTGGGTGTGTTATAAAATCATAATACAATCTACTTATTATATACATATGTTACAGTTGATTTTGTATATGCTTAGTGTGTAACTTATCTTTTAAGTTTTTGGATGACAGGATATTCGTATACCATATGGAGCCGACACTATCCAGAGATGAAGAGAAGGAGATTAGTGTGGCTGAGACCTGTGGAGCTATTGTGAGTGGAGCTCCACTCACATGACTGAGAAGACTAAAAAAACGAGAAAGTGGAGACCTATAGTTATGTTTGACGTTATACGAGTACGATGTGTGGACGAAAGAAAATTAGTGAACTACAATGAGGATGGAGTACCCATCGGAGAAAATGGGTTGAAACGAAACTTTTTCATTGGGTCTTGTGTACACTACCACATTTCAACTTCGTATGCATTCTGGATACACGTTTTAGTTTAATTGAAGGAAAAGATTTATATCCGAAATTTTAGTTATGTGGTTATTACTTTCTCAATTTGATTCAAGTGTTGGATATGTAAAATGCAACGAATGTATGCTCTTGGTTCTTATCTTTACATTGCATATGTACAATTATAGGACTGTAAATACAAGTGCAAAACAGGTGCACGTGAAAATACAAGGTTAAATACTAAATTGGTCCGATTTACTGTATTTATTCAGTTATATCTGTAGTTTTAGCTAAATATGTAACTCATGATGAATAGGGTGAGAATAGAGAACACACAGAATTGTTAACCCAGTTCAGTTGATACCACTTACGTCTAGGGGCACTTATGCCATAGAAGAACAATGCTTCAATATAAACAAGAGTTTGAATGTTTACAATCAAGTGAGATAGTGCTATTCGAATATAATCACTCAGTTTAGAAAAACTATAACAGACTTTAAATAACACTTTCAAACAATGCTACTTATGCATCTCTAGAATCTAGGCTCTCCCTGATTTACGGAAAGAGATACTTCATTAAGATAGGCTCCCCCTATCTGATAGAATACAGGCTCCACTTATGTTAACTTTTGTTGTATAATTAGGCTCCCTCTAATTCGTACTCCTCTTGCAACACAAGTTTTTCACACTGCCAGCAACTGGACAGATGACTTTGTATGCAAATGATATGATAAACGTATATTACAGAACACTTCAGCTTTGTAGTTAAGTCAGAGACTAGAAGATTTACAAAGCATAAGAAACAGACGCAACAATATTTCGACTTTGACTTCAGATCAATTCATACAAACTTTATTATATATATAAATATATATAATAGTCTTTTTAATCATAAAGTTTAATAGCTGGATAATATGGAAATATTAAAGTTCCAGCAACAAACTTCTTGAGAAAAGAAAATCTTCTTGATTCTTATACTTTAAATAAATATAAGATAATAGAGAAAAGAAATATTATTTTAGCCAAATAATAATAACAGTCTTCTCCTTTGGCAAATAATATTTCTTTTCTAGCAACCATTATTTTTCTTCTTATGAACCTCATAATAATGATAAACATCTGATGCAAAACAGGCTTGAAAATATGAAACTTTTGAAGTTCAGTTCCCAGTTCTTAGTAACAAGTAGATAGTTGATAAGGTTTTTCGTGGTGAAGATAAAAAGTAGATAGTCAAAGATAATAATTTATAAAGTGATTTACAAAACATTGTTGATAGTGAAAGACATGGTTCCTCGGTTCCCATTCTCCCTTCTCAACTTCTTCTACCCCTGGTTGCCTGAAAGAAATCATCTCCTAGATCACAAAACATTATCAGAAAGAGATGCCAAAGGGTCAGCATCGGGCTCCTGTGGTTCAACAGATGTTGTATTTGCAGATGTAGATGGTAGCAATCCCTGAAGAGTGATGATAAAAGAGTCCACAATAGACTTTCTATCTAACAGCGTGTGTATCGTGCTACTCAACATTCTGGACTCTATAATTAAAGTATGTAAAACTTTAGTACTTACAGCAAGCGGTAAGGAGAGATCATCTCTACAAAACTAAGTATTATCAGCTTGGTCATCATTAGTTGCAGTTGGAGCTCTCATATAATGTACAATATCAGGAACATGAGCCCTTGAAACAGTCTTAGGCTCAATTGAAGAACTTTAGGAGCAGGTCTAGGAAGATCTTGAACTGTTAAAACATTTGGATGCTGAGACAACATCAACCTACATAGAAGTCCAGGGAAGAAGATAGGTATTTTAAGTCCAAAGGATTTAACGTGTCTCAACACTTGAGACTAAACAAGTTCTCCTACGTTTACTGGAGCACTAGTGCCAATTTGATCAAACAAATTACCTAGTGCGACTGAAATACTTGAAGCATGAGTGGAAGGAATCCAGTTCGCTATTCCTATCTTGTGGAGAATGACATATTTAACACTCAAAGTTCCTGCAGGTAAGTGGCCAAAAGATGGACAAACTTTGATTACTCCTCAAGTCAATTTTGTTACTAAGACGTTAGTAGGCAGAGATTGAGTGGGGATATCAGACGACAGCTCTATTTCCAAATATTTGTGATGTAACATCCCAAATTTGAGATAATTTGAGTTTGATTATCTTGAATTATTTAAGTATGATTTTAACTGTTGGGATGTTGATTAATTTTGTTTTGGTAAAAGAAATTAAATATATTTATATATTTAATTGTTTTGGTTATGAGTTATTGGTGGGAGAAAAGTTATTGAAGAAAGAGAAGATAGGATTTTGGAAAAAGGAAATAATAATAATAAAGTTATTATTATTATTATTATTATTATTATTATTATTTTAATTCCTTTTTCTTTTTCTTTTCTTTTATTTTTTTTCTTCTTTTCTCTCTCTTTCTTTATTCTTCTTCGTCTTCCTCACGCAGCAAACCCCTCTCGCTTTCTTGCAGAAGCCGCCGCCACTAACCAACTCTACCGCAAGCCCGCGCCGGACGTCTCGCCTCGCGCTCGCGCCGTCGCACCCTGTCACGCAGCCGCGCACGTCTGGGCGTGCAGATCTACATCGCGTCGGCTAAAAGCGCGCCGCGCAGGTCAGATCTACTTGCACCCGCTCGCCATGAGCCGTGCCACCTGCTTCTCCGTCGCACGAGCCATGCCGCTGTCTTGATCCGCCAGATCTGACGTCGTGAGCCACGCCACCACCTTCAGTCGCCAGATGTGCCTTCCTGACGACGAGCCGCGCACCGCCAACCCTCTTTTCTGCCAGCTCCAACTGCACGTCTCTTCTTCTAACCGACGTCGCCGGTTGCCTCCAATCCGCGCCGCATGAGATCCACGCTGGATCTCGCGCGCTACCTCACACCCGCGCCAACCACTAGCCTACGCCGCGTCTTGCCTCACGCGCTGCCTCACGTGCCTCTACGTCACCCTCACGCACCGCCGCGTCTGCGAGCCGACGCTTCGCGCCGCTGCCTCGTATTTTTGTCCTCGGCTTGCCGCCGCCCCACTGTGGATTATTGTAGGTAAGTTTTCGTGGTCTTCTTTTGGATTTTGTTAAACTTAGTAGAGATTAAATCAAAGGTTTATTTGGATTAATTGGGTGTTTGATGTAGGATTCGAATACCCATAAGTGTGCAATTGGGAGTCTTTCTGCCATAGTTTTCTGCGGGTTTCGCTACGATTTGGGCTGGATCTCGTAGACATCGAGCGGTCGTTGGGTAAGTTTTGGTTAAAGGTTTGAGGTTACTTTCGATCATTAATTGCT
>JBBPDJ010000023.1:13429453-13520737 GCA_037974625.1 Cucumis cinereus
AGCGGGAAAGTTAGTTTTGGAATTAGGAAGAGGGAACCATCTCGAGAGAGAGAGGTTAGGGCAAGAACCAGTTTGGGTGTTCTTGAGGGTTTGTTCTTGTGTAATTGTTCTGAATTCTCAGTAAATAAAGATTTACAGATTTGATACCTATCACAGTCATACTAAACTCATTCTTATTCTAGCTACTCGTCTGCCTTTAGAATGATGAAGATGTTTGCTTCATGCTTTATGTGTTGAAAAGACATGAATTATGTTGCCAAATAAACAGATAAATCGGTTCCAGAAGAGCTGGGGAATGGATCCATCATACATGCCCAGTAGGAAGTCCTTTGAACGAGCAGGTACAAAGCCACTGAATATAAATCTCCTCTTTTTTTTCCTTTTTTTTTGTTTGTTTTTTACGATATGTGGGGTAGAGGAATCGAACCTCTAACTTCAAGCTTATCAGTACAAACACTATGCTGATTGAGCTATCCTCATTTTTGCATGCTTAATCTCTTTCTTTCAATGTTGAATTATTTTTCGAATTTAAGATATTATGTCAGCGGTAGATTTTAAACACCTAGTTGGGCATACATAAAATTCTTGGATTTCATACCACGTTCTTGTATTGGAAAAATACTTGCTGTTATTTAGGTTAAGAGTTATTCAGATACAAAAAGGTGTACAATGAAACTCTAAACTAGGAGTAGGACTAGTAAGATTAGTAGTAGAATATTAGTATGGGAATTAGGAGGGATATATTAGTAATTAGATAGCAAAGATGGTTAAGGCTGTTAGTATAAATAGATAGAGTGAGTGGGTTGGGAGGAAGGTGCGAAGAATTTTGTAGTAATTTCCTAATTGGGAATTTGGGAGAGGATTCTCAACCCTCTAGAATGCGCTGAGTTATATTGTAGTTTCTCTTTGATATTACAATATAATTCTATCTATCTTTTAGTGTTCTTTGTGTTCTTGTTAGGAAGTATCCCAACAAATGTACACTTACGATAAAGGACAATTATACCTAATTACGCCTACGATAAAGGACAATTATACCTAATTACGCCTATAGACTATAATATCATATACATACAAGTGGAGAGTCCGAGATGGTCTTATAGGGTTATGTTAGACAGAACTTTCATTGTAGGATTAGTAGACTCAAGTTCTGCCATTACTTCATGAAACATTTCTTTCTTTTAGATAATATGCAAGTATGAATACATTGATTGACAAAGTCTTGTCATTGTAGGGAGGTACGACATTGCACGGGCACTCGAGAAATGGGGTGGCCTACATGAAGTTTCTCGTCTTTTGTCGCTAAAAGTGAGACATCCTAATAGACAACCAAGCTTTGCCAAAGATAGGAAGAGTGATTATGTAGTTGTGAATGATGTTGATGGTGCAAGTAAAGCTCCATCTAAACCCTATATTTCTCAGGACACAGAAAAATGGCTCACAGGACTAAAATATTTGGATATTAATTGGGTTGAGTAGTGTACATATAAATAGTTATAAATGTGTGTGTATATATATTTGAGAGTATGTGTTGTGATTGGCCTGTTTATATTAGGGGTAATTGCAAAAATGTCAAATTGATTTGTTAAAATTAGACCCATAAATAATGTTTTATGATTTTACAAAGATGACAATTTTTAAGTCAAACTCAATTGAAATGCTTGGATGACCATAATGCTTCTCAATTAAAAATGTGAATTGTATCTGATTGTCCACTTATCATTGTCTGATCGTCATTTGATTATCATAGTCACACCTTCTTTCAGATCTTCTACTCTTAACCTAAGAGATGACGTGAAGCCAATAAGTAACGTTTTTAACTTAGCGGCACTCGCTGATGACTTATTTATCTTACTATGAGAAACATATAGCAAAAATAACTGATAAACATGTAAATAAAATTTACTTACATAACTATTCTCACCAATGACCTATACAACCCAACATACTCGTTACAAGATTTTACAGATCAAAACATGCATATATGGAGTTATGATTATGATCTAAAACAAAACTCAAACTTGGACAGCTATAGGTCAGGTTATGGAATCACGATCTCTACCTGAAAAGTGAGAAAACATTTGAAAGGATAAACTAACGGCCAGTGAGTGACAATTCATAAACAACATACTTTAGAAATGATTCATTTACTTGGAAATACTTTAGATAACATACTTTAGAAATCACATGCTTTAGAAATAAATAAATATCATACTGCTGAAACATGTCATAAACTTTGTAAAGCAATGTGTTTCTAAACATTTCATAAAGCAATACGTAACTGAAAACTTTTGTAAAGTAATTTGTAACTGAAAACTTTTACAAAGTCATGTGTAATCAATTAACTAACTACATTGTAGTGGGAAAAACTTACCACTCCCAACTTCTTTGTTGTAGTGGAGTCATCTCAACACTAGCGACAACGATAACTACGTTGTGGTGGGATCAGTACCAACAACGTCTTTGCCGTGATGGAGCTAGCTCAACACTCACAATATTGATACTACGTTATAGTGGGGCTAGCATCTATAACGTATTTTTCATTGTGGGATAAATCCAGCACTAACGATAGTGAAATCTACATTGCTGTGTGGTCAACATCAGCAACGTCTTTGTCATAGTGGAGCAAGCTCAACACTCAAAACAACGCTATCTACGTTGTAGCAGAGCCACCGCTCACAATGTCTTTGCCATGGTGGGGCAAACCCAGCACTCATGACAGCGGAATACTCTAGTGTGCACACTTAGTATACTAGCCTCAGGCTCAATCATGAATACACATGCTTGTATTGAAATTTTCATAAATCACTGAAATAGTAATTAAATACCTTTGGCTCAAGTATTCATTAAGAAATACTTATGAAACTCAGATTATTCAAATCAAGCTGAAATATCATATAAAGAATTTCATTTAGAAATACTAAGGTATACTTGAATTATACTTTTACTGAAGTCTCTAAAACGTGAAAATAATAACATAATATCTTCGACCTTTTAACACATCAAGTCACGCTTACTAGCTTATGTAAAATCATAAACCATGTCTCTGGTCTTTACATAACACATTTTTGGCATGAAGAATCATAAACATTCAATACATTTGGCTTAAGATATTTATCTCGTAAAACGTGTAAACTCGAAAATAATTTTAAAGAAATTCAATACTATAAATGCTTTAAAATCATGTTTTAAAATTATAAATCACTTACAAACTTGATGGAACGTATTCGATTCATAATTTTCTCGATCGTTAATTCTCCTCAAAATTGTCCAAAATCGACGAATTAAACCTGATCGATAAACAAATTTCGTTTTTAGGTTAAAAATCCTAAATTTTCCTTTAATTTGCTTCTTATTCAAAGATAAAATGAGCATTTAAAAATAATATACTAATCAGGTTCCATAAATCATACATTCTGTCCTCGAGTTTTAATGACACACAAACAACAACAGACTTTTAATGACGATCATCATTAAACTTCATCTTCAACCTTCAAAATTTCTCAAATTTCTGTCCAGTTTTTGGTGTACATTCGGACGAGACTCCAACGTCCAAATTCTATTTTTTGGCCAAAATTAGAAGTTCTGACTATTACCAATCAATTACATATAACTTAAACAACATTAACTCAAGATTTGGCCGTCCAATTCCTCGTGAATCGTCGGGGATTGAAGCTGAAAAATTTTCCCTCTATTTTTCCGACGAGTTTTCTTAAAATTTCAAACATCAAATTCGTTAATTTTAGCTGAAATTGATCAAATTAATTGTTATGAAATCAAAGAGAAACTTCTAATTGAGCTTACCATCAAATTTGAAGCTTTAATTTCCACTCTAACCCCATCAATTTCTTAAAAAATTCAAGCTACTCAAAACTGTGTTCTTCAGCTCCGACGACGAATTTCTTCGTTTTTCTTGGCCAAATTTCTTCAAATTGAGCTTCCCATTAGCTTTCTCTCTCTTTTCTAAACAACTTCATCACAAATTTCGTTCAATTTGGTCTCGAGTTGAGCTCAATTTTATTTCTTTCTTCGCTGTGTTCAAACTCTCAAATAACCAGAATTTTCTTTCTCTCTCTCTCAGGTTTTTCTCCTTTTTTTTCTTCTTCTTCTCTTCAATTCGGTCGACTTCAACACTTAATAAAGAAATTACACTGTCTCTTACATCCAATTGGATGAGTTGAAGGAAGAATTTCAATTTTCCTTTTCTTCTTTCTTATCATCTCAGCCTCCTTTTCAAAATTCCTAAATAATACTTAATAATAATAATAATAATAATAATAATAATAATAACACTTTCAAAATTTCTTTTTTTTACAAAATTACCAAAATGTCCTTTTTTTTTCACAACAAACAACTTGAAATAAAAGGTTGGGTATTACACATATAATTGACAATGATGTCAATTTCTATATGATTATTGTCTAATTCTTGTCTAATCGTTATCGAATTGCTAGTGATATTAATTGATGTTTGATTGTTGTTTGATATTGATTGTAATATGATTGCTAATGATACCAATTGTTATCCAGTTATTCTCTAATTACTATATGATACTAGTTGTTAATGATGTTGATTCTTATTTGATTGTTGTTTGATATCGATTGTTATCTAATTGTTGCTTGATTAATATCTAATATGAGTTGTCAATTTGATACCGATTACTATCTAATTTGATTGTCAATGATACTGATTATTGTCTGACTACTATTTGATGATGATAACTATTAATGATATTGATTGTTTTATGATTGTTATTTGATTTTGATATTATTTGATTTTTTATAATACTGACCGCAATATAATTACTATTGGATACTAATTGCTATTTGACATTGATTGTTATCTGATAACTATCTTATTGTTATCTTATATTGATTGTCATTGATATTGGTTTTCTATCTAATTGGTGCCTAATTGTTAATTGATAATAATTGTTATTTGATTGCTAATGATACCAAATGTAGTGTGATATTGTCTAGTTATTATTTGATGTTGATTTTTAATGATACTGATTACTATTTGATTGTTGTCTGATCGATTATCATTTGCTACTCAATAATTATTATTACCATATTACTATTTAATACTAATTGCTAATGATACTTATTTGTTCATTTGATTTTTTTTATATCAATTGTTATCTTGTCGCTAATGATATTGATTGATATCAAAAGCTTAATCCAAAAATTATCAGATAATTCTAATTTATTATCTATTGAACACAAGTTAAAAGAGGTAGAGTTAGTTGGGGATGAACTTCTCCACTCTCTCTAACTAATTGATCTTGAAATTTTCCTAAAGTTTGTTTAGTTGGAGAGAAAAATTATGAAGAAAGACATGAAAACATTAAATTGAAATACAAAGAAAACAAAATAAGATTAAGTGTTCTACTTCCCTCTACTTGAGTTGTCCAATCTTTCTGATGCTCATTTGTCATCTGCCACCACAACTTCAAATCCATAGAAGGGGAAAGAATACAAAAAATCTAAGGGTAAATTAGAAATTTTGCTATAAATGCAAAATCCAAAAAACCTTAGTTTCATTTGCAATTTATCTATTTGGTTTTGCTACCCATTATAATTTCTCTATTTATTATGTACGATAGAAAAATGCCGTACTAAAATTATGCAAACAACTGACATTATATTTATTTTTTAAAAGAAAATTAATGACAAATTTAGTGCAGGTTTGGATTGACTTTCTAAATGTTTTAAAAAATGTTTATAAACACTTGAAAAGTCAATCCAAACGCATTATTAGTCCATGAGCTTTGAGTTTTGTGTACTAAGGTTTTTGAGTTCTTAAAGGTAGGGGTGTACATAGGCCGGGTTGGAAGAAAATTATGGACCAACTCAAAGTCGTCGGGTTGATAAAATTTGAACCCATCGATTCAATATGCAAGGGTGAACCCAACCCAACCCAACCCATAAAATCCGGGTTGGACCGGGTTGTATACTTTTCAATAACTCATTATACAACGATGGTCCAATTGGAAAACAAATTTGGTCGTTTCTTAACATTTTCAATTATTGTTGTTCTTGTGCTTTTGTTTTCATAGAACAGTAAACCAATACAACATAGAATCAAATAAACCATCTTCCATGGCTAGGAAATTCCCATATGCAATGAGAAGAGTCTAAAAGAAGTAACCAAAATTCAAAACCTAGACCTTATTTCAACCAAAGAAAACAAAACTCAAGAACAAATCCAAAGACAAGAATAAACATTAAAAAGGTAGTAAAATCACTATCCATCCAATACCCAAAGATTTAATGATGTAAACAATAAAGGGCAGACCCCATTGAATGACCACAATAAGTACCAGAAGAGAAGAGGAAGAAAACCAAGAATTACAAAGCACAAAGCACAAAACACAAAATTCACCCAGAAAAGAGAGTAAAATAGGGTGAAAATATGAGAAAGGTAAAGCAAAAGTAAAATAGAAGATAGGGGTTTGCGAGCTGCAAAGACCCTAAGACCAAAATTAGAAATTTGGAATTTAGGGTTGCTATTTGATGGAGAAGCCGAGAAAGTTTTGCACCTCGCTCGCTAAACAAAGATGACGGTCGCTCGCTCGCCAGACAAAGATGGAGGATGCCGCTGGACGTAGAATGATGGAGATGCCGCTGGACGTGAAGGATGAAGAAATTGATTGAGAAATGAGAAGACGGGCCGAGAGAGATGAGACAGAGAGAGTCGCGAGGCGTGTAAACTTCATTAAGATTTTTTATAAGATATATATATATATATATATAAATATATAGTTGAGTCGGGTTAGGTTAGATTTGAATTACCCTTTGATCGAAGACCAAGAGATAAAGAGAACTAGTTCCCCACTCCAAGTTCGAACACTCCACAAGTAAGGTGATCATTGTGATATGTTTGTAATATTTTCCAGTTTTATTCTTTTATTTAATAACATTTGAGTAAGGTTAATTTAGTTTTTTCACAGTGAATTAGAGTTTTATTGGGAGGCTATTTAAGCCTTGCCTTTAGGTTGTTTTAAGCAGTTTTATTTTTTATTTTTTTGAAGGTTTAAGGTTTTATGTGAATAAAAATTCTTCGGTGGATGACAGAGTCTCATCGTCATCTTTTGCAATTCTTGATTTAGAGTTTCAAAGCAAGAACATTTAGGTAAGTTTGATCACTTTACTTTCAGAGTGTCCAAACTTGGAGTGAGAAACTAGTTCTCTTTATCTCTTGGTCTTCGATCAAAGGGTAATCCAAATCTAATCCATTCTCTTGAGTTTTTGTGAAATTGATTTAGGGATTTTAGCATTTGTTATTAGGGGTTTTGCCTAGGCTCTAGATTGGGTATATGTTAATTGTTTTCTTGTTGGAATCTAGTTTTTAAATTGTTTTGTTCTTGTTTGAATTGATAAAAAAAATTGAATTTGTCGTGAATTGAAATAGAATAAAAACAATTACAGCTTGTGGCTTGTTGCGGTTGGGATTGAAAAAAAATACATAAGGAATTGAGGCAGTGTTTCAGTAACTGGAAAAAAAAAAGAAAAAGAAAAAAAGTTATAAAAAAGAAAAATTGGAAGTAGCTTAAGCGACAGGTCAATTAAGCTGCTGAATTTTCATAGGTTTTAAACTATTGAACTTTCATAAGAAAATTAATAGTTTTAATAGACATTTAGTTGATGATTTGAATTGGAGTTTGGGTAAAATTAGTGTTGTTAGTCTTTATTCTTAATTCTTTGTTTCTTGTTTCATTGTTTTGTTTTAGCAGTTTGTCTTCATTTGTTCATCTAGCATAATTATCTGAATATTAGATTCTTAATTCTAGATATCATATTTTTATTGTTTATTGTCTAGTTTTTTGAATCTCGAACATTAGGTTTTTGATTTCTAGTTTTGGTTTTTGTTGCATTCAACTGGTTCTTTGATTGAGTTTGACACTTTACAGTCATTCTTGCTTGATTGTTGACTTGCTCTTCTAATCTTGGTTGCAAAAATCTTGACTATCACCCTACTGAAAGAGTTACAAATTGAGTGTAAACACGAGTGAACATCATTTATCAAGGAAAATACGTGAGGGAGTGATTGTGAGGTCCACTTTTCTTTCACCTGTTTTTTTGTTTTTTTGTTTTTTTGTTTTTTTTTTTTTTTTGCAGCAATGACATCTAATGGAGGTTCAACAAGGGGAGTTACAAGGAGGACTAAATGAGGAACTCATGCAACGCTTGGAGATCTTAGTCAATGTGAGGTTACACGGAATAGAATAATAAAGGTTTCAAGCTAGAGAAAGACCTAAAGTAAGAAGACGGGTTGTGGGGGATCTTAAGGAGGATGGAGATTCAGAGCAAAATGAATCTGACTCTAATCCTATTATAGATGAGTATAGGAGAGGGAAGCGACATGGTCCGAGAGGGAGGAAAGGTTTTCATAATAGAAGACCGTAAGGTAGAAGAGAGAACAAACATGGAGATCGACGTTTTGGAAACATTAAAGTTAAATTTCCAAAAATTCATAGTACATCTAATCCTGAAGACTTATTATAATGGAAACATAAGGCATAACATATCTTTCGTGGTAACGATCTCTTTGAAGAGAAAAAGGTAACTATCTCTATAACACATTTTAAAGGGTATGCACAAAGATGGTGGGAAAAGGTGTGTTCTAAGAGGAGGAGGTGACAAGAGGGTCTAGTGGAGACATGGGTAGAATTGAAAGATCTCATGAAGAGTCGGTTTGTGCCAAAATATTACTTGAGGGATTGTGCACAACGAATTTAGGCATTACGCCAAGGGAGTAAAAGTGTAGACATTTATTACAAGGAAATGGAGATGTTGATGGAAAGATTAGATATGAATGAGGATGTTGAAATGCAAGAGTATGAGGATATGGAGAAATTAGTGCATCTTGCAGAAAAGGTTGAAAACTAGTTACAGAGGTGCAAATCCAGGTTCACTTCTAAATTTTTTTTCCATTCAACTTCTTGGAAACATGGTGACAAATCTATAGATTCTAAACTTAAAGTCAAGATAGAAAGTGATAAATCGAAAGATGAAGCACAGTCCTCATCAAACACATAACCAAAGATGGAGGCACCCACATGTAGAAATAGAGATCTTAAGTGTTGGAAGTGTCAAAGAGTGGTGCACATGAGTAGAGAATGCCTTAATAAGAGGACAATGATTATTAAAAGAGGAGAAATAGTCAGTGATGTGAGTGAAGATGGTGAAGAGACAAAAAAATTGATGAGTGACGACGAAGGAGAGGAAGAAGCGAAAGATACTTCTTGCCCATAGTCGTTAAAAGGGCCTTAAGTACACAAATGAAGGAGGATGATTTGGAGAACCAGAAAGAGAATCTTTTTCATACGCGTTGGTTTGTACAAACCATACCGTGCAGTGTTGTGATTGACAATTTGAGAGTTGTACAAATGTGGTGAGCTCTAATTTAATCTCACGACTAAACTTGGATACAACACCTCATCCACGACCTTACAAATTATAGTGGCTTAATGATTGTGGAGAACACAGGGTGACTAAATAGGCGAAGATTCCTTTTACCATAGGGAGATACAAGGATGAAGAATTGGGTGATGTGGTACCCATGCACGTAGGTGACATACTCCTTGGAAGACCTTGACAATTTGATAGGAATGTTACTTATGATGGTTTTCTTAATCGTTACATTTCACACACAATGATAGAAAAACTGTACTTGTACCCCTTTCCCTCAAAAAGTGCTTATTGATCAGGAAAAGTTAGAGAAATAGGAGGAGAAGTCGTAGCAAAAGCAAAAGAGAGTTTGGGAGAAAATGAGAAATTGAGAAAAGAAAAAGAGAGTTTGAGAGAAAATTGGGGATTGAGAAAAGAAAAAGAGAGTTCGAGAGAAAACGAAGGATTGAGAAAAGAAAAAGAAAGCTTGAGAGAAAACGAGAGATTGAGAGAAAAACAAGATCATAATGTGCGACTTAGAGAGAAAAAAGAGAGAAAACTAGTAAGTTGGAGTGCTAAGTATTGTGAGGTTAAAATGACTATATTTTTTTAAAAGAACCATGCTCATGGTTACATTTAAAGAAGCTTGTTTGCTAACAGAGGACTTTGAATCCTCTTTGCCTAGTTTGTTTGTATCTCTTTTGCAGAAATTCAATGATATTTTTTTCCGAAGACTTACCTAAGGAGTTGCCACCATTGAGAGGCATTGAGCATAAGATTAACTTCATTTCAGGTGCTTAGATTCTAAATCGACTAGCATACCAGACCAATCCACAAGAGGCCAAAGAGATTCAAAGGCAAGTTAAAGAGTTGTTTGCTCACGGGTATGTACGTGAAAGTTTGAGTCCTTGTAGTATCCTTGTCTTACTTTTACCTAAAACAGATGGATCGTGGAAAATGTATAGATTGTAGGGCTATTAATAAAATTACAATTAAATATAGACATCCTATTCCTAGGTTGGAAGATATGCTAGATGAATTGCATAGTTGTAGCTTGTTTACAAAAATTGACTTAAAAATTTGGATACCATCAAAATAGGATGAATGTTGGAGATGAATGAAAAATCGCTTTCAAAACTAATCATGGTTTGCATGAATGGTTGATTATGCCTTTTGGCTTAACTAATGCACCTAGTACTTTTATGAGACTTATGAACCATATACTGCATGAATTTTTAGGAGAGTTTATTGTGGTTTATTTTGATAACATCCTAATATAATCTAAGACACTAAAGAATCTTGTTATGCATGTTAGGTGTGTTCTAGAAGCACTTAGAAGGAAAAAACTTTATGCTAATTTCAAAAAGTGTTGTTTTTGCATGGAAAAAGTAAACTTCCTAGGTTTTGTAATTTCTAAAGGAGTGGAAGTTGATTTTCAGAAAGTTAAAACAATTAGAGAGTGGCCTATACCTAAGAATGCTAGTGAAATTAGAAGTTTTTCATAGCTTAGCTAGTTTCTATAGGAGATTCATTAGAGATTTTAGTTCCATAGCTGCACCACTTAATGAACTTGTTAAGAAAAATATAAAATTTGAATGAGGGAAAGCACAAGAACGTGCTTTCAATGATTTGGAAGATAAGCTACGTAATGCATCTTTGCTTACCTTACCTAATCTTAAGCTAACATTTGAAATTGAGTGTGATGCCAGTGAAATAGGGATTGGAGCAGTTTTAATGTAGGAGCAAAGACTGATGATGTACTTTAGTGAGAAGCTGAATGAAGCTGCCTTGAACTATGCTACATATAACAAGGAGCTTTATGACTTAGTGAGAGGACCACAAACTTGGCAACATGATTGAATAGGAAATTGTTTTAGAAGTGAACTTGGATTTTCGCTTCTGTAACTGCTTTTCAACCTTTTTTACAAGATGCACTAGTTTCTCCATATCCTCACACATTTAAATTTCAACCTCATCCTCTTAGAACACACATTCAACCATCATGTTTGTACATACCCCTTCAAATATGTTATGAAGATAGTTACCTTTTTCTCTTCAGAGAGATCATTACCACGAAAGATATGTTCTGCCTCATGTTTTCATTGGAAGAAGTCTTCAGGATTATATGTACCATGTAATTTTGAAATTTAACTTTAATGTTTCCAAAACCTCGATCTTCATGGTTGTTTTCTCTTCTACCTTGCGATCTCCTATTATGAAAACCTTTCTTCCTATCAGGTCATGTTGACCCCCTCTCCTAGGTTCATCTATAACAGGATCAGAGTCATATTCATTTTGCTCAAAATCCTCGTCCTCTTCAGGATCCCCCACAACTCGTCTGCTCACTTCAAGTCTTTTCCTAGCTTGAAACCTTTGTTCTAGTTTATCTATCCTCACATTGATTAAAGTTTCCAAGTGTTGTATGACTTCATCATTTAATCCTCCTTGCAACTCTCCCTATTGAGAACCTCCATTACTTGCCATTAGGGGTGTGCATGGTTCGGTTTGGTCCGATTTTGGGCCAAACCAAGGACAAAACCGAACCTCTCGGTTTTCCTACACATTGAACAACTGAGTTTCATCGGTTTTGGTTATTGAAGTGAACCAGTTTTTCTCGGTTTAGATTGGTTCGGTTCGGTTCGGTTTAAACCGTTTAGAAAAAAGAAAAAAAAACATCAAATCATTCTTAAGTTGGGGTTGAGCATAAAGAAAAAAATAATAACAAAAGTTTTGTGCCGAGCTTTTTGTGAATTAGTATATATATTTTTATTAATATAAATATTGACATAATTAATATAATAGGTTACGGTTCGGTTCAGTTTTTCACGGTTTTTAAGGTGGTGAACCGAAGATCGAACCAAACCTCTCGGTTCTATTCCTTAGAGAACCGGTGGTTCCATATTTTTTAATAAAATCTAACCAAACAAATTGATTTGATTCGATTCGGTTCGGTTCATCAGTTTTCTCGGTTTTTGCACACCTCTACTTGCCATTGCTACAAAGAAAAAAAAAACAAGTGAAAGAAAAGTGGACCTCACAATCACTCCCTCACGTGTTTCCTCGATAGATGATGTTCACTCGTGTTTATACTCAATTTGTAACTCTCGCTCACAAATATGAACTCTTTGGTGATAGCCAAGATTTTGTAACCAAGTTCAGAAGAGCAAGCCAACAACAAAACGAACAAGAATGTCTGTAAAGTACCAAACTTAAGCAAAGAACCAGTTGAATGCAACAAAAACGAAAACTAGAAATAAAGAACCTAATGTTTGAGACTCAACAAACTAGACAAGAAACAATAAAAATATGATATCTAGAATTAAGAATTTAATATTCAAAATACAAAATTATGTAAGATGAACAAAGAAAGACAAATTGTTAGACAAAACAATGACCAAAAGAAACAAAGAATTAAGAATAAAGACTAACAACACTAATTTTACCCAAAACTCATTTCAAATCATCAATCAAATGCCTTTTAAAAACTATTGATTTTATTATGAAAGTTCAGCAGGTTAAAATTCATGAAAAATCAGCAGCTTAATTGACGTGCTTCCAAATTTGTTTCTTATCTCAGCGACAACAAGTATTTTTTTTCTTTCTCTGATTGCCTTTCTTCAGGTGCGCAATCAAAACCTTTTTTTTTCTTCTTCTTCTATTACGAAGAATCAACACACGACTCAACTAATTCTTTCTTTTTCTCTTTCCAATTTCTCATAATAAACTTTAAAAAAAAATCTCTAAATTCAAACAAGAACAAAACAAATTAAAAACTAGACTCAATAAAAAAAAGTAATTAAACATATACTCAATCTAGAAACTAGGCTCTGATACCAAATGATATGAAAATTCGAGGATTTAAAATTAAAAACCCAATTGACGAACCCCTAATAACAAATTCTAAACGTCCGAATCAATTTGACAAAAATCTAAGAGAATGGATTAGATTTGGATTGCCCTTTGATCGAAATTGATAAGGAGCACTAGTTTCTCAGTCCAAGTTCGAACACCCCACTAACAAGGTGATCAATCTTACGTGAATGTTCTTGACTTGCAACTCTAAATCAAGAATTGCAAAAGACAGCGATGAGGCTCTGTCATTTACCAAAGAATTTCCATTCATAGAAAATCCTAAAACTTCAAATATCAAAAACTGCTTAAAACAACCTAAAGACAAAACTTAAATAGTCTCCCAATAAAACCTTAATTCATTGTAAAAAGACTAAATTAACCCTACTTAAATGTTATTAAAAAGGACAAAACTAAAAAATATTAAAAATACATCACAATTATTAAATAAAGTCTAATAATAATGTGATGCTTTGTGTGGTTCATATTAGTTTCAGGAACTCCTTTTCCAGTTGCTCTAACTGTCGATAGGTCAGTGTACCATTGAAAAGCATTCTCCTTCAAGCTTCAAACAAACTGCCTGACTAGTTGGTCTCCTCTACTTCCTGAATTTTCACATGTTTCAATATAATGAGCAATATGTTGTTTTGGATTGCCCCTTCCATTGAACAATTGGAACTTTAGAGGTTGGTACCCAACAAGCATTCTCAGGTCGTCGATTCTCTTGGTATATGACTTGGAGTACATAAAAAAAGTGTGACGGTCCTCCATATGAGCCCTTATGAAGTTTGTGATTATATCCTACAGTTGTTGGATCGACAAGGAGGCGACAAAGATGGATTGTTGTGCCTGATTTTCCTATAACACAACTTTCCCTTTATCGTTAGCTTTGACAACATGGGTTTGACTCGACTCAGCAATTTCTCAAGGTAACGATTTCATGATCTCGCTCCTCGACAACTTTCATTATGAGATTTATTTTCCTCTCCATCTCTGCCATGGTTGCCTCATCTATTACATCTGCCATCATGATAGACACTACTTCAAGATGTGATTCTTTCTCCAAACCATCAAAAGTAGGAGCAAAGTTATCAAACATATGATTTTTTCTAATGATGATCGTGCGTTTAGAAGATTTGGTTTCTTGTTTCCAGTTTTTCTTTCCGAGGACAAAGCCTAGTTCTTGGTCCTGCATGATCTTCTTTAAACGGTTGCGGGTGATATGTCCCATGTAGAAGTCGTTTGTAGTAGTTACTTTGGATGCAACTTTCTTTAGTGTCATTGGTTGGTTTATTTATTTAGATGATGAGAGAGATGAGAGGTCGAGATGTCCCATTAGTGGTGTCAATTTCATTGCACGAGGTTTCTAGAGAAATGTGTTTCGTAGAGTTGAAGTTGTGTTTATGTTGTGCTTGTGTGATGTGATTTTCTCTATCCCTTTACAGCATACACTTGATTTGAGGAAACAAAGAGTGTGATGTTCTTAAAAGTGAAGTCTTGGAAGAATGTTTGTATCTCCAAAGAAACTTCAGTGTGGTCAGCTTTAGAAATTAAGTAGTCTTCTAATTGTAGAAAATTATCTCCAAGTCCTTTGTACAATTTCTAATCCCCATAAATGAGAGAACTGTCAATTTATAAAGTTTCAGATCTCCATCAATGAGAGAACTCTCAATTTATAAAGTTTCAGACCCTCATAAATGAGAGAACTACACAATTTATAAAGTTCTCAAGTGAACCATAGGTCCAAAAACCTAGTCCAAACACTTTGGCATCATTGGGATTAACCAATTTATGTTTTTAATTTCAATTTGAAATACATGTCATTTTGTAATTTGTCCCAACGACTATTTGGAATTTTTGTCTTGGCGTGGTCAGTGTGATTGCATTGGCTAAAACATATTATCCTTTAGGGTATCCACAAAACGGAACCTCTTAATAAAAATCAAGTCGTAATAAAAAAAAAAAGAATAAGAATGCTTCATTGAATAAGAAATGATGGATTAATAGGATGGAAAGAAAAACAACAAAAAGAATAAAATGATAAAATTTAGAAAACAGTAAAAAAGGGCATTAACGAACTAAAGTGCTTTTTTAGATGGATTCAATTTTTTCTCTAGGTGAATCCCACTCTACAACACGTTCTCACAGGTAAAGATAACCTATAGAAACCTACTCTTTAGAGGAACTTTTGTTCTTGATAAGAGTATGCATAATTTTGTGGGTTTTCTTCAAAGATCGAACACTCTCCCTTTTTAATGATTTAAGACTTGTCAACTAATCCTGTCAAATAATTTTAACACTAGACGATTAACATTCAAACTAATATAGGGACCATTGAAAAGCACTTGAAAAGTGATTTCTTAAGCTTAAATTTTATTTAGTTTATTTGCATAAATGAGTTATTTGATGCTCTATTTATTTATTTTGTAGGAAACAAGCGGTTGAACCGAAACAGGTCAAAGAAGATATGAAATAACAAAAATTCCCCTTGGAAAGACCTAAAGCAAAAGAAAAAGGTTGAAAGGGGCAAAAAAAGTATGGAATAAAGCAAGCATAGCTACAACTAATAGCGTTCTCTAATGTTTTAGTACAACATGACTAGGCTTTGTATTCTAAATATGAGTGGCTGAAACATTTATAATTCTAGAGATTGATCGAGTTTGCCATTGTTCAGGATTTTTTTTCCATAGTTTAATTGATTTAACTTTATCTACATTTTATCATGCTTATACTTCATCAACTGAATGCTTGATCAAAAATTTTAAATGAGAATTAGAATGTCAAACTAGTATTAGATTACACACGAGAATTGACAAAACGATAACAGAGGTTAATGATGAAGATAACGCTATATCTACTAGTTTTAATTGCATGAAAGTAGAATTGGCTTCTATAGATAAAAAAAAGGATAATCTCAAAAGTGAAAAGGCTTTAATAAATGACTAAATTGCTTGAATGAGAATCTTTCGAATCCGCTAAATTTGTGGAATGAAAGATCAATACATAGGACATTCTAAGTAAGTAAACTTTGTAAGCTTCTGATTCAAACATTTACTTGTTTTCTTTAATTTTGTGTTTGAAAAATCATCAAGTATGACATCCCTAGATAAAGTTGAGAAGATTTCCTAATAGCTAGTTAAATTAAATAACTTAATTTCCAAAAAGACAATACTTTTGTATCAACAATTTAAAAGCATTTTCAAACTTCAAGGATCAAATAAATACTAAACCTAAAATATTTCGCCCTTAAAAATAAGTTTTTAAAGTGGATTGACTAAATGCTGTTTCAAACTAATAAAGTTCAAAAATGCATGTGGACAAACATACGCCATATTTCAAATAAGTCTAATACTGATTCCAATAATCCATAGAAATTTATGATTGAAACAAATTGGAAAAACAAAAGTTGAATAAATAATATAAGCAAGTTGAAATTTTTTAGCCACAAACGGCAATGAGATTTTCAGGCTTACATCATACCACTTTAGAATAAATAAAATACATGAAATATTCTCACTTGCCCATCAAATTGTGAACTACTAGCTTCTTATCTAATTGTCAAACAAACTGGATATGATACAAAATTGGTATGGGGGAGAACAAAGTTCAACTTTCCCTGATGATTATATCTCTCACTAAGAACTTGAAGGAAATTACTCATACAAAGCTACAAACCTCTCCACTGTCACAGCTAACAAAAATGTGGGAGGTTGTCGAGTTCTTAGTCTAACGACACTAGCTAGTAGCTTGCTTTGAAATTATACCAACATCCACGCTAGCTGTACTTCATTAGTGTACTTCATTAGGCTAACGTATTCTCGACGTACTCCAATGCCTTCTGTTTCACTGATTCAATTCGTTCTTCAACGCCAACAGACTTTTCGTATTCCAAGTATTTTTTAAATAAGAACTGCAAACCCAGAAGATTCAAAAGCTCAGTCAAAACGAGATATGGTTTCAATCTAACATTGGTCTCTTGAAATGGTTTTACAATATTGGGCTTTTAAAATATTCGTTTTAGTCATGCCCACTAAAAAATAACTATTTTAATCACTTGTCTTATACGCTGTTTTTAAAAATGAATAACATGATTTCAAACATGTATATACACATGCTAAAATAGGCATATATTCCGATCACCTTATATTCAAAAAGTTGAAAGCGAAAAGAAACCATTTGAAAATTCAGATACCAAAATGATTATTTTAAAAACATAAAAATAAATAAATAAATAATTCAGAATAAGATAGATACAGTACATAGTAAAGGAATAAGGCATATACGCACGCACCTTCATCTTCTTGGGAGCAAGAGATAAAGTAGTTGCCCTTTCAAAAAGGGCACGAATCATACCTTTATCACCAAGACGAATTTCCTGAAAAGATTGGTAGATAACAATATAAGAAATTGACCTATCATTTTAAGAATATAAGAAATTGACCTATCATATTCAGTAAAAATAATTTACTTGATCAAGATAGATGCTCCACAAGTCCGTTCTCTTTGGATACTCTCGAAGAATTCCTTCAAACATTGACCGACCTCGATCTGCCACCCCACATTTGAATTCAAGGATAGCTGTTTGTGAGATAAATTTAATGTGCTTACGTTTTGGAAGGCAAAGTAGGGCACGGTTCACAATTGATTGAATTTCATCTTGTCTCTTCTTTAGCAAACTTTCCATCCGCCTCAACCAAACCTGAAAAGTCGTGGAAAAAACACTCAGTGCTCTTCATATTTAACAGCAAAGTTTAAATTGTCGGGAAACCCTGGAATATATTTAACCGTACTCTTTGATTAATAGTAAAGTACCTTGCAGGAATGCTTGAACCTCTTTATCATTTTGTCCAGGAGCTCATCAGCCAACTTATCTTGCTTTGTCCTCTCATACATACCTAGCAATGCTAAATGAACCTTCTTGGGATCATTGCACTGCAATGCTCGTTGAAAGATTTTAGTTAAAGCATCCTGGAGAAAAAATAAAATAAAATACCAAAGCTTTAGTACGAGGAGATACATCAAGGTAATCAAACAATTAGGTTATCTGTCTAATGTAAAAGCTGTTAATTGTTTCTATTACCTCTTTAGGATTTCCATATTCATTTTCAAGATTGAAGTAAGCCAACCAGACATTGAGCTTTTCATTCTCTTCCCGAATATTGATTGTCCTCAAAGCCCTTCAAAAACAGCCAAGCAATCAGTATTAGTATTTAATAATCTTGTTGACAAAAACCACTAGAACCATAATCATCCGCACGTAAACACTAAAAAAAAAACTGTTGTACAATTGAATGCAATAAACAAGAAATCTGTATTTGTGCATAGAGATGTCCCCGCCCCCCCTATTTCAGTCCCAATCCCAGCAAAATTCTCCGCAGGGAAAAATTCCTCATTTGTATTTTTTTAAATTTATTCATTTTGTAAAAGTTTCTTCTTAACCTTATAAAATTTTATATATTAAATGGATCATTTTTAATAAACTTTTTTTTTATTAAAAATAAGTATTATAAAATTTCCTAATAAAACATAAAATTTCATATGCAAGATACAATTCAAATATTTAATCCTATAATTTTTAAAATTAAAATTTAAATATTATAAGTTTAAAACTAGGAAAATTATTGTAAATGACAAAACTATAAAAAATATTTTGCTATATTTTGTAAATATTTTGATTCATTTTACTATATTTGAAAATGTCCCTTTAAACTTTCCACTTAAATATTACACCATTTGGGTTTTAAAAGTAATAAATTTTTAAATATTAAAAAGTATACATATATCGAAGTATAAAAACATTGAGATGAGAAACCATCATGGGTTGGCCTAGTGGTAAACAAAGACATAGTCTAGTCTTAACAACTAACTAGTCATGGGTTCATGGGTTCAATTCATGGTGGTCACCTACGTAGAAATTAATTTACTACGAATTTTTTTGACACTCAAATGTTGTAGGGTAAAGTCAGTTGTCCCGTGAGATTAGTCGAGGTGCGCGTAAGCTAGCATGGGCACTCATGGATATCAAGAAAAAAACATTGAGATGAAAACTAAAAACTTATTGTTAATCATTTTAAAATAACTAACTAAAACTAGTTAGAAAAACTTAATTAAAAAAATATTTACAGTGAGTTTATTATAAATTTACTGTGAACTCACAGAATGTGAGTTTATATATGTATGACATTTTATTATGGGAATCAGGACGGGGACAGGTTAGGGTCGGGGAATGTATTCCTTGTCCCCATCTCCGTTTTGCTATTGGGGAGAAAATTCTGCCAGCTCCCTCCCCCATTCCCCGCCCAATCGAGGATTCTTGCCTTTTTCAAGATAGGTCCTCACGGGGCACCGGACCAGCGGGGTAAATGAACATCTCTTTGTACATATGATGTTAAAAACAAATTCATCAAATGCGTGAGCAAAATAGAAGGAACCAAAATGTCGATAGATGATGTACTACGTGCTTCATTTTTCATACTCTTAACTCAAAAATTACAGTTAGTTCAGCAGTACCTCTCAGCTATTGAACGGGCTTTCTCTACGTCCGCCTGAAAGAAATCCATATACTTAATCCAAACAAAACTACTATTAGGAGAGCTTCGAACCAATTTTTCAAATTCATCAACAGTAGTTGGTGAATTATTCTGCAATAATCTTTCCTCAGCGGCCCTCACTTCCTTTTCCCTAAAAAACAGGTTGAAAAATAAGAATCCAGCTCGAGTGATGAAAACATGTTTTACAACTATGAAAAGCATGTTACCTTTCTTCTTTAGCCTTTTTCTTCTCTCGTCTATCATTCTTTTCCTTAGAGTCTGTGCCACTCGTCAGCTCTTTATTTTCAGACTGTAAAGTAACCGTGTCAGTTTCATCAATATCATCAAGAGTGACCTCAAGTGAAGGAACCAAAGCTCTTGATTCTGCCAGCCTAAGTGGCTGTTCAGGTTCAATGTTGTTGAAGTCATCATCCATATCCTTGAACTTGGCTGAACTGCTATCTGGATCCATTAACAACCTAGTCTCACCAATGAAACTGTCACCATCAGCCGCATCTTCATGCTCTTCTTCCATATTAGTACAAATGTCACTTCTTTCTCCAATGTTAGACCTCTTCATTCCCAAAGCAATACGATGCCTTTTTTCATCCACCTTGAGGAAAATAATAACTATTAGAAATCACAAAACACAATAATTCATGGAAAAAACAACAAAGAATGGTAGTTTAGGCTATTAAAAGTCGGAAAAACATTTACAAAAGAAATTAAGACAAGTTATGATCATAGGTTAAACATCATAGATAAAGTGTTACTTCAACGATAAATGACTTAGCTCAACTGTCATCTGTACTAAAAAAAACCTCCCCACCCAAAATTTCTACTGAAAAAAAACTCCAGTTTTGTAAAATGTGGCATCATACTATGATAGGAAGCATACCTTGACATCTATCTATATTCATAAAAGAAGATTGAGGTAGTCTCTTTATAGTCAATGTCAGTATGTACCTTTAATACTTTTGCTTTCACCGTGTCCCCAGCATGGTATCTGAGCTCTAGGTTCTCAATAGGATCGTCGGAAACTTCTGATACATGACACAGCCCAACCTATAAAATGAACATAGTTAGGTAATAATATACCCATTTAATAATTAATTATTTCAAATCAACATTCATCAGTGTATACCTAACTAATAATGTTATAACTGCCAAGTAAGATTTTTCATGACATAGATGTTGATGCCATTGAAATTGAAAAGGAAATTGAGACGTAATAACCCAACTGTTTGTGTAAATGAAAAAATAAGCGAAGATTTGCCAATTGCCAATTTCCTTGTGGGAGAAAGAAAAGCACAAGGAGATGATTTGCAGATTGCAAAAAATAGAAAACAGTTTTATATTGACAACATCATAGTTTAAACAACAAAGATGGAACCACCTCAGCAACTATTTAATGTTTAGTCAACTTGAAAAAGTAAGTAGATCCTCACCACATCCGTATTATCAATGCTGATGAATAGACCAAATGACTCTACCCGCTTAATCCGTCCAGATATTATATCTCCAGCAGAAAAACTTCTTAAATCATTATTACTTTCTCTCAATGCACCAGTTTCAGTCACAGACTTCAGGGTGACTTCAACTCTCTTTGATAAGGGCTCGACAGATAATATCCTGCATTATGGTTTCTTATTTTTCTCTCAAAGACTAAAACCATAAGAACATGTAACAATAGCTGAAACTTGTTTTACCTTCCACGAACAAGTTTCCCAATGGGGAACTCTTTTTCAGGATTATCAATATATCCATCGGATAGATTAGATAGGAGAATTTTTGCCTCCAAGCCCCGTGACAGCAAAATGAAGCATCCTTTGGGCGATACATTTTTCACATAACCCTATCAAATCATGCACAGAATAGGAAGCTTAGGCAATATTCCAAAAGTATAAAGGGAATTACTGTGTCTCAAAACTTATTCAGAATCCTATATGTATTTTAAGAAATCCTTTTCCCTATATCATATTATTATCATCTTTAAGCAAAGGCTTCCATATTTATATGCTTTATAAACACCCAAAAACCAAAAAGAAATTAAGTACAAAAAGGACAAAAAAACAGCTAAGCCAAGTATTTTTAATATAATCAAAATCAATTGAAGGAAACATAGATGACAGAGTAACAATAGCTAAAGTGAGAAGGGGGAGGAAAAAGGAAAAAAGAAACGCACATAGACAAGATGGCCAAACTTCCAGCCCAAGACTCCAACTAATAGTAATGTTTAAACTATAAATGAGTAACAATCAACATTTATAATAGATTGTCACAGTGAACGTAGTAGTTCTCCACTACCTTGATTGGTCCAAATTTTGTAATTATTTTTCTTTTACAAGTAATCTCGTTGTTATAATATATATTTATATTATATAGGCCTTTAATCGTAATTGTACATACCGTCTAGGGTTTTTGTTCTTTCATGGTTATTACTTGTTTCAAGATCATGTGACAAAGAAGATTACTGATAGAGGATATGAGTCGGGGGCCCTTTATATCTTTCATCACCAAGTACTGAAGGACGCGGCACGCTCTGTCATTCCATCTCCATTTGAAGTTTGTTGTCGTTTAGGTCATCTATCTTTATTCATGTTGAAGAAGCTTTATCCACCATTTCGGTCTTTGTCTTTTTTGCAATGTGTTCGTGTCACTTTGCTAAATTTCATCATCTTAGTTCGAGTCCTCGAGTCAATAAACGAGCGAGTGCTCCATTTGAGTTAGTTCATTCCGATATTTGGGGTCCTTGTCCACTTGTGTCTCAAACAGGTTTTCCTTATTTTGTCACTATTGTTGACGATCATTATCGTTTGACTTGGTTATATTTAATTAAAAATCGTTATGAGTTACTATCTTTTGTGCTTTTCATTCTGAAATTAAAAATCAGTTTAATGCCTCTATCAAAACTTTACGCACAAATAATGCTAGTGAATATTTTTCTTGTGTGTTTGGCTCTTACTTGTGTGAACATGGCATCATTCATGAATCTTCTTGTGCTGACACTTCATTCCAAAATGGAGTTGTTAAACGGAAAAATAGGCACTTACTTGAAATTGCACGCGCTTTATCGTTTCAAATGCATGTTCCAAAGCCTTTTTGGGTTGATGTTGTTTCCACTTCTTGTTTTATGATTAATAGAATGTCTTCCTCTATTCTTAATGGTGAGATTCCTTATCCTGTTCTTTTCCCTACCAAATATTTGTTCCCTATTGCTCCAAGATATTGGGTTGTGTTTGTTTTGTTAGGGATGTTTGGCCTCATCGTACAAAGTTAGGTCGAAAATCTTTGAAATGCATTTTCTTAGGCTATTAGCGTGTTCGAAAAGGGTATCGTTGCTATTGTCCTACCCTTAACAGGTATCTTGTCTCCCCTGATGTTACGTTTTTTGAGGATATACCCTTTACTTCATCACCATTGAATCCGTCTCAGGGGGAGGATGACAATCTCTTTATATATGAGATTACCTCTCCCACATCATCAACTCTTCCTTCTTCATCTGCGCCTGCTACCCACCCATCGACTTCTCAAGTCTACTCTCGATGAGCTCCACAACATCCTTCGGGCTCATGTCCTCCACCAATACCTTTTTCATCATGCGATTCGGAACCGAGTGATGATCTTCCCATTGCTCTTTGCAAAGGTAAACGCAAATGTACTTACCTTGTTTCTTCATTTGTCCACCGGATATGTCAAGACGGGGAACAATTAGGAGACATTCTTACCAAAGTTGTAAATGGAGCAAGAATAAGCTATTTATGTAACTAGCTGGGCATGATTGACATATTTGCTCCGACTTGAGGGGGAGTGACATATTTGCTCCGACTTGAGGGGGAGTGTTAGGATATATATTTATATTATACAGGCCCTTAATCGTAAATGTACATACCGTCTAGAGTTTCTGTATTTTCTATATATATGTATCTGTACTCTGATTCAAAGTGAATAGAAAATACTTTTCTCACAAATTAATCAACTACAAATCAAGTATTGAGAATGGCTACACCTTGTACCAAGTACAATGAAAAAGAATAGTAGAAAAAAGAACCCACTATAAACCTAATCAAATGGCACCTCAGAACTCAGAAACAAAAGAGGGCCCCTGCAAACTCTAAATACTCACAAATACTCACAAGAATGAAAAAAAAAAGAGAGGTAAGTAATGTCTAGCTAAATTTGAAAGGATAAAGTTACTGATGTATTTTAATACATGCAACTAAAGTCTTCTTAGATAGAAGAGAGACCTATTAAAAACAAGGAAAGAGAACAACAATAATATGATCGAACCCATATATATTGAAAGATAAACAATAACTAAATTACAAAATAAAGCAAGTGTTAAAAGTATTTGGACACACCCTTTCTTGAGAATCTCTCCAACAACCCTAAATTACTCACCATAACATCGTTTATCTTTCTTACTACCCTTCCCTCTATTTGTAACTAAAGTCCAGAACAAGCTCTCTAACTAATTACTAACATACGCTTAGCTGCAATCAGAGGCTAAAAGCTCTTTTGACAGAACTGTGGTTTGAAAGAAACCAAAGGGTCGTACACAACAAAGCTTCGTCTTGGATTGATAGATATGAGCTCGCTCCATTAAATGACTCCTCTTGGTGCTCCCTCAACAAAAAGTTCAAAGAATTCTCACTGTAAGACATTACACTTAATTGGCAGGCCTTCATTCATCCTCAATGATTTCTCTCCTCAGATTGGGCCTTAGAAGACTTTACTGTTAATATGTTTCTAAACTTGTTTTGTTCTAGAGCAATTTTAGTTCTTTATTCTAAGTTACTATTCTCATTTCTTATGCTTGTTTAGAAGCTGAGTTAAAATCTTTTTATTTCCTTTGTTTGGAGATGATGAGGGTGCTAAGGGGGTGTCAACCTAGTTGAGATGTCCAGAAGCATCTGCTAATCCGAGGCCTCTACTTAGCTCTTAGTATAATCCTTTTGTACTTGAGCTATTTTACTAATAAAATACTGCTGTTTCCGTTTAAAAAAAAACATACGCTTAATACCAACTAATATACCCAAAATAAACTCACAATCTAATTACTAACAATCTCCCCTTTTACAAATAAATATTACTAAATAGTAGAAATTCAACACTACTAATCCTTGTATACAAACTACAAAATACAATTCTCAGTACGCATCTAAATCCTAAAATTTTTGCACCTTCACTCTGATGTTAAAATTGAACACCAACTACACTACATCCTTCCCTTTAGATCGTGTTCATCAATTAGACATAAATGTCTTTCTCAATAGTCATTAAGAAAAACAAATTTACACGGATGTTCTAGATATGGATAGGGATACAACTAAAACCACTACCAAAGTATGTGAACTTTGTAAATCTGTATCTAGCCTAAAATAGTCTCGTGAGGCTTGGTTTGGAAAAACGCCAGAGTTGTAAGAAACATTGTTGGTCAAACAATTTCTGGACAAAAAATGGCCGCCGGTGTCCATGTAAATGACACTATCCTTGCAACAAACAATGAAATTGACACAAAAACTAAAAAAAGCTCTTTGTTATATGATATCATAGCCTTATGCACAGAAACATGAACTCTTCTCCTCATACTTTGAACAAAACTCCTCTCCTTCATATTGATATGGCCACCTTTTAAAAGGGAAAAGTGGGCATCTAAACATGAACCTACATATCATTCTTTGAGCAATATGGCTTGAGCGAAACTACTAGAAAAGAATGCTAAACGTAGCCTATAAAATTTAATCGGTAAAGTTAAAAAATTAACTGTTTTAGTATTTACTATTATTGCGTTGTATACATTCCCCTCATTTTCTCCCTTTTTGGCTGGTAAAAAATCAACTCTAATTATTATCATTGAATCCCCCATATTTTTAGCAATAACCCTGAACATAAGTGAAACCCTATCTACTCCATCTAAAAATCCCCTTGACACAATACCAACCTCTATTACTCCAATAAACAACCGTGACAACATGTTAATTCATATGTTCAAAGTAATCATCAATCAATTAAATAATTGAACATAAAATGACCATGACGAATGACATGGTTATTTTCTCCTGTTTTGACTAAAATTTACATTTTTAAAATTTAATTCTAACTAGAATAATTTTAGAAGTTTTAACCTACTGCAGATTTAAGTGCAAAACCAAAATTGTATCAATACAATAACTCAATATCACTTGCTAAACCCTAAATTCTAAATACTAAATATACAACATAATAGAACATTACATTCCGAAAGAAAGTCTAATACAACTCCAGATAAAACCTGCAGCACATGGGGTAATAATGTTTAATCCCATCTTCAATAAAATATAGGGCAAATATATTCCCAAGTCAAAAACAAACCAGCGAAAAAAAAGTGCAGGTGTATGAAATATAAGAAGAAACCAACTTCATGTTGAAAGTTGAGCATAATTATAATAAATTATACCTGGACCTCCATATGAGAATGAATATCTTCTATCTTCAGTCGTCCAGAAGCAATGTTTCTGGGCAAAAATAATAATAATAATAATAAGTGATATGGAGTATAAATCAGGGAAAAAGAATGTTAATTGTTGACTGAAAAGAACAGTTCAAGTTTAACAGCATAAACAAACTAAATCTTGTATGGTTTTAAAGCAACTAAATAGATGTATAAAAATAGTACAAAAAAGATAGCTTGCCACATACATAAATATAAATTATCAGAGTCAAAAACAAAATATTCTGTGACCATATTCGTGGAATAACTATGTCTTTACATAAACAGGAGAGCTTTGGTTGGAATTGGTATTCCAACCCAATAGCCCGTGTGTCAAAAAATGAATCGTGGCACCAAGGTATTTTGGGTAAAAACTACCTCAATATGGTAAGAAATCCAAAAGAATATCATGTTCCATGCCCTCTAATGATGGTATTAAATACGAATCCGGAATCCATGTAAAAACAAAATGGAAAACATAACGAAGTAGCAGCACATATATCAAAATAAATTTAATAGTTTATTCTGCATGCTTCGATTTTTGTTTTCCAACTACCTAAGTATTTCTGACGAAAAAACATCCAAAGAAAATAAATGCCATGATCAATGACAGTGATGGATGACCCTAAAAATGATGACCAAACAACCAAATAAACAACACATAGGTCGGGTCGGTATTAAATTATTAATTCAAGAAATCTTTGAGCTTTCTTTTATACATCAATACATACATGCATACATATACATACATATGTGTGTGTGCACACAGACATATATATATATCCAAGTCACACCCATTTCCCATTTCGCCATATGATACAATAAGATGGAAGCCAAAAGAGAAAACATTTGATGAAGTTTTTCATAAATGCTGTGCAATTGCCCCTTGAAATTGACTAAAAAGAGTTAAAGCATCGAATCAAATTATATAAACAGATGCAAATCACCAGATCTGTTTATAAAAAATCTAATTCAGAAGATATCCAATATAATTTTGTTGCCAACACAAAACAAATCCAGAATACTAAACCAGGACTTACTCATGGTTGCTGCATTCAACATTTTTCTGAGAGAGGATGCCAGCTGAAGACCGCAGTGACAAATCAATGTGTGTTGTACCTTTGACTGCATGGGTAATTTCTATAACCTTGCACTTGACAAATTGTCCTTCTTTATATCTAGACAATGGATCAGGCACCAAACAATCTGTAAGTTCTGTATAATGAACCCTGCCAAACAAATGGGGACCAATTTGCACGAGCAGTCCACCAACGCCTGGAAGTATTTTTGATATTCTTCCCCCAACGATATCTCCTTCACTTAAATGGCATGTAACTTTCTTACAAACATCAGTTGGAAAATTACTAATCTTCAAATTTTCTTGGTCACTTTTTCCAGATGAGATGGCAGATAAATGATGCAAAACCAACCGTAAGATTTTTTTCTCGCCATTAATGTTAGATATGTATCCAGAAACAGCCCTTCCAACATAGAAGCGCTTGGAGAACTCTTGAAGCTCACTAGGCTCCGAAGAACTATCGAGAATAAATAGTTGGGCAGTCACTTGCCGAGTAACAGCTAACCATGCCCAGTCACCATTTACATTGCTTACATAAGCAGTGACACGTTGTCCAATTGAAAACCCCAAATCTTCATTTGCAATCTCACCTTCCACGCCACGGAAATCTGGTTTTAGACCACATTAGAAACTACACTGACAATTTTACTCAGTATACTAGTTATTGATAGTAACTAAACCAGCCAATATATCACTATTCATCACCAAAAATTGACAAAAACAAAAAAACAAAACAAAACAAAAAAATAAAAACCATAAAAGTATCCAAGCTTAGCCACAAAATCAAATCCCTCCCCTTTAGTAAATTCATAGCCTGAACAAACATTCGGAAGGCCTTTCTATAATCCAGGCCTTGGGTGGTGTAAATGTTTTTATTCCTCGTTCACAAATTATAGAATAAACACTCAATATTTTTTTTTTTTTGTAATCCAGATATTGGGTGTTCACCCTTTTTTGAATATGAGATATCTGGTTCTTTTATCAATTAAAAATAAATAAACCAATACAATGCCCATGTAGCGAAAGAAATATCTAACACAATCAGCAGATCCAGTGAACAAAAATAACATCATATAACCACAAGAAATGCACCAACTATTCGAATTTAGGGTTCTATTTGATGAAACTAAAGTTTATGGTTGAAATCGACTCCATGCCTTGAAGTAACGTTTAAAAAAATAAATCAATTCCAAAAAAATTTTATCAAAGAAATATTTTAGATATTTATTTGCTTTACCTTTAAGAACTTCAGGTTTTACAGACAACTCCCATAGATAGCCCTTCCCTTTGTTAGCTGAATGGTTAGCCTCTGCAACAATCCTTGCAACTACGGTTTGCCCAACCCTAAAGCTACTAAATGGAGCTTCTGAAGCTTCATCGGGTGTATTTCTAACCTGTGCACAAAACTAGTCAAGCTTGTTGAACATGATAATCGGACTGATTGGAAAATAAATTTGTACATTTACCTCTGTCACATGAATTCGTCCACGTAATCCAACTCCAAATTTCAATCTCATTTCAAGGGGTTGAATATCAACGATCTGGAAGCCATTGCATCAAATTAGAATTCTATATACAATTTCCATGGTAGAAACAAATCTGAAACAAAAAATGTGATCTCGATGCAAGCTCTCCTAATAAGAGAACTGAGAATGAGGTCCTAAATGCTCAACCAAACATAAAGACTTGAGGGAAAGCACCTACCTCTGCATGAACCAGAGATCCCACTTCACATGAAGAGTTCTTCTTAGACCGTTTTGAACCAGGTGTAACAATGGCCTCACTTATTGACTTCAGAAGCAGTAACAGCCTCCCAAATGTTGAAGGACATGGAAGAGCCACAACCGAGGCAACAACGCTGCATTGATTTCATGCATAAACCACTTGTAAAATTAGAAAGATACAAGTCAAAGGGTAAAGAAAGCCAAAAAAGTAAATATGAAAGAAGTAAACAAGCCAAGCACCATAGTAAAACCCGAACGCCAGGAAAAGCATCAGGTTACCCAGTAGACACCTTGTCATGCAAATAATGAATATTTTTAACTAGCCCCGTAATAGCACAGCCCCAATAACTAGACCATGGTAAAACTTGAGTGCCAGGAAAAACAAACCAGTGTCCCAGACTCCCAACACTCAAAAAAAACAAGGAAAATATGACAAAAAACGTCTGCAGATTCAAGGAAGGATGAAGATGAAAAGCAGAAAATAGGGAGCCTTCTGTTTGTTCTTTTTTTGGTGAGGAGGAGGGGAGGTAGGGACGATGGATAGGTAAGATGCTGTTTTTCACCTTTGTCCAATTGTAAATTGCTTCTGATGAAGCCTTTGGGTATTGTAATCATACGTTGATGCATAACCAATAGCATAACCAAACTCTGGCAGTGAAAGGACCTACAATGAAGTAAAATAGAAATCAGCAAAAGACTGAAATGTGAGACAACGCACAAATATAATCTCCTCCAGTTTTTTTCACAGGAAAAAAAAAGAACCAAAAAAAGAAGGAAAGAAGACTAAACAATAACATCAAAAACATACCAGATAATTCTCCTTCACAGCTTCCACTACAGTATGAACAGTCTGATTCATCTCTAAGTCTTTCAATGCCTCTGGCTTTCGTTTCTGTTACCAAAGTATGTTATATATAAATCAATAAATCGTAACGTCAGATCTGAGAGAGATATTATCTTCTCTGATGATGATAACAGTATCAACGACAGGAAGATAATTAAAATTTGAACAGCTCAAAAACAGCAAATAAATAACAGTTAAAATCAAAACAAGTCGTGTCTAGATTATCTCACTTATCAGAAGCACTATACAAAGGGCATACATACATACATACATACATAAATATAGAGAGAGAGAACTGAATATTAGACTGCACCTTCCTACTAGTTTGTCGGCTAGAACTTTTTCCCTTCCATGTATCAACTAATTCAGGTTTTAAGGATAAATCAACAAGCCGATCAGTTTTAGAGACATCAAGAACGGCAGCCTGAATGGTGGAACCTGTTTCCACTATAGACCCACTCACTGCACAGATTATATAACAATAGTTACAAGCAGTTTTCTATTGAAATCAGTAGGTTAATAAAAGTAGGTTAAAATATCATTTTGGTTCCAATACTTTAGAGTTTGCTCAATCTTCGTCCATATACTTTCAAATGTTCAATTTTAGTCTCGGGACTCTCAACAAATCTTAAATTTAGTCCCTTCTACCAGTTTATTGAAGTTTTCTTCATCACTTTTTATTTTGTATTAGCATTTTCACTATAAATTTTTAAATATATATTCACATATTGTTTCTTTGCATGAAAATTATTATGATTATTTAATCAATTTCAATAAAAATTTAACGTCGAGAGACTAAATTTAAGATTTACTAAGAGTACAAGGACTATAATTGGACATTTGGAATACAAGGACTAAATTTGAACAAATTTCAAAGTATAGAGATCAAAAGGGTATTTTAACCATATTTTGAAAAGGAGACAAGCTTCTTTATTAAAGGGTATTTTAACCATAAAAATAATACGATAGAACTTACATCCATGGAGTGCAATAAAACCAAAAACATCATGGTATTTTTCAAAGCTAATAGTAACTCCAATATCCTTGACCTCTTGAACTTCTCCCTCAACCACACTACCAATTGCAAATTCTTCTGCCCAGTTTGATTCATCCAATGATTGGAGCTTTGCAATCTGTACAGAATCATGTCAATTCAAAGCATTCAAAAGTATAATCAAATTAGCTGATATACACAGTAGAAATAGAGTATATGTGGTTTGAAAGGCCTTGAAAGATCAACTTTATGTGATTCGGTCACTTTTTTTCTTTTTCTATTCTGAAAGATAACCCAGCTTTCATCAAGGACGGAAAGAACACAAGAAGAAGACCACAAAAAAGGAGCCAAGTTTCCATAGGGGGATCCAATCAAAAAAGAATAAATAATAAAACCTACCAAGTAATTACAAAAATATTTGACCACCAAGAAATAGGAAACCTAACAAAGGACCAAACATTCACCAAAGTCCTCTGAACCCTCTAAACAGTAATAATTCTCACACTCAAAGGCCCTACAAAACCACATGCCCACCCACAACAACAAAAAACTCAAAACAAACAAACAGAACTTTCCCGTAAAAAAGTAAATAAAGAAAGAATTTCTCAATCATGGAGCCACAATCCCTCAGCCATGGAGGTGAAAACAGCCTCAAAGAGACAACTCAAAAATCATGTAATTTGTTTACTATTTAAGACAAGTAAGAAAGTAAGCAGGGAACTTTTTTATTTAAAAAAAAAATGAGAAACCCAATCAAATATTAAGCTTAAAAAGAATCTACAAGTTCTTTACACCAAAAACAAAACAAAAATATTATAGACATAGAAGAAATTGAATCCTTCAACATCAATATGAAGAAACAATATCATTTTTAAGAAAACCATGAAAATATTGATAAAAAGTAAAGAATATCAAAGAAATATAAAAGTTGCCAAGACATATGTGCATATCCACCCCTTCTAACCTATTATTAATCAGTTTTAATTTTTTACTTATCTTGGAATATTTCACAGCATCAACATTTCACGGATATTTATATTGACACTACCACAAGTTTGACCCTTCAACTTTTCTGTCGTAATTAACATTTTACTCCTCTTACAATAGATGATAGTAATTTGCCAACATATCCCCCCGCCCCCACCAAATTTGTACCTTCTCTTCTGTAGAAAAGAATTCCTGAATAAAGGAAGCATCGGTTGAAAAGCAAGTAGACTGCTTCAAAGAAAGTGTGATTCTACCTGTTTCACCACTAACCTGAATATCAAAATACAATTACATATCAGTTTAGAACCAACTATCCTTCTACTTTAAAACTGTGCATATTCTTCCTGAAAACAGGTCACTGACATCAACTACATTACTGCGAACAGATTGTCCAATGTAATATGCTTCATGTAGATCCAATTTTCGGTCTTCCATCGCCTGAAGCAGAAGAATGCATAGAATAAATTTGAAATTAATACAATTCTAATAATACAGAAAAAGATCTTCTCAAGAAACCTTTTACCTTATTTCGTGGAGAAAAGCCAGTTAAACGTCCTAGAAAGCGAACAAAACAACCTACTTCTATTATATTACAAATGAATCCCTGGAAAAGAAATCAGATTGATGGAATGAGTTGAGGTGCAGAGCAAGAGAAATCACATTGACACACATTGATGTTTAACCAATACTTGAATATAACAGCCACTTACATGGATAACAGAATATGGATTTACATGGGTCGGATCAGATGGAAGCATATGAGCCAATTTGATTAGAGATTGTTTTGCAGAAAGGATCAAACTTTCGCCTTCAATATCTGAAAATAGTGGGAGAAAAATTATCAAAGCATAACATCAAATCATGAATAAATTTACAGATGTAGTACCATTGAAAGAAAAGATAGGTGTTCTACAGAAAGCAGAAAGAAAAAAAAAAAAAAAAAACAAAAAGGTACAGTCCAAACAATATTTCAAAAAGTTCCAGATACTCATAAAATCATAGGCAGCAACAAGTTCTATCCACCTTTTCATAAAATAAAGCAAAACAGGACCAACTTAATGGAGCATTTCAAGTTCTCCATTAACTTTACTGAGATTAATCTAAAGTTTGTTTTATGTTTTCAAATTCACTAAATTATAGTCTTTCCATGATTTTAAACAACTGGAAAGCGCTTCTGCATTAGTCCGTTTTAGAGAGGCTTCCTTGGCCCTCGCCTTTAGGCTGTCCTTTCTTCTTTTTCTCAATATATTTGTCTCTTATAAAAAAATGTTCTCAAATTCACTGAGTACAGCAAATATGGGTTTGGCAGACAGCCCGAAATTTGTTTTATAAAATTGTTTTTAGATTCTATGATCCAAAGAGTACAAATAGACCATTAGTTTGATAAAATATGCGTTTGGCAGACAGCCCGGACTTTCAATCTTTTTGTGGTTTGGAGCAAGTTAGAATTTAGTCCCAATAGTTTTAAAAGTTCGTACTTATTCCTTATAATTTGATAAAATCTCATAAATAGACCATTAGTTTAATAAAATCCTCATATATAGTCCATGCCATAGGAACTGTTTATGAGGGTTTTATCAAAACCATAGGGACTAAATTATAACTGTCTCCAAACTATTGGAACCAATTTGCAATTTAATCCCGAGGAGAATATGCTAACAAGCACAAACATGAACACATGACACACATACATCAATTCCTAAAAAATAGAATGTGACAGCAGGGGACACGACAGTTCTTTTATTTAAAATATGTGTGTATTTTTCCACATTTTAAATATTTAATTAATTTAATACTTCAGAGTATATTTGATATCTAAATTTTTTAGTTAAACAAGTGGCGGTGAGAGAATTTAAACTTTTAACCTTTTGGTCGAGGGAGAGCATATGTGTTAACTAGTTGACTTAGGCCTATACTGGCACTTAGAATCATAGAAACTTTCGTTTGGATAGCATTTTCATTACTGATCAGAAAGTAAAACGCCACCTAACTTTTCCAATCACAAAAGACAATAATAATAATAAAATTAAAATAAAACTAATATATTTTTCCAACTAATACTACTCCAATCACCAACTACTAATCATGTCACTTTTCCATGAGGCAACTGGTCCACTAACTTCAACAACTATTTCCAACATTTCTAAAAACCTAAGGAACTAAAAATGTCTCTTTTGAAAGTTCAATGACCAAATAGGCGCCTATAAACCCCTACTTCAAACCTCAAACTAAAAACATATTTTAACCATCATGGATTGGAAGATGCTCTCTCCTCTCTTCTCCCCACCCTCCCCCCTAACCCTCAACCCCGCCGGTGACCTGCCTTCCCTCCCTACCCTCCATCACTAAGCCAAGCCGAAGACTCTGTTTTTTCATCTCCCAACTCTTATTCCTTCTGATTTTTCCCCGGCCAAACAATCTTCACCAAAACTACCCAATGGAAATTTTCAGCTGCAAAATACTCCAAAAGCACTTTTGTGTGTGGTTAGACCAAAGCCTATTTTTTATTGAGGAAGCTGAGACTCAAAGATCCCTCCAAGTTTCAAAATCACAGCTTAAGTGGTTTCAAAATCACAGCTTAAGTGGTTTCAAAATGGTTTGTCACACCTACTGAACGGGTCAGAAAACAAATTTTTTCAACATTTTGAGATTTTGAATCTTAGCAAGTTGAAGTTACACAAATACCAGTCAGCATCGGGATGGATAGGTGTATGTGACTTATGGCCCCCCTCAGATGGACGATGGTCCATCCAAGTGCCTGCCGGAATTGCCAATAAAGGATGGGAAGACTTTCATGAAATGGTAGGAAAAGCTCTAACTCTCTGGGGAAACTCCATTGAAACCTTGGAACCAATCATCCCTGCCCCTCCTCCCCCAAAATCTCAGCGCTATCAAAGTAAGTTTAATCCTAAGCCCAGACCAGACCAACTTACCAGCAAAATCCAGCCAACAGAGAACTATCCCCCCCCCCCCACTCCCACCCTTCAAACTCAGAATTTCCTTCCTCGGGCAAGGGGCTCCTCCTCTTTTTGGATTCAAAAAGAATGATGAAGTTTTCAAAGAGGATTTTAAAAGTCATTGGGTTGTATCAAGACTCTTTGAACACAATGACTGGAAAGACATTGCAAATTGTTTGAAGACCACCTTCAAAGCTAATTTCAGTATTAACCCCATCCATGAGGATAAGGCTTTGATACGCTCTTCCAACTCAAACCTTGACTGCCTTTTCGAATCTCCTGGTAAATGGGTTCACTGAATCCTTTTCACCTTTTATTTGAAAAATGGAACATTATGAAACATGGTAGACCAGAATTCATCAAAGGCTATGGAGGATGGATCTCCATCAAGAATCTCCCACTCAACTTCTGGACCCTTGATATCTTCACAGCAATTGGTAACTACGTTGGAGGACTTGAAGAAGTATCATTGGATACTCTTACTTGATAAATGTCATGGAGGCAAGAATTAGAGTAAAGAAGAACCTAAGTGGTTTTCTCCCTGCCTCCATCCCTTTAACAGACGAAAATCATGGCATTTTCATTCTACAATTTGGGGACATTGAATATATGGATACTCCCAAAGAATCAATAAAGATCTGTGTATAAAAGATTTTTCCAACCCAATTGATTTACTCAGAATTGAAAAGGCCCTCAAAGATGAAGATTTAATTTTGCATCTCCTCAAACCAGAGTAGGCCTTCCTCTCAGCCCGTGCACCACCGACCGAAGTACTGAAAACCCCAAACTTTCACCGGAATCAAATTGCTTCGACGATTCCACTACTTGCAGCTGTTCGTCGGCCGCAGCCATTGTTGCCCCCAGCCAATCAAAAGATTCATTATTAAAAGTGACAAAAGAATGTGGGAAGCTTCTTGTATTAAAAGCCATTGTATATAACGAACAACCACTTTTAAAGAAGAGAGAGTTTTTGAATTCCAACTCAGCAACCGAGCCCACCAAAATTAAGGAAGCTTCCCAACCGTTGCTCAATAATAACCTAATAGTTGTACATCATCTAAATGAAGGACAAGTGGCCTCTGCTCCGCCGTTATCCCTTAAAAAACAAAAATTAAACCTTTCACCCTCAGTCCATTCCAAGCCTCTATCTTCAAACGGCAATGATTCATTTAATTCCTCCCTCGGGATTACGTCTTCAACCAATAACCCTCCTCTCTCCATTACCTTGGCCAATCCAAATGGTTTCTCTTCCAGAAAAAGTAAAAAAAGGATAGAGAAGAAGATCATTAAGCCTAAAGAAAAATTCCTATCCAACCCCTTTTTCCCCTTTCGCAAGCACTTTGTCAGAAGAAAAAACACTGCAGACTGTAAGAAAAAAAAACCTCTGAAACTCAAGCCCTACATTGATCCAAATCCAGATTTATTGGAAGCCAATTGTGATTATCTTCTCTCCTCCTCCTCCTCCCCAAGCCTCCCCTCTCATCCAGTAATTCCCTCCATTAAACCAGAAGCTATCCTCTCCTTTCCCAATTCCAAAATTAATTTCATTAACGGCTCACCACAGTGTACAACTCCCTCAACGCAGCAGTCTAAACTAGACAAAGATATCATCACCCCTCTTAGTGTGAGTAGTGAAGGAGAATGCTCAAAAAACAACCCGAGCACTTCAATCCCAGCTCTACTTGACCCACTTATAACCGACCTCAAATCCTTATTCTCTTCCGAGGATACAATTGCCCCAGACTCCTTAGCCTCTACCTCAAATTCACCAAGCATTCCTAATACCATTCCCCCCCACCTCCTTCCCATTGTCAACAAATTAAGCCTTACTTGGGCTTAAATTTACTTAGACTTGATCACTGTCTGCAATGAAAATAATTTCTTGGAATACCAGAGGACTTAATGATGCCAATAAAAGAATCTCTCTAAAACGCTTTCTGAAGAAACATAACCCAGATATGATACTAATCCAAGAATAAAAAAAAGAGGATTTTGACATCCCTTTTATTAAATCTTTGTGGAGTTCAAAGGATATTGGATGGGATTTTGTTAAATCATCGTGAGCATCTGGAGGGCTGTTATCTATGTGGGATATGGATAAAATATCAGTCATTGACTCTATCAAGGGGGATTTTTCTTTGACCCTCAAATGCACTACTTTATGCAAGAAGTCTTGTTGGATAACCAATGTATATGGCCCCTCCAAATACAACCAAAGAAGTAAAGTTTGGCCCGAATTATTAGCACTGTCAGTAGCAATTCCAGGTGCATGGTGTACTGGTGGTGATTTTAACATCACCAGATGGGCCCATGAAAGACTCCCGACATTCAGAACAACCCGAGGTATGAGGCTCTTTAACAAATTTATTGATGAAGCTAAATTGTTGGAAATTCCTCTTTGCAATGGCAGATTCACTTGTTCTCGGGATGAAGTTTCTACAGCAAAATCCCTCCTGGATAGATTCTTTATCAACATAGAATGGACTCATCTTTTGAAGATTCAAGAGCAAGTAGACTTACTCGAATTTTCTCGGACCATTTCCCTCTAGCACTCGAGGCAGGCTCAATCTCTTGGGGACCATCTCCTTTTCGTTTTTGTAACAACTGGCTTACAATTAAAGAATGTGATTCAATCATACAAAGTGCTTGGAATTCAGATACCATGGCAGGTTGGGCTGGTTTTATTTTCAGTCATAAACTCAGATTAGTAAAGCAGAACATTAAGAAGTGGTGGGGAAACTTTCAGAAGGCACAAAAGCTGAGAGAAGATGAATTAATTTTTGAAATTAATAGGCTGGATTCTCGGCCAGAGGCTTCTTTTATAACTCCCAGTGAAATTGTATTCAGAAGTCATCTTAGATCAGAATTATTATCTTTCTACAGAGCTCAAGAAGTCAATCTTATTCAGAAATGCAGGCTTAATTGGCTGAAATTGGGTGATGAAAACACAAGTTTTTTCCACAGATTTTTGGCAGCAGAAAAAAGGAAAAACCTGATTACTAAGCTGATTAATGATAACGGAGAACCTACCAAATCCTTGAAGGAGATTGAGCATTTAATCATCAGCTTTCATTCCGCTTTATACACAAGCAATCCACAGGAACGACTTCTCCCATTTAACCTTGATTGGCCTTGTGTAACCACAACCCAGAATTCATTACTCACGGCACACTTTTCTGAATCTGAAGTTAAAAAGGCAGTAAGATTTCTTGGAAAGAACAAAGCCCCCGGCCCTGATGGATTCACTACGAAGTTTCTTAAAACACTGGGATTTAGTCAAAGCAAACCTCCTTTCCATCGAGGAAAACTTCCATAAAAATGGCAAGATTAACGCTTGCACCTAGTTGAGATGTCTGGGTGCGCCTACTGATCCTTCTTTTGCTTTTGTCACCGTATTTTTTTTCTCGATTTGGTACAAGTTTCGGTTGTTTTTTCTGTTTTATCTTTATATTGTACCAAGAGCATTACTCTTATTTATATACCTTATATGAATAAAAAGACTCATTTCCTTTTTTAAAAAAACCATCATGGGTTGGCCTAGTGGTAAAAAGAGAGACATAGTCTCAGTAATTAACTAAGAGATCATGGGTTCAACCCATGGTGGCCACCTACCTAGAAATTCATTTCCTACAAATTTCCTTGACACCCAAATGTTGTAGGGTCAGAGAGTTGTCCCGTGAGATTAGTCGAGGTGCACGTAAGCTGGACTGGACATTCACGGATATCAAAAAAAAAAAAAAAAAGAACTAAATACATGTTTTGCCTATAATTATAACAATTATTAAAATGAACATAATATTAATTATCGTTAGAAACTCAAATTTTAAATTATATGGAGCCATGTTTGTTTATAGTTTTGATTCTAGAGTTGCTAATTCTATAATTTATATATTCCGCCGATATTGATATTTAAAAACTTGCCTATTCGTGACTACCCAATTACCAAATACATCACCATAGGTCCATAACTAACCAACTACTGACAAATTACAAATAAACTAGCAATATCTTTCAATACTTCCCTAGTAATATTCGTAAGAGAAGATATTGAACTTTTCAAAATAAGAACCTTTGAACTTGAATTTGCAAAGTAGAGTGAAATAATAAAATTACCTAGTACAAGGAGTTGATCAAATTGATATCCAGGCTTCAACACAGACTTCATCAAAGAAGCATGCACTGCAAGTAAGCGTCACTAATTAGAAAACTAAAATTAAGTAAATGTATATATTTACATATCCATAAGAAAGGGAAAATACACATTCATGCATATTAAAGGTAAATATATACCCTGATGATCTGACAGATGTTCTGTGGATATTCTTCCCCTTGCATAACCGGTTCTATTTACGTACAATGTTACATGGGTCTCAGTTATTTCATCAACCACACCCGTTACAATACAACCCAACTCAACCTTTGTGTCTTCAGAAACCCTGTAATTGAGTTCCCCAATGATAATGACACTGGTCAGAACTTACATTGCATGTAGTTACAAATCTTCATTTCTTATTTCTATAGAAGAAAAATAAAATCATAAGAAATATTAATTTTTTCTTTCTCAAATAGCTAACGACTGGTGTCAATCTATTTTGCTTTTCCCATTTCATAGTAGTTCCCATTCACAAATCAAGATTTATTTTTCATCCCTTTTTAAGGGATACATAACTTTTCATTACGAAAATGGAATGAGAGTAATGCTCTAAATACAAAATAATAATCAAACAAAACAGAAGAAATAAATAACCTCAGAAACGAGAAAGGACCTTGCTTATCTAGGATAGATACTTCACTAACCTACTTCTATTTTCTGATAAGAAACCAAAACTTCATAGAAACAAGCATTCCAATTGACACCGTAAACAGTACATAATCCAAGAATTAACAAAAGAATTACTCACTCATTTACCCTATTTGGCTACTTCTAGAATTTCAGAGGCATATTTATAATGATAGTTCCACGTGTAGAAATGAAATGATCACACTTGAGTATGAGGTAAATAGAATCAAACCTTGCAGACTTCATTACAAAACTAAGGCTAATTCGCTTGGAGGAGGGAGTAGAGCTTGTTATTCTACATTTGATGACTTGACCGATATGATATGTTGAACTTGGTTCAGAACCAGGTTCTATTCCAAGCTCAAATCTGAATAATAACAGGAAAATTAGATTTACAGTAACAAGCAAAAAACAATTAACTTCCACAAATAGAATATTCAAACTAGCTGTATGCATGAATTTGCTACACAAGAATGTAGCAAAATCAATAGCATGAGCAACTGTCATTCCTCATTATAAATTCAAGCAATTTCATTGGAAATGAAGTTACTAAAAAAAAAAAGAAAAAAGAAAAAAGAAAAAAGAGCAGACACAAATCAAACGAGAAAACAACAATAATCATAGACCTTGGATTTTGAGTCAGTTGAGATAAAGAATAGGGTTGTAACATAATTTCTACCTCATGGCAAATGAAAACTTGGAATAAAGAAGACAAATAGACTAAAGTTCAAATAGCCACATCTGAAATCAAAATATTTATTTTCTTTTTTATAGAACAATTTTTATTGAGAAAAAATCAAGGAATACAAAGCTGTACAAAAACTCAGGCCCACAAAAGGGAGCACCCTAGAAGAAGAATCTCCGGCTAACGAATAATTACTAAAAGAACTTGTCACAGATGCCCAATGAGACGTGTTGAAATTAGCCAAGAACCAAACAATGAAAGGTTCCCTCTCCACCCCTAAAAAAAGTCCTATTTCTCTCACATAAGACGGCCCACAACAATGTGCACACGCCAACCTTCCATTACCCAATCGCCCTCTAGGTGGGGATGGAAGAACTCCTCAATCTAAACACTAAAGTCCCTGACCAAGTAAATCGTACTCAAACACCCGAAAGAAAAGATGTTTCAAACTAATCGCATGAAGACAAAGTGGAATTCCAGAATAAGTGATCCAGGTATTTCCCCACCCCCGACAAAGAATGCAGCAAAAGTCCCAACACCAAGGACATCTTCCTTAAAAGCCTATCCAAGGTATTAACTCAAATAAAAAATTTCACCTTCTTTGACTTTGGGACTTGAGGGAGGGAGGGAGGGTATTTTTTTATATAGGAAACCATAAAAAGATATATTAAAACGAAGCCAAAAGGAGAAACAGCCAACGGGCGGGGGGTTGAGAGGACCCCTCCCAAAACAACTAATACAGTAAACTAAGAATCATGGAGAGTTCTTGAAGTCGAAGTATTATTCAAGTTGTTGGAAAATGATAACAATGACTCCTTTAAATAGGCTTAGGGAAGGGCTTGTTCGCACCAAACTAACCTAATCTAACCTCTTTTTTTTATATTTGTGAGTGTCTGGACCAGCATACGTGCACCTAGACTAATCTCACTAAACAACCCGCCTGATCCTACAACATTTGGATGTCAAGAACACTCGTAGGAAATTAATTCCTAGGTAGGTGGCCACCATAGAGTGCAACCATGACCTCTTACTTAGTTATTGAGTTTATGTCTCCTTTTTTACCACCAGGTGGACCCACGAGGGTTAACATTATCCAAACCTCTTTAGATAAACCCCAGGGGGAAGGACTTGTTCACACCTATTCTAAAACAAAATTAGGAATTAAATTATTAATAAACAGAAAATAATAAAATATCAATACAAATAATAAGAAATACAATCAGCCTAAACATTTAGAAAATACCCAAAAGGCCCCTACATGACACCCACTTATTCTTTCAAAAATATGCTTACTTCCCATCACTCACACACAATTAATCGGGTAAGAAAGAAAGGGAGCTCAATGGCCATATCTAGCCACCAAATTTTGTGAGTGCTTTTAATCCCACCAGACACCACTCAAACGGATGGCTCGTACTTGATCACAATAATCCTATACCAAAGGGTTTTAGGCTTTAGGAGAAACGCCAAAGCCATTTAGCCAACATGATTTTGTTATGAACCCTTAAATTCTCTACTTCTAACTCCACAAGGTCTACTGGCTTCCCTATCACATCCCAACTCACAATGCGTGAAAATGAAGTGACAGTACTTGGAACTACAATATGCAAATCATTTTTTGATAAGAAAATTTCATGGTGAATGAAATAATCCTAAGAGTACATTATGGAGATGCAGTATGCAAATCTGGAAAACAGGAAAATTATACTTAGGTCAAACACATGAAGATAGCAAGTTCAAAAGCTATATGGATGCAGTATCCAACTTGCCTAGGAGCAAAACCTTGAACCCCATTGTAAAACCTGACAAAGCAACCATGTTTTTCAATCTTCGTTATCCAGCCATGGGTCACTAACCCTGCAGTAGCATCAGCATATGAACTAAGAACCTCCAATTTTGATTTTACCTGTAAATTGGCATGTATCAGAAAAACTAAGTACATACAAGTTATGAGAATCCTGGAGTAAAAACCAGGGTTTTAATGTACGTGCAAGGAAGCAAAGCTCATGATACTCTTCAATTGCTACAACTACAACTATCAAACTTAAGAAGTTTATATATTGTTGTCTTTCATGTTTCTATTGGAAAGAAAATTTAAACTAAGAGTTTTTTTATAGAATCAACAACTTTCATAAGAAAAAAATTAAACAGAGAATAGACAGTACGGTTTACAATGCATGGTGGCCAAAAACGTGGAAAAAAGTGTGAGAAGAGAGAAGTCTCTTTAAACATGTAAAATAATGAAGCCTACACATTGGAGCCCCATAAGAATACCAGAAACAATCCTTGTTCAATATTGAAGGATTAGATAAAAAGTCAGGGCATTTAATGACTGAAAAGTAACTAGTTGTTTCTTACTAAAACTGTAAACGAGTAAATCAACAGAAGCTAATTGATAAGCTATAAGCTGTAATTGATTAATAACGAGAAACTGTTAGGCCCCCAATTATACACACGTACCAGAGAAGGGGCAAAGAGGAAAGTTGGGGAATGTAGGCACGAAAGGGATGTAGGCGCAGAAAGAGTGGTTACGTGAAGTGTCGACCATCCGTGGAGGGTTTATGAGGGGTTTTGGGAATCATTTGGAGGTGTGAAGAATTTGGGAGCTTCTTGAAGCTTTGGGAGAGGGAGGCGCTCTCAAATCAGCCCTTATCTTGTCACTGGTTCTTTGTTCTTTTTTCTTCTTCTATTTGTGTTGTTCAAGATTTATCCTTGAGACTATATAGTATCCTTTGGAATTGTACCTAGTGAATATCAGTTCAGGGGTGTTTATCCATGTTCTTGTCTTGTTGGGTATTGTTTTCTGAGTGCAGGGACAATGATACCTAACAAATTGGTAGCAGAGTCATTCTTCAACCTGGAACGAACGATGACACTGAAAGAAACAGAACATAATGTGGAAGCCCATGATCAGGATATTGCAGCGCTGAAGGATATGGTTTTTTCCATGTGCCAAAACGTCGATCAGCATATGGGTGAGATGAGAGAAGTTACCTTGAGTAAAGATAAGCATGGGACGTGAGGAAGGGGAAGTATACCAAAGCTGAGGAAGGTGAATCTTCTCAATTGAAATCGAGGGAAGAAAAGAGCAAGTATAAGCAACTTGAGATACCCATTTTCAAGGGAAATCATCCAGATTTGTGGCTGTATAGGGCGGAACATTATTTTGATATTCACGAGTTAATAGAAGAGAAGAAACTCAAGGTTGTTTTAGTGAGTTTTGATCCGGAAGTCATCAATTGGTATCTTTGGACCCGTAATCAGAATCCAATTGAAGAAACGCAAGTTTGATCGTTATCGCACTTCGAAGGAAGGAAATCTGACGAGGCGATTCTTGGCCATAAAGTAAGAAGGATCATACAAGGAATCTCAGAAGCGATTTGAAAGATACTCTGCCCCATTGCTAGAGATCTCGAGCGCGATGTTGGAGGGTACGTCTATAAACAAATTGGCATCGAAATTAAATGTTGAAGTGGAGAGTCAACATCCGGTAGGTTTGGGAGCAGCGATGAGGAAAGCTCAAGCCCTTGATGAAAAATCCCAGGCGTTAATGGAGATCGAGGAAGCCGACGGCATGAACTTTTCGGGGAAGGAGGTGAAACCAAATGGGCTGGAAAAAACAGGTCATGGGCAGTACGATCGACCCAATACCCTGGGCATGCAAGTACTTGAAAAATTGGGGGCCCAAAAGAAGGCAGATTGATACCTAACAGAAACATCTATGTAACAAATAAAACCGCCGTGATTGATTAATAACAAGAAACAGCCATGGGAATTTTGCTTATTGCTCTCTGTATAACTCTACTATCCTTTTTGCTTATTGATCTTTGTATAACTCTACTATCTTTTGTATAACGCTCTTGTACTTTAAGCATTGATCTCATTCAATTTTTTTCTTTTTTTTATAAGAAACAAGTATATTGAAAGGAAACCAAAGAACAACCTGAAGGCAAGGGACAAGAGGGCCTCCCGAAAGAGAACTAAAACAAAAGAGCTTTCCAGTTGTTTACAATCATGGAGAAGCTATAATCACAAAAGAGTTTAGTGTGATTGTACACCACCAAGAAGCTATGTTTTACACCACATACCAAAAAGAATCAAAAGAATTAACAATATCATCAAAAAGTCTCCTATTCCTTTTCAACCACAAACACCACAAAAGGGAACGGACAACACAACTCCACAGGACATTTCCTTTCCAACCAAAACCCTTTAGGCGAAAAGCTTCAGATAACCAATCATCAACCTTCCCAGGCAAACAACACTCCATGCCAAACAAGTTGGAGAGAAGAGACAACCCCTTTCACAAACTCACAATGAAGGAAAATGTGATCCAAAGACTCTTCCTTACAACAAAGACAACACATTGATGGTTTGAGCGAGGCATTAGTAAGCTTTCTTTGGAGTTTATCATTACTATTCAGACTTCTATAGTCAAAAGACCAAAGGAAAAATTTCACCTTTTTGGGATATTTAAATCTCCATATAGCACGCACCAAAAGGGAGGTTATTTGGCGGACATTTTGACTAGAATTTCTGGTCAGGTTGAGGAAGGTGGACTTCGTCGTGAACTTACCCGACTTATCAGCCCCCCATTGATACTATGTTCCTCCTCTTTTGGAGTCCAATCCATCAATAACTCAAAAATGGCAGCCGCGTTAATACATTCACTGTCTAGTAAGTTTCTTCTCAGCCCCACGTTCCATGACTAGCTGTCATTACTCCAACAATCGGCTACACATGCATCTTTTTACAGCGAAATAGCATAAATATCAGGAAAATTGTGTGAGATAGGGCCGTCACCACACCACCTATCTGTCCATAATTTAATTTTTTTTCTATCTCCTAGCATAAAATTAATAAGTCTGAAAAAGAGGTCCCCCTATGTTTGGAGATGCCAACCCAAAGCCTATAAGCAGAATCTATTTTTGGTTGTTTAGTAGTCCAACTACATGAGTCCTCTCCATATATCGACAGAATGACTTTCCGCCAAAACGCATCCTTCTCTGAAACGAATCTCCACAGCCATTTAACAAGAAGGATAGAATTTTTCTGATGAAGAGAACCAACCCCAAGACCTCCGAAGCAAATTGGCCGAGCAGTAATATCCCAATTGACTAGGTTTGCTAGAGGTTTAGACAATCCCCCATTCCAAACAAAGTCCCTAATTTTCTTTTCCAGCTTTTAATAATTTCCAAAGGAACTTGTAAGATGGAGAAAAGGTAACCAGGAAGACTATTTAGAACTGGTTGTGCTAAAGTTAATCTCCCACCTTTTGAAAGCAATATGCTTTTCCATTTATCAATTTTCAAGCCAACTGATCCACTAAACAATTCCAAACAGCCTTCAAAGCAAGGGCATCTCCTATAGAAAACCAAGGTAAGAGAAGGGAAGAGATTCAACTTTACACCCAACATTTGTAGCTAGTATCTCCAGCTTCGTAGTCTGAACATTAATCCCAATTATTAAGGATTTAGCCACATTAATGGTGAGACCTGCCCCTTGAGAAAGAGGTTGACCACCCGCCACCGGACCTCCAAATAACCAGGCTTCAAATCTGCAAAAGGAAGGGTGTCATCTGCATATGGAAGGTGAGTTACCTCAATTTCTGGACTTCCAATAGAGATGCCTTTTAGAGTCCTTTCCAAGCAAAAATGAATCAGATTACTTAACGCATCACCCACTGTAGTAAAGATAAAAGGAGCAAGGGGGTCTCCCCGACGGATGCCATACTTAACTAATATTGTTCCTCTCGGCCTACCATTAATAATAATAGAGAAGTTCGTGGAGGAGAGGCAGCCCCATATCCATTTTCTCCATCTGTTACCGAAGCCTTTGAGCTTCAAAGCCGAGTCCAGAAACAGCCAATCAACTTTATCATAATCTTTCTCGACGTCCAGTTTGAGAAGTGCTCCCTTCTTTCCACTTAGGTGGCACTCATCTATTGTCTCGAAAGCAACCAAGATTGCATCCAGAATTTGTCTGCCTTCCACAAAGGCCATTTGAGTATATTTATGATCCGAGGGAGAACAGTTTTTAATCTTTTAGCTAGAACCTTTGAGATGATTTTATACAAGGAGGTGGTGAGACTAATAGGTCTAAAATCTTGGAACACTCTTACTAGATCATGCTTCAAAATGTTCCGGGATGTTTTGAAAAATTCGCCAGTCATACCATTAGAGCCTGGATTTTCTACTACCCAAATCAAAAATAGCTTCCTTTATCTCCTTTTCTGTAAAGGGAGACTCAGAAGATTCGCATCTTGCACATCAAGAACCTTTCTACCACCATCAGTACATATAAAAGGGTGAGGAATCCTCAAGCCATACAAGTTAGAGAAAAAGGAGAGAATCTCCTCCTCAATCTCCTTATCAGTCACTAAATTTGTACCTGGCTGTTCTCAAGATGTAGAATTAGATTTTTACTTTTTCTAGCCGAGACCCATCTATGAAAGAAGTTGGTATTCTTATCCCCTCTTGCAACCACTGAATCTTACATTTTTTAGCCCACAATAGCTGCTCTTTAATAGAACTCTCAAAGAGCTCCTTCCTTCGATCCTCCCTTGCTCGGGTACGGTCATCATTCAAGGCGTTGGAGTCTTCCATCAAATCAAAATGATTGATCTCATCAATTAAACTTTGCTTATGGGAGAAAATGTTGCCGAAGTTATTCCTATTCCATTTCTTTAGGATGAACTTTAGACCTCTCAGCTTCTCCATAAAAGAATATATAGGCCAATCATCTGTTTTCATACTGCCCCACCAATTCTCCAGATTTTTGAGAAAAAGATAATGGTCCAGCCAAACATTTTCAAATCTAAAGGGCGTGGGGCCCCATGACTGAGAACCCATCTTTAAGAGAATAGGGAAATGATCTGAGGTAGTCCGGGTCAACCACTCTAACTTAACCTCTCTGAAGAAATCAAACCAGCTCGAAGATAAGAGAAATCTGTCAATTTTAGATGTTGTCGGTCTGAGCCCAGATCTAGGCCCCTGTCTTCTTCTGCTGCGACTTCCCTTTTCTCAATATCACTCGAATACTCAGATTGTGTTCCAGCAGAATTGAAACTAACTTATTACTGAAGGGGAAGGAGTTATGTGAGACCACAATTGGGTTCATCTCCGTCACACTTTCTATTTCTAATTCTCGTCCTTCCTCACAAGAAATGGGGAGAGAGCTTTCAACTATGCCTAACTGCGGACTTTCTTCCTCTATGATGGCCACCCCTTCCTCACTTTCAAACAAGCCACAAAACTCCGATGTGTAGTCCGTAATCTATTTTTCGAGGAGGTACTTACCGGACTAGAGATATCCGTATCTGATCTCACATCGCTTTGATTCTCTGAAGAGTTTGAGCCCATTGGCAGGACTTCATCTTTGCTCGTTAACCCAATCACACTCTTTCGGAAAAAGGGCAAATCTCATCTTTATCAACAAATTTAATTTTTTTTGGAAGGTTGGGCTTTTCCGGTCCTTCCTCCAGGATTGACCCACATTAATGCACCCATAATTTCCATTGACCAATACTTGCAATTGGATTTCATCATATCTTCCACTGACATCTCCCTGCAAACGGGCTTCTTCGTCGCTCGGCCCATTTCCAATGTGGTCCACCTCAATTTTCTCTTTCCCTTTAGATTCATTCCAGCCCATTCCAACTTTAGTGCCTATCAAGGAAATTTCAGGCGCCAAATTTGAATCCTTTTCCTTCCCCCTACATCAGACCCCAGTTGCAGCGAAGCGTCAGTCGTACTCGTCCCTGCCATTTCCTTTTCTGTACCGCCAATCTCAGATTGAGGAGTCACATCTAAGGTCACCCTTTTGTTCTTGAATTCCACTCTCCAGGTATCCACTGGGTTCGGACCCGGGTTGCCTGGACCTTTTGAAGAACTTGGCAGCAACTTCCTGCGATAAGGTCCCATGTATTCCAGCGACCTAATCAATTAAAAGTTTGGGGTCCTGATACGTCACAACTTGGATCAAAAAGCTATCATTACCATCCCTCAGTTCAATTTTAGCTCGTAGGAAGCCACAATAATTGCCATGAACTTTGATTATCACTTCCAAACAATCAATGAGGGTGTAGTTCTCCTCAGTAATTTCCATAAGACCACCTAACATGTTTCTTGCCTTCTCAAAAATTGATTTCTTCCAATGCAGGAGAAAGTTTCTGAGCTTTATCCACCCTCCATATGATGGAACCAAGAGAAGTCTTCCGTGCTTTCTAGGATCCCATTTCTCCATTTTCAGCGTGAAGGATCCATAGGTCGCCCAACCCTTGTTCCCAGCTAGGAGTCTGGCCATTGTCCGGTCTGGGCATTTTAGAAGAGCTTTGTCTAGGTGAAAAGGATTTATGACGAAGAAGCTCTCCGTCTGTTCTTGTATAGCCTCTAAGATCCTACTCCAGTCATCATGAAAGTCTCTCTTAATCACTATCAAAGTGTCCTCCCAACAAATTTGCCTAATTCCCTTGATAGAATGGGTATAGTTTTTCTTTTCTGAGACATCAAAATATGACCGAGAGCTTCTTATACCCCAGGCATTTTGAGGTTGTTCCACTTTTCGAACATGGGCGTCGAGTTCCTGTCGCTCAACATGACTTCTTCTACTACCATCCACAGAGCCGTCTAAATTTTTCCCAGCCTTTACATTCAACCCCTGCAGGAACTACAATATTTCCTTTTCTCCCAAAATGCAATACTTTAGATATTTCTAAAAAGTTGCCTCTCTTGTTGTTCGTTTTCTGAATCCATGTGAAACCCCCATTACAATACAACTTTCTGAAGAACTTCTGTGGCTTGGGAGTATGCACAGCTTCCTCCAAAGCATCTAGCCAAACAATGATCACCTCCTCACCGATTATCGAATAAGTTTTATGTTGATGAGATTCACTTATTCGGAGCACCCTCCCTCTGCTCTTTCTATCAAACTCACACATAAACTGTTTATTTTCAATCCTTGTTAAGAGCCTTCTATTTCCTTCCATTTCGTACTCTTGGTAGAAGCTGTCGAGGATAAAGTTTCCGATGAGGTTAGAAGGGTAGGAATACGATGGCAGGTGTCCATAACGTCGGTGTGGAGGAGAGTAGGACGTCCATGGGGAAGGAGGGGAATTTGTTGCTTGCAATAAAAATAGCTCAATTAATCCTTAGGTCTCATTCAATTTTATTAATGAAGAGACTTGTTTCCTTTTAAAAAAAACAAAAACCAAAAACAAACTAAACAAAAATGTAAAGTACCATAATAACCTAGTTCGGACTTAATCATATTCAAGGAATGAATGTGCTCAGCTGGATAGAAAGTTTCTCTTTTTTGTAATTACATTCATGTCAATGAAATGATTTGTTTTCCATCAAATCAGTGTTTTCAAAGCGCAAGGCGTACTCTAAGGCAACAAACTTTTTAATCGCCTCAAGGCGAGAGGCGACAAAAAGGTCACCTAATTGAAGGAGGCATGGTTAATAAATTAATAAATAATAAAAATACAAAAAAGAATACATAAGCTTAGAACGAATTTAACTCAAATAATCTTGAGGAAAAAAATATTTGAGAGAAGGTATAAAATAAAAATGATTTTCTTTCTACTTTGACTCTTTATCTTCTTCAATTCTCCTTCCTCTCTTTTATTTTTCTTTAGTTCTACCTTTACAAACTTTGATACTTCCTTTTAATCCTATTGAATAAGAATGTTTTTTTTCTAAAAAAAGTTGAGCAATTGAACAGGCGAGCGCCTGGTTGGCATGTTCAAGGCGCCTGAAAGGCGCAAAAGGCAAGCCCCTTACTAAAGGTGCTCGCCTTAGGTACTTGCAAGGCATTAAGACCTTGCCTTGCCTCGCCTCTCGCCTCAGGCGAGCGCCCGGCTACGCCTTAACAACACTGCATAAAATAAAATAAAAATAAAATAAAAAAGTAACTGAAATGTCATTGAACCTCCTGCCAGACTAATAAATAACAAAAAGGACAAGTATATTTATCTGATTCAAGGACCCAAAAAGATAAAATAAGAGGAACATACGAGTGTCTTCTTGTGTGTAACAGTTATTCTTTTGGACTTGCAACCAAGCACTCGAAAAATTAATTCAGCTCCAACCTGCATCATGGGAACAGAATCTGAGGGTTCAAAACCAGGAAACATGTCATGTAACATAGGACAACAAAAATTGAGATAGCTTCCTATGTAATACAGAACAGTCTGCCACATTGACTACCAGAGAGAAACAGAGACATTAACACCTTCACTTCTGAAATTTCCATGAGCTATCCTTTAAAAATAAGGAATTACTACTATTTGGATGACTTCTTGTTATCTCCTTTGGCTTGGGACTTCACTGTAAATTCAAACAATCTCCAAGCCATTTCTACCCCTATATAAATATATAACTGAAGAACAGATCCCCCGATGATTTCATTTACCCAATACTGATCTTGAAAAGTTATTCATCTCTGTTTGCCATAGGTAACAAAATAGATTTTATGGAATGGAACAGTGCAAAATAATGACCTTGAATTTTTTTCGAGGTTTAGCAATTTCCAACTCAGACATGTGACTAAGAGGACACAGAGCTTTAAGACCACCAGGAAATTGCACAATAGCACCAAAATCATCAACAACTATAACTTTAGCACGTATCAACATCCCAGGCTTCACATCAGAGTAGGAAAACACTGGACCTTCAAAGGCACTGGCCTGTCAAAAATTAGAACATGTTGTATTATTAAATGAACTCATATCAAACAGGAGCATCAATTTGTAATTCAACCAACAGTGAACTAAGCAAAGAAAAAAAGGAATGAAAGAAGAAATAATAAAATGCCTTAGGGCTGTTTGGTAGGCAATCTGAAAACAAAATTTTGAAAAAAGGGGTTCAAAGAAAACAAAATTGTATTACATATTTTCAGATATTTGTTTGGTAGCTGAATTAAATTTCAGCTTAAACAATTCTTCGAAATGTGTTTGAAAATATATGTAAAAACTATAAGACTAATTAAAGTTACTCACTACTAGGTTGAATTTAAACTCTGACTATTATGAACTTTTTCTATGTTCAAAATAATTGAGTTTATCACATGAAATAGTATATTTGTTATTGTTTTTATATTTTTTAATATAATTCTGCACATTTCAAAATTTGGATACACTAAAAACATTATAAAAAAAACAGTGTTTCCAGAATTTGCACGGTTTGGACCACAATATCTAGAAAGCTGACACCTAGTTATTAATGAATATCATATTAGTGATGCTTCATTTTTCATAAAGTAATCAGGGAACACAACCTTCAAAGTCCCAATTGCAAGTCCTTCCAAATGTCTAAAGCCAAGAATACGAACACGAACACGACTCCCCTCTTTAAACTTCTTTCCAATCTTTTTCACGACCTCTTCAGCCATATCCGATGCCTGTGGTCAATATAAATTATATACTGATTAACTAGAAGGCATTAATAGTTATACACAACAAAACCAACTAAAGAAACTCACACTAACAAATGTTGGAGTTGACTCCGGAGAAGAGCCTACTTCAAGAAGCAAGCCGGAACCTCTATCAACCCTAACAACTTTTGCAGAATCATAGATATCACCAATTCTCACATGCTACATTGAAAATGAGAAAAAATGAACTCACAAATTTCAGTAGCAAGTAACAAGCAGTAAATTTGTATGGTCTAGACATCGCACCTAGAAGTATGAGGACATATATAAAGAAATAAGGAAACATTTTGCATGGTTCAAGTTATCGACCACCCGACCTTATACATGCATGGCAAAGTGCACAAGGAGAGTATAGAAACTTTCGAGACAGATTGATGCCATATGTTTGAATCATGTTAATGATTTTAACAATACTACAGTTAATATTATTTACGACCAAATGAACAGTGAAGGAACAAAATCATAATCTGGGAACTCCTGGCAACTACCAAAACTAACGGCCATATAAACTTGTTAACTAACTCAATTAATCTCCATAGTGTTTTTTTTAAGAGGAAACAAGTCTCTTTATTAATATGAATAAAAATAAAGAGACAAAGCTCTCTAAGTACATGAGAAATATACAAAGAGCAAAAGTTGCGGATCAGCAGGCGCACCGGAGCACCTCAACTAGGTTGACACCACCCTAGCGCCCTCATCATGTCCAAAAAACATATTAACAAAATTACAAGTCGCCTAATCTCCATAGTGTCTACCTGCAAGTTTCTACAATCTGCACCAATCTGTGAAAATAAGTCTTCTTTTAATAAAATAACCACTTTCATGGGTTTTGTACTATGATGACAGAAGTTCCAAGAGAGTATAACATCAAGAATGAAAGGGAAATTGACAAAGAATACATTGAGTATGAAATTCTTTATGAGAATATACAATGGAACATCATGTTTGTTGGATCTTTAAATTCCCTAGATAATAATATCCTAGATTTTAAAATGTAAAAACTTGTGAAACAAACAAATATGTTAAATGCATGTCTAAAAACTCATGGCAAAACTCCTTAAACAAATAGACCTTTAGAAATAAACACCCAATAAGAGAAGACATTAAGTATAACCAAAATTCTAACATCAGTCAACTACTAACTCTTACTAATTCACTTATTGATTTTTCAGACATTTTAATAATAACTTACTGGAGGTGCAGCCTTGTTACGAACGAGATGTGGAATCAATGTCAACCCCACAGCTCTAGTTGAAGGATCAATAAATAATATCCGAGCATTCATCTATAGAAGAAAAAATATATATGTTATATACACATTAATATACGAAAAAGAATCCAAAAAATAGAACTCGAAGGATGAACTCTTTTTTAAACAGAAACAAAATTCCATAAATGTAATGGAGGAAAGAACTAATTTCAATTCAGGAAACAAAAGAAATTGGACATCATACCATCAATTAGAAATGTGCTTCGAACAGAAGCACATAAGAAAAAACCATTAATTAAGTGGCAGAGGCAACAATATAATCATCAAAGAAAGTATACATTGATCAATGGAGAAAAAAAATTAAATGAACCAGAAGGGGAAAAAATCCTACTAAGCTATTAGGAAGCCTGTGGCGTGTTAGCAGAGGAATGGTTGCTCTCGGAGAGATTTTTAACATCTCTTTTCATACAAAATCCCCCTGATTACCAATTATAGTAACAAAATTATGTTAAACATCAAGACTAATGCTCATAGTTTTTTTTTTTTTTTGAAAAGGAAGACTAATGCTCATAGTTAACATCAGGTCAATCAGCCTGACACCAATACAGTGCAACAGGATGTTTTGTATTATTATATTGATCGGATTATAGTTTAGAAAGCTGACTCATATAGTTTGACTGCCATCCTGACCATTAGCTTCAATCAGTATACTAACTGTTTTATTTTAACCACCTAACCTACAATAAGCTGTTGCTTAGTAAAACACCAAAAGGCAAAGTAATTAATTAAATATTTGGTACAAGACAATGAGGAACATAATACTACCCAAAACCCTAGTCACCTATAAAGCACAGAAGACCTAGTTCTCTCCTATTGCTTGAAAACTGGGCTGGCACTTGACAAACAAATGAATGTTTGGCCAGAAGCACCGTGCAGTATTTTACATCCCAGTTGGGCTTTATAATTTTTATGGAGGAGTTTGAACCAGTAGAAACATGGATGACTCATGACTTGCAAAATTTAAAAATTGGTTTCAAGAGAAAACAGATACCCTCTAGTACCTTCTAATTGTTGTACTGAACCTATAACAACAAATTAGACAAAATCCGAATATGACACGAGTTCGCATCAAGGTAAAGATCAGTGCAATATACCTTCATGTTCTGGTTGTAAAAATCTTTCCAATTTGAAGAATGAAAACTATTTTGCAAGTGAAACATATCAACCTGAAGAAAGAAAAAGCAAATGACAACAAAAGCATGTCAAACAAAGCAATAAACGGGAACATTCAAAAAAAAAAAAAAAAGAAGAAGAAGAAGAAGAATAGTCTTTTTAAGTTCACAATTATAGAGTGGGGATTTAACATTTGACCTTAGGAGGACATGGGTGCCTTTACCAATAACTATACTCAAGTTTCCAAGATGAGTAATGGTTGTGTTAGGATCCTCAATGTTTTCCGTTTCTTTTTCTTGTGTAAGATATCACGATTTCAAAGAGATAAACGAAGGAATATAAAAGGGCACACAAAAGAAAAGCCCCAACAAAAAAAGAATATGATCCTAACTACAGAAAATGACTCCATTCTCAGAGAACAAATCAAGCTCTTGGTTAGAAAAAAAGTCTAGTAGCCAATGCCCACATTAAGGCATGGAACCTAGCCACCACCAAATTTCATCACCCAATATGTCGATCCCTCTAAAAACTGTATCATTTCTCACCATTCATGTCCCACAAAATTTTACCTCCTCCTAAGGAAGAATCAAAAGCACCTCCTACAACAGGATCCAAAAAGTATCGATATATTCAAACATGGTAAAACGTAGATGAATAAAAACTCACAGTTCCATTAAAATAAGTGAGAAAGGATAGCAAGATCCCATTTTCGAGGGTTGATTGTACTCGTGCGCTAACCATCATGCCGGGGATGAGAAGGTCAATTGAAATACCTTTTAGATCCTTCGCCTGTAACATTTTTTAATTAAAATCATAATAATGATGAGCCATAACATTTGATGGAAGGGGAACTCTCCTAGAGAAAGAATACCAAAAAAAGAAAGTAGCACATAAAATGGACACATGGATATTTTTTTTGAAAATTGAAAACTTAAGGACACATGGATATTACCACACTGCTGGACACAATATCTTGATCAGAGCTAAAATAAACCACTTTACGAATTTTGTCAATGCTTTTAACAACACATTGAAGAAGTTGTCCAACATGCACTTCATTCCCAGGTTGATCTGCAAAATCCAAAACAATGGTCGAGAAGCAAAATACAACGATAATTTGTAAAAAGTACCTGTGCTGACTGCTGATAATAGTTAAAAAAACATATGAAAACGCAATACTGAAACTTGAAATATAAAACATGACAATTATACCTATGTGATAATTTATTGTGAAACTTTCATTATTCACTCTTAAGCTATTAGACTTACAATTTTAATCTCAAACCCTTTTTCTCAAATAGTGGTCAAGATCTGAATCAGAAAGGAAATACTCTCTCGTCTCTCCTCCCTCCTCCTCCTTCCTCACCCCTCTCCGATTAGCCTTCTTTCAACTTCTCAACCAGACACTTTCCTTCATTTAGTTCATCCTGCTCCTATTCTTAGTTTGAATGGAATTTAACAGTTGTATTCATAATACAGATTTTTGTAATTGGCATGAAGAGAATGTTTTTTTCTTCAAGGACACGTCTCATAAGCAGAAGCTTTTCCATTCTTTATCGTCTTTACAACTTGCTGAGGAGCCTTCTACAGAGAATTATTTTGGCAAAGCTTACAATTTCTTATTTCAAGGTGAGGTAGATCAACAGAGTACACAAACTCCGGAGGTGAGTAATTTTGCTATTTCACCTTCACAAATTTCATCCAAGTACTCTTCTAGCTGCAGTTGGGGGAAATCTCTTTGTCCTCTCCTCAAACCAACTTTGTTATTTGAAGCTAGTGCTATCTTTTGGGACCTTCATTCCGTATTTGTAATAGTCGACTAAATTACTTGGATTATTGTCTTGCGATTAAGAATTCTCTGGCTAATGCATTGTAGACGTTATGGATGGGTTGGCTTTCTTATGAGTTCCAAACTCAGAAAATTGAAATCAGCCCTTAAATCTTGGTTTGCTTAAAGAAAAACGGAGAAGGCTGGAAAAGAGTATTTTATCTAAGCTGGAACTTTTTCATGCTAAAGCTTAAGCTGACACATTATCTTCCCTTGAGCTTGTTACTTTTTTAGATAAGAAACATTTCATTGAATAAATGAAATTGGGGAAACCCCAAGCACCTATAGGTGATTACAAATAGTATGCCAATTTGAAACAAGAAAGGATAGACTAAAGTGCTTAAACGGATGCCAACATTTGAACCAAAACAAAGCGGTAGATAAAGCTTTATCTAAAAAAACTGTAAGAGACAAAGCAGAGTCCTTGAAGATACGATTATTTATTTTCCCCCAAAGACACCATAAATAAGCTCGTGTTATAGCCATGCAAGTAGCCTTTTTGCTGCCATGAAAAGGGTATCCAATGAGAAGAACTTCCATAATGCCTTTAATATTGTCGGGGAAAGTAACAGCCCAACCAAAAGCTTCCAAAATTGAGCAAAGGAACAATGAACAAATAAAGGAACTTCCCTTGAGCTTGATATCAGTATGGCAAATAAAGAAGAGATTTGAATCTGTGTATTTCAATAGAAAGCAACCCGATTAAAAATGTAGGCTTGACCGGTCGAGATCTCCTGATGAAAATGCCAACTATTTTCTTAGGCTTTTGGCAACTAAGAAAAGGATGAGCTTGATGACTGAATTGTTTTCTAGCAATGGTGATGTTATCCACATGCCTTTGCTAGTGTTTTTATTTCTTGGATAGGACTTAGCCCTTTTTTTTTTTTTTGCTTGCTTCCTTGCTTATTTTATAACCCCTTCTACCTTGTGAATTGGAGAACCCATTTTCTCACACCAGGTACATGTTTGTTTCTCTATCACAAAAATTATTATCGTCTTATCATTCACACTCTAGAGAAACTAGAAGACAGTGATGTAATAGGAGCTAACAACATTGTAGATGGTTGGAATCATGAAAGTATGGGCTAGAGTATGTACTTATGGTAGCACCCATATATAAAACATAACGTAATTAAGTATTTTTCATAAAACTATAGGGAGATCAGTATTACAATAATAATGAACAAATCACTTTTGAGGTGTCATCTTACCAACAAAAGGACTCTTTTTCTTCAAAACAAAAAAAAAAAAAAAAAAAAAAAAAACACACACACACACACAAGGACTTCTTACCAGATTGCTTGGTCTTTGGCAAGAACCCAGTGAAGGAAGTCAAACCGAAATGAAGGATGTAGCCATGATCTTCAATGCTTTTCACATATGATGTCAGAACCTGAAAGAGTATTCATTTATATGTACCAAGAACAAAATCATGTTCACTAAAGGGTTAAAACGTGAAGAAAAGCCCAGCAATTGAATGATTCAATATCATTAATGGATATCATAGAATAGAAAATGAAAAGGAAGAGATCTATCCGATATCAATGAACATGGTAAGGTTTAGATCATAATTTATTTGTGAAGCTCTAAAATACATAACACATGGCATGAAGCTAATATTGTACTGCTAAAAAATTAGACAATATAAATACTGCAAAAGATACAAAGCGAGTAAAAGGATCAAAAAATTTACATACCATTCCTTCTTGAAGAAGGTCCAATGTGAAATCTTTGTACAATATAGACAAACGTAACGAAAGCCAGATCTTTCTCTTCCCTGATTCTTTCTTGTCATCATCCACTTGTAGCACAACACATGGAACTAGTTGCCCAACATGGAACATGACAGGAAGTAAATCATGCTCTGTATCCTAGTTAAAAAAATTTGAATGGCTGAGTATTCAGTCCAACGCCATAACATACAATAACATTTTGATGCAATACGACTCCTCAAGAAATGTGTGCAAATTGTACCTCAATTTCTTTTTCCAAAATTGGATCAAAAGCATCAGCAGCCGACACTAATCCGCGTAAGCCCCCCGGTAGACTAATAACAAGATCCTTCTTATTAACTTCGGCAACAACTCCCCAAAATTTCATTCTTGGATTTATATTCTGAAAATAAATAATCGAGAATGAACATTAAACATGCACCAGTGGAGATCAAAATTACTGCTTCGCTGATTGCTCTCACTCATTCGCTCTAAGATTAGCAATAGAAGGAAAGACAATCAAAATATTATTGAGGTTAACGAACATTCTCCTCTTTGAAGTTTGAACATAAAGAGATAGAATCAACTACAAAATTCAAGTAGACAAGAGTAATTAAAAAATAAAAGTCAGTGGTTCTTTATCCAAAGGAAAAAACAAATAAGAATAAAAGCAATAATAAACAAAAGTACTCAGCTCACAAATTATAACTTATGATAATCTATGGTGTATAAAGACTTTCCCCTCCTTTGAGATATATATAGCTAACTGAACTGTTACAGGCCATACCTTCAAAGTTATCTTGTTTGCATATTTAGGAAGGTTTCCCACGACACCATTGTTCAACAAGGATTCCAAATCATCCCCATTTGACGGATGCTTTCTTCTCTTCTTTCCTCTTTTTGTTGTCATCTTCGGATCATCATTCTGAAACTCCTTATCTCCTTGGGCACGTACCTTTTCCCCTTTGTTTTGGCTTATATAACCTCCTCCCCCTGTAAATGGAAGTAATTTAGTGAAAGACATTTTTTTTAGATAAGAAACTTAGCGAGAGACATTAGAAAAGTACTAAACATAAAACCCGTTAGATTAAAGGGCCTAAATATCATTATGAACAAATCACATATTTTGTACTCGTTGGATTTCCTTCAAATTATAATCCTGGTTGAACACAACCAAACGGACAATTCATATTCATTTTAGTTAACTTCCAAACTCATCATGCTTCCAATAGAACCCCAAAAGCATGACAATGGACAATTCATATTCACACAAGGCAACTTTCTAAAAGATCCAACAAAAGGACAGAGTCGGAGCCCACCTCTAGGAAAGTCAGGAACATCATCTTCAATCTGCAGAGATACAGTTTCGGGTTTAGCTATTTCACTCGTTTTCTTATTCGACTTGAATGGCTTTTTGGAATGCTTGTTAGAGCCATCCTGTGATTTTCTAGAAGGCGGTGCCATCTGCACAACACAAAAAGAAAGGCGCCGCAGTCGTAGTCAACCGGATAGAAGCGACGGCGGGCCGACGACAATGAGCCGCTGAAAGGAGGAGGAGACGGCGTGAAGAAGAAGAGAAGGTAGAGGCAAGGAAGTGAGAGAACAAGCGGAAGATGAAAGGGTTTAGGGGAGGTTTCCTCTTACTTTGTTTTCTTTCTTTCGTTCTTTCTTTTTTTCCTTACAAAGGTATGCTGAGTTTTTTAAAAAATAATAATAATAAATAAATAAATAAATACTTGCCTAATTTAGATTAAATTTTAATAAAAGCTAAAAAAATAAATGGCAAAGAATCTAAATTATGTTTTATGTTTTCAAAATAGTGTGAATTAAGAATACGGTTGAGAAGACCATTTAGATTCTATTTCTGAAAATTGTTTTTAAGATAACAACTTTTTTTTGTTTTTAATATATCCAAAATTTAAATTTTACATTTTAAAAAGTAGAATTGTATTAAGTACGTATAAAAAAATTTAGAAATACAATATGTCTTGTTATAAACTCAATTTATTTTATTTAATATAGTATGTATTATAAATTATATAATAATATAAAATAATAATTATACAAATTTGTATGTTAAATTACAAATTTGGTGCCTATGATTTTTAAATGATAGAATTTAGTTCTTTTGGTTTGATAAAATCATAGAAAATAGTCTCAGTCGTAGAGACTATTTATGAAGGTTGTTAAATCATAAGAACTATATATGTGGGTTTATCAAACTATAGGCTAAACTTTATCTTTTTCTAAACAATATGGTCTAAAATTGCAAATTAACCAATTTTTTTAAACATAAACTATAATCATAAATAAATTAATAATAGTTTGTTGTCAACTAAATCCTAGCGGATAAGTAAGACTAGTTTTATGATTTCTAAATATAAAGTATGAAACACATTTAAACATTTAAAAAAAATAGAATCTAAATTTTTAATCCGTCACCAAACACATACTTGAAGACATAAAATACAACTCTGTTTTTATTGAATTCCTTATTTTTAAATTTCTGTTTTCATATTCTCTATCAAACAAACCCTTTTATTTTATTAGAATTTGTTTTCAGTTTATTAGATTTATTTTTAAAATACACCATACCATAATCATAGGGAGCAGTTTGAACGTGTATGTGATACATATCATTGAGAATCTCAAATTAAGTATGTAATATACTTTTAATTTGTTGTTGATATCAATTTTTTGCTTGAAGTTGTTTTTATGAGTTTTCATGAAACATTGGTTCACTCAAATAAGTCCATTATGTCTCGTTAAAACCTTACTAGAAAAAAATCAATGGGAAAAAAATATATTGAAGAAAAAATAGTACATATTTCATATAATTTATACACTTACGAAAATATAATTTACTCTTTCTCATGGAAACATCACTTAAGATCTCTGAGTCGCTGCATTCTAATGTTGTGCAAAAAAATTTTAAGGTTGCGATAGATAATGATTTTTGTAAATAAGTCTGTCAGGTTATTTTTCGAACAAATTCGTGGTATTGTTATGTCACCTTTTCCTCAAGCTCATGAGTGTAAAAAAACTTTGGTGAAATATGTTTTGTTTTATCTCCTTTTAATATAACCTCCTTTGATTTGAGTTATTAGCAAGATACATATAAGTCAACCAATTGTACTAAGATATGATATTTCTTAACCAAGAAGTTTTTCATTATCATTTTGAGGTCGAAATATATCTTTCTTCACATCTAGTGAACGAACTTGCATTGAAATGTTCAATGGATGTGCTTTATTTATATAAAATGTTTTCAAAAAAAATTGTATAAGTTGACTGATGAACAAATATCACATATGCTAAATGCTCAATTTGCAAATCAAGGTTTTTTTTTTTTTTTAGATCTTTCATCTACAATTCTTTATTAAGATATTCAGCTCTTCTGGAGTACTAATTACATTTAAATCATCAACATATACAGTTATAATAGCAAATCCTGACTGCGATTTATTTATAAAAATGAATGGACATATTGGATTATTTTGATATTCCTCTTTCAACAAATATTTGTTGGGTTTTACGTCCTAAAACTCGTGCATAGTAAATGTAATTCGTTGACCGTTATTAACAAATAGTTATTATTCTAATTTCAATAAAAAGTTACTTATTATTTGATTATGTTTGTCTTAGTAACCCAAATTTAATAAACTAACATCATTAGCTTATTTATGAGTCTTGAATTGTATGTGGAGACACTACAAGAAATCTCACATACCGTGACACTTATGAATAGTGCAAATGAGCAGGGGGAAGAAAAATTGTGTCATCTTTTTCCAAAACTGGGTTTTTAGCAGGAAAAGACAAAAATTTTCGGATTTCTGAAAATTTGTGACGCGTTTTTTCGCGTCACAAAAAGACGTCGCGAAAAACGCGTCTTCTTTTGTCATTAATATTTTTAGCTTCGGTCCTAGCATTCAAAAAAATGCACGGCCCCCTCCCTTTTCTCACGTTTTGTCCGAAGCGAAATCAATTCGTTCGCCCAGCCACCCAACGTCTTCTTTCTTCAATGTCCGTTCACCGTCCACCAGGTCCACCGTCAGAGGTCCACCCACTCCAGCGTCGCATCTCTGTCTTCACTGTTGGCCTTCGTCTCCGTCAACAGCCACGCCAAACGTCATTTTTGGCTATGCAATATTAGAAGACAAAATTCATCCCCCCACTTCAGGTTTGTTCCCTTTCTTTTCATTGCCTGCACTCAATTCATGTTGGCAAAATAGGTAGGTAAAACTATTAAACGTTTGTGTCCAAAAATCATGTTGTAACATCCCAAATTTTAAGGTAATTCATAATTTTATTTATCAATTATCGTATTGTTGTTGGTAAATTTTAATTTTGGGATGTTTATTTTGGATTTAGTTGTTGGAATAATTTTATTAATTGTTATGGTTTTGTTTATTTGGGTTTAAATGAGGAAAGAGAAAGAGTGTTTATGGGAGAGAGAATCTTGGATTTAATTTTTTTTGGAAGAAAAAGGAAAAGATATAATAATATAATATTAATTTTATTATTATTTCTTTTTCTTTTAAATTAATGGAATAAGGTTTTTCATCTTCATCTTCTTCCCCATTCCCAAACCCTAGCCGCCGCCCCCTCACTGTCGTAGTACGCCGTCGCCGCAACTCCGTTTCCTTCTCCGTCAGACGCTGTCGCCCAGCTCGTCGCCAGCCGTGAAGCGACGCCAAGCCGAGAAGCCCGAGCAGTCGTGCCGCACCCTTCACGTTTCGCTCTGTGTTGCAGCCGCATGCCGGATCGCATGTCGCGCCTTCCTCCATGCCCAGCGTCGCCATCCGCACGAAAGTCAAGCCAACCTCCCTTCGTCGTGCACCAGTCCGCTTCCCAAGTCGCGTCGCGTCCCACGCTTCCTCTCTCAGCCACGCGTCACCGTGAGTCGCTTTGCCCATATCTGCTAGCGCCACCTAGCATCACACGTCGCTTCGCATCTTAGCTGCGCCTTTGTCTGACCGTGCACCACTGTTTCCCGAGCTGCGAGCCACAAAGCCACACCTAGTTCTGCAAGCTGAGCCGAGCCGTGAGCCGAGTCGAGCCGCCTTTTGTCATCGTCGCCATTGTTGTGTGTGGTGTATTTGGTACGGTTTAGGGAGAACTTAATTTGGGTACCCAATGAAGTTTTAATTGAGGATTTTTCTTGGTTTAATTGGGTTTTCTTTTATTGTTGAAGATCCAAATTGAAGTTTTGTGCTGCAACTGACTCTAGAATTTTACTCTACAAGTCGATTTGGTTTCGTCTTGTTTGGTGACTTTAGAAGTGGCTAATGAAGGGTTAAAAATTAATTAATAATTCTTTATGGGAAGAAATTATTAATTAAAGTTCTTGTGTGTTTAGGGTCTATTGGAGGCTACTTCATCTAAGAGAATTTTTGTGATTCGAGGTAAGGAATACTTCTACTGAATCAGTGCCTTTGGCGAATAAGGTGTGGAAGATGGTTATTTTGTCTATACTGTGGTGTTAACTTCGAGTTCTTGTTTTTGTGTTGTTTGGATTATGCATGACATGTTGTGAGTTTGAATGGTGTTATCTGCTGCATGAGGATTAATTATGTTGTGATCACCATGTTTATTGAATTGATTGTGGATATGATGTCTGTTAACTTTACCTAATGACTTTGTACTTGGTGGTGGGACGGTTGGCAAGCCTGTGTGGCATATTGTCACGAGGATCGGTTAACAAGCCTGTGTGGCGTATTGTTCCGACAGGGTCAGATAGCAAGCTTGTGTGGCGTATTGCTCTGACAGGGCCAGTTAACAAGCCTGTGTGGCATATTGTTCTGGCAAGGTCGGTTAGCAAGCCTGTGTGGCGTATTGCTCCAACATGACCGTTCCTACTAAACCAATTGACTATGTGTCGTAAAGTACGGGTTATTAGAGAGAGTTAACGGTCACCTAGTGGAATCAGTAGTGGGTTCCTTACTGGGTATATTTTATACTCATCCTTTCTATGTTGTATTTCAGACAAAGGTAAGAAGGGACCGACGAGGGACAAAAAGAACCAATGGCCATACTGGGGAGGACCAGGTGACCTTTTTGCTTCCGCTTACGATATTTTGGCATTCTACGGTTAAACTGTTTTTTTTTTTTTTTGCGTATTTATTTGGTTTAGAAAACTATTTTAGGGATCTCATTTAGGTACTTTTCCTTTTACTTTTATGTTTAAGTTTTTGTTTTGGTAACTTGTTTAAATCTTTATTTTGATTAAATGAAAGCAATTGATCTGCTTTACTTTTGTCTTTTAAACTTGATTTTTACTGGTTTTAACTAAGTAACGGTCTGGTTTGGTTTGAGAATTCGGGGCGTTACACATGTCCAACACTTTGTTTCATCACATAGGTTACAATGTGTTTGATGAAATGCCTCAATAAAAAATTTTGTTGATTTTTCTTTTATTTTTCTTTGTTCCAATATAAAATCCAACCTAGAACCATATTGTATAATTTTTTGTTTCTAAACCATGGATTTGAATACGAATTATGTTTGTGGAAATGAATTATGGATTTGAATACGAATTATGTTTGTATAATGTGTTGGATTTGAATGAAATGAAATGAATACGAATTATTTGTTCGGATGATGGATTTGAATACAAATTATGTTTGTATAATTTTTTGTTCCTAAACCATGGATTTGATTTTTAATTTTTTGTTCCTAAACCATATTGTATAATCATCGAAGACTTTGGTAGCTTAGTCTCCAACTTCTTAAAATCCTCCAATTTTAAATGTACATCATGCAACCAACACCTCAAGGAAATCTTAAAAGAAAATGAAGAACATGTGATGTCTAAGTTTGATGTGAGGTACTAAAATAATAGTAATGTGTTAATAATTCCTTCGAGGGATTGATGTAGGGCATCTTTTTGGCCTGTGTTGTAGCTTTGAAGGGAGAAGTTTTCCATCCTTCTTGAACTAACTGGTGTTTTCTTCCTTCTTGGTTTGATTAGGTTGTAGACTTGCGTTTGATTATCAATATATTTATACACTACCACCTCTGTTTCGCCTATTGTTTGAATTTTTTAAGTTTCCGATTGAAGGATCCTACATGCCCCCTCCACATCGTTATGTTTTGACGAAAACTTGACTTCCCCTTTCCCCTTGTTGTGCATATCTTTGTTAAGTTTAAGTTCTCATTTGTTTCATTGTATACATAGAGTAGTAATATAATGACAAATATTTACTTTGAAATGTAATTGACGCTTCATTATGAATATATGAAACATTTTTCAATTTTTTGGATATGACATAAGACATTTGTATGTATATACTGCTTATCTAATGCATTATTTTGTTTGAGTAACTTAAGACATTTCTATATACATACTCATTATATAATGCTTTCACATTTTTTTAGTAATATAAGACATTCGTAATTCAATGCACTCAGTTACTTACAATGGATTTGGTTAAAGGCCCGTAAATGGTAAGTTGACCTATATACGAACTTCAACTTCGTTATATCGTGAAACACTATACGACATTAAGTAAACTAAAAATTGTTGTTCTATTGTAGGACTTGGTTTGAAGGATGCTTTTGTTTGTAAAGTTATATGAGTGTATTTGAGGTCGATAGGTATGTATTTGAGGCAGATAGGTATGTATCTGAAGCATAAATCTATTCATTAAGTAATGTATTTAGACACTACCGTCTCTCTTTCGCCTATTGTTGGGATTTTCTGAGTTTCAGGTTCAAGGATCGTACCCGCTCCCCTCCACATCGTTATGTTTCTACGAATATTTGTGTTCCCCCTATTGTGCATATTTTAGATAAATGATGTTCTACTATGAAATGAAAATATCGTTTTTGTCCCTCTTTGCATATAGGTCAATTGGTTTAGGTTACAAACGTGTTAGATACTGATTTGATGAAGATATTGTTTGGTGCCTCTTTCCTTGTTCCATATATGAACAATTCTTTTGTCATTAGGAAAGTCATGAAAATATGGTTTGTTGTCTCCCCCCTCCTTGCATATAGGTCAACTTTTGTAGGTTACGAAGTGTTAGAATACAACTTTCATTAATATATTGTTTGTTGTCCCCTCCCCCTTTTGCATAAAGGTCCATTGGTTTAGCTTACAAACATGTTAGATACTGATTTGATGAAGATATTGTTTGGTGCCTCTTTCCTTGTTCCATATGAACACTTCTTTTGTCATTAGGAAAGGCATGAAAATATTGTTTGTTGCCCCCCTTGCATTTAGGTCAACTTTTATAGGTTAGGAAAGTGTTAGAATACAAATTTAATGAAGATTTTGTTTGTTGCCCCCTCCCCCCTTTTGCATATAGGTTAATTGGTTTAGGTTACGAAAGTGTTAGAATACTAATTTCATGAAGATATTGTTTGCTGTCGGCTTTTTACCCCCTCCCCTTTGTATAAACCGTGACGCAAATAAACTGTCGTCAAAAGCACATAATTGACAAAAAATATCATATTTCAGCCTCAATGATGAAATTTTTTTTGTGTCGACGACAACATTACAACGACACATTTAAAATGACACTAAAGAGTAAATAATGACACACAAAAAATGTCACGCAAGGATAAACAACGATGTGTTTTTTGCGGTGTCATTAAAAGCCCTATGTTGACAGTGGATACAAGGACGCAAAATATGTGTCACAAATTCTGTTCGTGACGCATTTTTTGCGTCGTTATATCCTAGTTTTCTTGTAGTGAGACATGCATGGATCAATGTTTAAGAAACAACTTAATGAAGGGATGAGAGCCTTTGTGCAGTGAAAGATTTAGCAAAACAAATGCTCAAATTTAATTAAGAAAATAAAAATACCAAATACATTGGCAAAATTATAATAAAAAAAATTGTTGTAAAAATAATATTAAAGGCTGAACATGTTTTTCTAATATAAAATAAAATTACAGAGAATAAATTGGAACTTACTTTCGTTGTCGACTTTGAATCTACAAATCACCATATGTGAGGCCACCACCACTTAAAACATTTTCTATCCTCTGGGTAGTTGAGGTTTGGTTTATAGGAACCTTTTTGGGACTAGAGGATTTTTTAGAGAAAATTGTTTAGAGAAAAAAAGAGAGGAAAATTCTTTTTATTCAAAACCTCCTTTTTTTTTTTTTGTTCTTGTTCTTTCAAAATACCGAAGAGAAGTATTTATAAACTATAGGTTATGAGAGAATGTTATATTTGAATATGATTCAAATCTGAATTAAAATAAATATAAGATATTTAATTTAATAGCTAATTAATTGGATAATTAATTAGTACTTTAGTTAATTATATTTAATTAAATTAATTAAATTAAAACTTTAGGTTATGTGAGAGATATTAATTTAAATATGATTTAAATGAAATATTAATTAAATATGATTTAATTAATTAATTGATTGATTATTTATTTATTTATTTTTATTTAACTAAAAATAAATTAAATAACTGCGGAAAATGTGGGATGCACCCACGTAATCCCACAGTTTTTTCTAACCTCTATGAAGAAGAGGAAAAACAGTACGACTGCGTAAGTGATCTTAAAAAGTTGCAGAACGTCTAAAGAAAACACACATAAAGGAGAAAATTCTCCTTACTCTCTGAAGAATTTGATTCTTTCAAATAAAAATTTTCAAATCCCAAAAAGATTCCATCAACCTTAACCCTCCATTACTCAAAAAATAAGAAATGATCCAAGTGGTGGTGGCCTCAAATTGGAGAATTGTAGATTATGAGTCGACAACTAGAGTAAGTCAATTTCTTCTCTGTAATTCTATTTTCTACAAAAAGTATGCTTAGCCTTAAATATTAATTATACAGTAATTGTTTGTGTATTTTATTTGCAATGTATTTGGTATTTTTTAAGTTCCCAATTAAATTGAGAAAATGCTCTGTCATTATTTTCCGATGCGTAAGGGCTCTTATCCCTTCAATATCCACTCTGGCGATTGTACCACATTCGTTCTAATCCTTTAATTCCATGTAGTGGTCTCTATAACTTTATTGAATATAACTTCTAGGAATTTGAGTTATATGTTTCAAGTATCTTAAATCCTTATGAGATTTTCATATAAATGTCATTATCAAGAGATCCGTATAAATATGCTATGACTACATCCATAAGATGCATGTTCATATTTTCTTACACAATTAGGTTAATTAAAAATCTTAATGTGATTGCATCTACCACTAAAGAATATATCTCATCATAATCAATATACTAGGTCTTTATGAAAAATCTTATGCAACTGGTCTCACTTTATATCTTGTGACTTCATTATTTTCATTTTTTTCTCACAAATACTCATTTATATCTCATAGGTTTTGACGCCTTCTTGTGTTTGGTATTAGTCCAAAAACTTGATTTGAAAGTTAATTTAATTCCACCTCAATTGCAAGAACCAATTTTTTCTCTGTCGACATTCTTCAACAAATTTTGGTTAAGAATTCTTATTTTCAGATATAATATCAAAAGCAACATTATATATAAAATTTTTGTCAACAACTACATTAGTTCGGTTCGATCTTTTTTATTTTATTTATCAAAATCTCATTATTATCATCAGTTGTTTTATATTCTTTGATATTCTTGTAAGTCAAAATTTGGATTTCTTCAAGAACATTCATATTCTTAATTGAGTTATTGACTTATTTTCTTTTTCGATGATTTTCATCTTTGGAATCTACTAGTCTTACCATGCTTCTAGCGTGTTTCAAATTCATTAATGACAACTTGTTGTGCTGGGATATCTATTTTTGAATGGACATTTGCAGCATATATATGTGACTTATTTACTTTCTTTTCATCTATAAATACATTTGATAACTTACTTGCTAAACTTTATAATAAATTATTTTATAAACTTCAATTTTACATTGATATGTACGGGAATCTAAATGAGACAATAATGATGCATTTCATGTAATTTCTTTTCCAACTTATGAATTCCTCCCCCTAATGTTGAAAATTTTATCTCATTAAAATGACAATCAACAAATCATCCACTAAATACATCATCCGTTAGTGGTTCAAGATATTTAATAATTGATGAAAAATAAAATTCAATATATATTCCCAGCCTCTTTTAAGAACCCATCTTAGTACGTTTTTTGTGGAGCAATTGAAACATGTACTGCACATCCAAACACTCTCATATAAGAAATATTTGGCTAATGGTCATATGCTAATTGTTGTGAAATTTCTATATTATAGAATAAATTATAATAATTCAGAGTACATAACCCTTTTACATAGGGAATATATACACCTAAAACGAACCACTAAAGGAAAATTCATAATGGAAAAATACAAAAAAGAAAAATAATAATGAAAAATACTAATAACACATAAACCCTAATTTTCCTTTAACACTCTCTCTCAAACTCTAAGTGGTAGAATCACGAACTTGAGTTTGTTAAAAAAAACGTCAGAATCAATTCAGTAGATCTGAGATAGAAACAGAAACCCACAAAGAACCAAACACACAAAAAACTTTTGGGCCCCACGAAAAACGAAACAAAAAACTTCTGAGTTAGAAACATAGATCCTCATATAGAGATATATAACAAAACCGACGAAGAACGAAACAAAGAACTTCTAGGCAATAACAAAGATCCTCTTAGAGAGATTTATAACAAAATCCATGAATGACTGATTTAAAAAGGAAATAAAATCTCGAAAGCCGAAATCCACGAACAAAACCAAACTAAAACTATACCTGACTAAACAAAATTAAGTGTGCTGGCTGAAGATAATCGAACTAGACTGGTCTAAGTGAATGGGGCTGGCTAAAAGTGAACTGGTAACTAAATAAACAAAAAGAAGAATCAAAGGAGCTGGTAAAACTATGACCGTAGAATAAAAAGGAGCGGACGAAGACTGGGCGCAGATCTGGACAACGAGGTGTTGTCACAGATTTGGATGAGATGAAGGTTGGGGATGCAAGAGATAAACAAATCAAAGATTTGTATGCATATCTGGAATTCATGACCAAAGAAATTTTAAGATCCATCTAGGCGACATGAATGGAGAATGGAGGAAGACGAAATGTGGCAGTATAGAGTAACGAGCAACGACGAACAGAGCTGTATCTAACGGATCTAAACGTACAAGGAAAGTGGACGACGAATCTTGGTGATGGAGATGTGGTCGATGGCTTACAATGACAAATGTAGGGTGAGCGAGCGACGAACGTGGATATGTACGAATTGGCTATAGGGGCAATCAGTGGACGGTAGTTGGCGCACAAATTTGATTAGGAAAAAATTGCGGCATAAGAACGACTATACTAAAAAAAATACTAATGGGTATTTGGTCTGCCTCTATCGAAAACCTTTAACGGTGGCACATATCGAAGAATGTTGTGGCTACTAGGGTTCAGAAAAAACCTAAGGTTCTGATACAATGTGAAAATTTTATATTATTGAATAAATTATAATAATTCTGAGTACACAGTAATCTTTTACATAGGAAATATATAGACCTCAAATGAACCATTCAGTACAGAAAACTGCCATATAACAACGCAAAATATGCGTCACGAACAGAATTCGTGAAATATATTTTTCGTCCTTGTATCCACTGTCAATACACTTTTAACGACACCGCAAGAAAAACGTCATTGTTTGCCTTTCGTGACATTTTGTTTGTGTCATTATTTACTCTTTCTTGTCCTTTTAAACGTGTCATTGTTACGTCGTCGTCGACAGAAAAAAGTCATAATTGAGGTTGAAATTGAATATTTTCTGTCAATTATGTGATATTCACGACACTTTATTTGCATCACGGTTTAATTTTCAGTGACTTTAAATTTCTGTCAACATATGTTCAATGATAAAAAAAATTTTGTTACGAATTGATTGGGGACGCCACATTTTTTGTGTCATTAAATTTACTCTAGCAACACGAATTTCACTGTCATGTATTGACTATATTTGACGTTTTCTGTTTTCCGTAAAGAAATTACAATTGACATCAAGTAATTGTAATTGTCATTATTAAAGAAATAGTGCGAGCAAAGTAATCATAAAATTCAAAATGTTTTGTATATTCGTAATGAAGTGTCAATTTACATTTGAAAGTAAATATTTGTTCTTATACAATGAAAAAAATGAAACAAAAGAGACAAATGAGAATTTCAACTTAACTTAACAAACTACAACCTTTCATCGTGTCATGCTTCTACGCATAACAAACTACAACTTAACAAATGAAAACTTCAACTTGTCTATCGTGCCATGCTTTTACACTCCAAGCTTTCATCGAATACCTGCAATATCGATATAAATTAAACATTAATCACAAATTTGGATGACATGAAGAAAGTTTACAAATGAACTTCCAAAACTTTTAAGTATCAGCCAAATGCGTCGTAAATTAACACGTAAGTATGAAGTCCAAAAGCTGGAACTTTTGAGTGTGTAACAAACCTAAGGCAGATGTTCACGCAACAAGTTATTTAGAGGTCATACATGTACCAAACCTAAACAAATTGACCTATAGGCAAGGAGGGGGGCAACAAGCAATATCTTCATGACATTTGTAATGACAAAAAAAAATGTTCATATAGAACAAGGGAGGGTAGCAATAAACAATATCTTCACGAGATTGCTAATGACAAATGGAATGTTCATGTGCAAAAAGGGAAGGGGCAGCAAACAACATTTTCGTTTCATAATAGAACATCATTTATAAAAAATATGCATAATAGGGAGAACACAAGTATTCGTACAAACACTATGATGTGGAGGGGCATGTACGATCATTCAACCTAAAACTCAGAAAATCCCAACAACAGGCGAAACAGAGGCGGTACTGTATAAATACATTAACTAATGAATAGATTTATGTACCTATTGACCTCTTAATGAATAGTACGAAACAACAAATAACATGAATCAAAAGTATGTTATTAGGCAAGCCATTTTCAAGTATTGAAATGTTATCCAATCTGTGAAGAAAAGCAAGCCAAATGCATGAGGAAACTGGTGAAGAAAAGCATCCCCAACATAGCCCCTACCTGCAAGTTGCAACAGAATAACTTTAGTTCATATGACCAATCCTGAGGTAGAATTGCTATAATATGCTATAAATTATCCTATAAACAAAGGATACTTCATATGAAGTGAATGTAACATTCAACAATGGAACCAATATGACCTCTCTCTTGTTCAAACTATAAAAGATAAAAACAACAAACATTTAGTAGTATTTTTTATGGCCTACATAGAAACTGACAATAGTTTTTAGCAAAATTAAAGACATTCCTTATAGCCTACATAGAAACTTAGAATAATTTGACATTCTTCTACCCTGTCCTCATGGCTATAAACTGCCATTAATGATATAACCAAGTCAAATACATACCTATCTGCCTCAAATACACCCATATAGTTGTACAAACAAAAGCATGCTTCAAACCAAGTCCTACAATAGAACGACAATTTTTAGTTTATATAATTTCATATAGTGACAATACTCTCACTTTAAAATTAGGGACAATACTCTTATTTGTTTGAACCTAGTTTAAACCTACAAAATCAACGATTCTCAAGTGTTAGGGACAATTAAAAAACTAGGTATTCTAGTTCAAAATGATTAAAAACATGATAAATACTTTCTAAACTTATCCAAACAATCCCAAATATTCCACTATGTTAAAAAGAAAGAAAGAAATGAAATGCATGGGATGAAGTGCAAGGACCTAGCATATATTGTATACCAACCTAGTCATGTTCTACATGAACAAGATACTGAATTCTTGATTTGCTCCAGCATAGCTCCACAAATCCTTGCCATGAGCAATCTCAAATGAAAAAATTACACGATGAATGAGCAATAATCTCAAGATGCAGTAAAAGAGAAAAGAAGAGCAATTTAAAGTAGAGGATAAGTTGGACAATGTACTATTCAAACTTCTAATTCTAATTCAATGACGAATCTACAATTTTACCGAAAGAGGCACAAGTACACATATAAATTTAGTTTTAGATGCATCAATATAATGAAGATATATAAAAGTGAGCATAACTAACTAACACACGAACAATGACAAATATTCCACAACCTTAAAACCTTCACCTTGTTGGCTTTCAAGTGCTCAAGAATATACCTTCTTCCTCATAAACTTCACTTTTCTTGATATAATTACTTGAAACAAAGAATTTGTGACTCGAGAATTCTTCAAACACTTGGAACATGAAGCACTTGAACAAACATTCCACAACTTTGAAGTCTACAACTTGGCTTACATTGCTCAAGAACCTACCTTCTTCCTTATCAACTTCTAAAAAAATTTAAAAGGTAAAAACTATGTTCATATATTCTAGTCCAATCCAGCACTTTATATATAACGTTATATCATATTCCAAACAAATCTATGACTACCATAACTGCAGGATAGTCATAGCAATTCACATATAGAACAAAGTAAATCTCAAAGAATTTGGTAAAGTTGAAAATGAATGTTAAAGAAAACAAACTTGAGAGCAAATATCAAGACTCCTTGAAACACCAAAGAGAACAGTGAAATACTTGCACATACTTAAAAATGAAAGTTTAGTTATAGATTCATTGAAACTTAGAAAGTTCAACGCGGAACCGCAGTCTACCTTGCTTCAGTCAATCCATAGTAAAGTCTTAGAAATTCTCATATAATCCAAAAAAAACATGGTTATAAGAACCAGATTTGACCTATATAATCCAAAAGTTACAAGAATATCAAAAAATTTACAATAAAAAAGAAAATTTTATGCTGAAGAAAATATGATACCAACTGTTTGCAGGGGAAGGCTATACCTTGAAGGAATTCTCTGAATAAACCAACATGATACTTATCACTAATGCTTTAGCAGAGTCTTTGATATGTGCTAAGAAAACATTCAAGAACCAGAAAACCTTTAAGCATCAGTAGACCAACTATAAACATTTACCAATAACAGCGAAAAGAGAGCCCGTGTACTAACATCAAATTACCAAAAATCTTTAAGTACAGTAACGTAGAGTAGATGCAACATGAGCACAATGATCAAGTCCCAACAAACCAAACTTGACATTCGCAAATGGAAAATATGAATCTATTAGTAGATAGAAATATGGATGCACCTCGATTCAAGAATATTGTTGCTCCGAGTAGTCCAAAAAACTCAGCTTTCTTGACTGCTAAGAAATGACTCCTACCATTAAGAAATATTTGCTCTAGTCCACTCCTGATGTATGCATCCGAAATTCTCCAACCTAAATTATTTCTCATTAAGGAAATATTAAAAGAAAGTATTTAGTGAAATAAACTATAATCTGTCTTGCATCATATATCATCTACAAACAAGAAATTTTAAGTATCATATATCAATCATATATCACTTATGATAAAGCGATAGTTACTAACAAGTAGTAAACTACTCCTCGGTAGAACACCATGAAGTGAAGATAATGAAGAAAACTAAGCAAAATTGTAAAACTACCTGAAGTTGTATGTGTGTGACACTAACTATATTATGGACTACCTTTTTCCAAATCCCAATATTGTCATCATCTGAACTACCCCTTCTGCACAATTCACAAAATACACACTGTTCAATCATTTCTAAAGTAGAATAACATGAAAAATGTAACACATACCTATTGACCACCATTAAACCGGTTCCATCAGAACAAAAAAGTCTTTCTTTAAAAAAGTCCTACAGTCAAATGTGAGTAAATGAACTTCCAAAAGTTAACAAAAAAAAGAATATCAAAAGTACTCCATTCTACGCCTCGAAGAACACATGATGTAAGAGAACATACCTTCAGGTTCTTCTATCCCTGGCCAAAAAATAGAGAAATCTAATTTTACTTCAATTGTCACTCAAAGTGACAATTTAAATCTCAAAACAAACTTAAAATAAAACCAACAAACTTCTTCAATGTTACTTAGGTACCCAGTCAGATAAATAATTCATACAAAAGTTTCATAACAAAATTCCTATAAAAGTAGTTTGCATAACAAAAATCCTTATATGCTAGAAACCTTATCTAACTATTTAATGCAATCTTCTAATTTTCTTTCTAACTTCATGGGAATTAAAATTTAACATTATACATCAAATTTGAGCCTAACAAACAAAACCTATGGAACAAAATAAAAATCTAGCATAAAAAAATTACGACAAGTTACATTTGTGGAGTTCTTAATTCTCTCCCATCTCGACAAGTTACATTTTGGACACCTACTGAAGTTTTCATACTCTTTTCTATAGAGACAACAATCATTTGGACAAACATCGTTTTTTTTATAACTCAAGCCTAAGGCAGTAAGTGTTCTTTTTGCTTCGTACATGGATACTGGGATTTCATTTTTTTCAGTAAGAACTCGCTAATAGTCGCCAATAATTCTGGAAAGCTCGAATTACTCCATCTGAACCTAACCTTTAGGTTGTATAATCTAACTAAGGCTGGCAACTTTGTGGATTTTTTACATCTAGGATATAAAGGCTTCTTAGCATCATCGAACATAGTGTCAAACATGTTCGGCACGTCAGAAAACTGATCATGCACAGTCTGAACCATATTCAGTACATTGAATAAATCATCATCGTTCTCAATGTTTTCTTCATTTTCATTATGACATCGATTGTTACGATTCTCCCCCGTCAAATCTTCGTCGTGCCAGAACCACACTTTATAACTTTGGTCAATCCCATTTGCATAAAATGATATCTAACTATTGAAACCTCATTGAACACATGATTCCCACACTTCAAACATAGACACCTAATTGAATTGGAACCGTTTGCATTACGTAAACCAAATTCAATAAAAGTTTCAACTCCTACTTCATACTCCCTAGACATCCTATTCTCCATTATCCATGATTTGTCCATTGTCAAAAATACTCTTTAGATAGCTGTTTCACACACTTGTTTACAACAAACATAGTAACAACCAGTCTCTTAAAATAAACTAACAATTCAAACATAGTGACACATTGACAAACAAATTTGCTCAATGTTACTAAGATGGGGATGAGAGTTTTTACTTAATTAATAAGTATATTAGTTTAATAACAAAATTGACATGGCCTAAACTATAGTACAAAAGTAACAATTTAGCAAGTACATAACCCTAAACAAACTTACAACTTGGTTGAAAACAATTCCTACAAATACATTGAATGAGTAAAGGGTGAGTCTATAGCAATTAACATTAGTACAATAAAATCTAATGAGGCATAATTTGACACACTTCATGTTTCAATGCAATTGGGCAAGAAATAGGTTGCCTATTCTCAAAACGTCAATACAGTTCAGAAAATGGAAACTAGTATTATACAAGACACAAATTCTAACAAAAATGTCAATATTTTACAGTGTGCCATCATTTCCACAAACATCATATAATTCAAATCCATGGTTTAGGAACAAAAAATTATACAATACGTTGAAGGTTCGATTTTCTATTGGAACAAATAAAATAAAAGAAAAAGCAACAAAATATTTCATTGAGGCATTTCATCAAACACATTGTAACCTATGTGATGAGGCAAAATGTTGGACCTGTTTTTTGGACACAAACATTTAATAGATTTACCTAGTTTGCCAAGGTGAATTGAGTGGGGGCAATGAAAAGAAAGGGAACAAACTTGAAGTGGGCGGACGAATTTTGGCTTGTAATATTGCACGACAAAACAGGTTTGGCGTGGCTCTTGATGGAGACGAAGTCGGACGGTGAACACAAAGATGCGACGACAAACATTGAAGCTTAGTGCCAGAGTGCGTGGACCTCCGACGGTGGGCCTGGCCGACGGTGAACACAGAGGAACTTAAGCGACTGGGCGAAAGAAGGAAATGAGTTCAAGCAGAACGTGAGAAAAAATTGGGCGTGCGTTTTTTTTAATGTTAGGGCAGAAAGTAAACACATTAATGGAAAAAGACTACGCATTTTTTGTGTCGTCTTTTCGTGATAAACTCTCAAATCCAATATATATTCCTAGCCTCCTTTGAGGACCCATCTTAGTAAGTTTTGGTGGGCAATTGGTATACTGCACATCCAAAAATTCTCATATAAGTCATATGCTAATTGTAATGGTGAGTACTTGTGATAAGTTGTTGACCTATTACGCACAAGTGACGCAACATGCAAAATAACATGTTCCTAGCGATATAGGAAGCTTAACTCTCATAAACAATGGTCTAACAATTAATTGCAACGTTTTTATTAGGGGTGTATATAAGTCGGATTGGGCCGGTTTAGAGGCAAATTATGGACCAACCCAAAGTCGTCGGATTGGCAAAAGTTGACCCTATCGTTTCAATATGCAAGGGTCAACCCAACTCAACCCATTAAATCTGAGTTGGGTTGACGGGTTGTATATTTTTTTCTCTCCATAATTTGTCCCTTGTTACAGTAGCCAATTATCATTCATAATAAATCATAAACACACATTTTTCTTTTGTAGTATATAGGTAGTAAAGTCATTTACAATCCCAATATTCAAAACCTCATCATCATTAGATTTGACACCAACCCTACAAAAAGGATTCATTCTAAAATGCACAACAATTACAGATGGTCACACACAAAGAGTGGGAATATTTTGTAGATATTGAACAAAATATAAACAGAAGATGAGCATACAATTAAACCAACAATTTGTTTTTCGAAGATGGGGCATTGGACAATGTTTGAAGATGACTCTTGAGAGAAAGGGAGATGAGTATCGTCTGCATCTGCGATGCGAGCTGCAAAGACCATCGGGCGTCTGCGAAGCGAGCTGTGAAGACTGTCGACCGTCGGGCGTCTACGTCTACGATACGAGCTGCGAAGACCGTCAAGCGTCGGGTCTCTACGTTTGCAATGCAAGCTACAAATACCATCGAGAGTCGGGAGTCTTCGTCTGCGATGCAAGCTGCGAAGACCGTCGACCGTTGGGCGTCTGCGAGAGAAAGTGTATGCAGAGAAGGTTTCTGCGATTTGCGAGAGAAAGGTTGAACACGACGCCACGTGATTAGACTTTAGGGTTGTTTATATATATATATATATTACCTATACTTGGGTAGGGTCGGGTCAATCCGTCCCCCTAAAGTCCAAGAACTGGCTACCAGGCCCAAAATAAAATTTAACCCAACCCAACCCTTACGATTTGGGTTGGGTAATTCGAGTTGGTCGAGTTACTGGTTTTTTTAACACCCCTAGTTTTTATAAATGATTATGCTAAACCATTTTGTATATGAACATGAGCTACATGATGTTCAACACTTATCTCAATTGACATACAATTATTATCAAAAGCTTGAGATCTAAATTGACCAGCATCATCAAGACAAATTGACTTAACTGTATAATCAGAAAATTGTGCTCTTAACTTAATTATTAGAGCAAGTAACCTTGCAAATGCAAAGTTTCGATTTGATAATAATGACACGTGTGACCATCTGCTGGATGCGTCTATTAATATCATAAAATACTTAAATGATCCACTTGGTGGGTTAATCTGCCCACATATATCACCATGAATTCGTTCTAAAAATGTAGGTGATTCAATTCCCACTTTAGTTGGTAATGGTCTAATTATTGATTTTTCTTGAGAGCAAGCATCACATGATAATCATTAGATTGAGCATTCTTTTGGTCTTAATGGATGTTCATGTGAATTTTCAATAATTCTTCTCATCATTATAAACCCTGAATAACCCAATTGGTCATGCCAAATTGTAAATATGTATGAGTTCATGAACTTTAGGTTCATTGTTGTATATGTCTCAATTGTTCATATATGAGTATAATACAATCCAAAAGATAAAGTATACAATTTTTTCAGTGTACGTTTTTCATTTGAGACAATAGGTGCAATATATAAAAATATTATATCTCATTCTTTCTATCAATCTCATTATGATAACAACTGCAACGTATATCTTTAAGACTCAATACATTTCTCTTTGATTGACTAGAGAACAATACATTATCAATTGTAAATTTTGTTCCTCTAGGCAAAATAATATTTTCTTTTATTGATCCATCAATTAGATTTACCGAATCTGACATTATATTGACTTTTGCTTCCAGCATTGTCAATTTGAAAATTATTTTCTACTTGTGAGTATGTGCGATGTCTGCCAGACACATATCTTCATTGCAAGTTTTTGAGTAATTCAACATAAGAAAACTATCCATGCTTATTCATTAAACAAAATAATTACAATGAAAGAACCAAAATTTAGAATGTAAAAATAAAAGTGAGAGATAAAAAACATTAATTATGATATAATCACAAAAGAAACAGTCGTAATTTTATCAAATAGCCTCTCTCCAGGAGATTAAAAAAATCTATCACACCTAAATTTCTTGTGTAGATGGGTCAAATATATCATTAATCTGATATGCAAAATATGCTTCCATATTTTCCTTTTTTCTTGTGGAGCTTTTCTTTTATGATCACCATTCCGTGTGGTTCTTTTGAAATTGGGATGATTATAACGACCAACCATAAAAAATAATTATTTATTCCTCTATTGTAGTTACCACCTCGATCGTAACTGTCAAATTCACAATATTCACTTCAGGAAATGAGATTGTTCCAGTTGGTCAAGATTCTTGTTTTTTCATCACCATTTTATAATATTCACTTTAGGAAATGTTGTCGCTCTAGTTGACTGATATTTAAGATTTTTTCAATCAATAACTCGTTATTTCATTCAGCCAAAATAAGATTGAGATAAGTACATAATATTTTTCAAAATATTTTATATCGATATTACTACAGCAAGAGCATATCTGAAGTGAGGAAAATATTTTCTCAAACATTGACAAAATTTTGGAACCTCAAATGCATCCATTTATAATGCTCTTTAGGAATAATAATTGTTTTGGATGATCATATTTCTATGACATCTCGGTGTATTTCTACATCAAGCATTTATGATAAATAATTACTGAAAAATGTAATTTTGTAATATTTTTCAAGGTAATACTATTACAAAATATTGTAATTATATTAGAAATTTAATATACACCAAACATGGAAAATAATATTTATTAATTTTAGAGAAAAAATGATAAGAGCTCGTTCTGATAACATGTTGTAAAATTGAGACACAACGGAAACATGAATATCGAAAAATATAATACATAAATAAATATAATATAATATATAAATATAATAAAATAATTAAGAAATATGAAAATAAAAATATTCCAAGATCATCCACTATCTCTAAGATCTATGGAATTTTCACCGATATATGTATCTCTTACAAAACCACAAAATGCCAGCTTTTATACGCAATTTGACATACATGAGGTGATAATTTGGCAAGCATAACAAGCATGAGATGATATTTTGGCAAGCATGGGATTGCATGAACTTTATTGATTCGTATCTTTAAAACACATGACAATGTAGATGAGATGTGGATTTTTTATACGGATGGCCCCTTTTCAGGGACCCATTCGATTTTTGGCCCAATATTAAAACTTCAATGAAAATTGGCCTTCTGAATATTTCAGCTACATGTGATTTTACCGTTTTCTCCCTAAAGTCAGTGCACGCACCCTAGACCTACTCGATGCACGCTACACGTTTACTCGATGCACACTACTCGTCTTCTTGATTGCTCGATACAAAAGTCAAACAATATACGTTTCGTTGACTATTCGATGCACGCTACACGTTACACACGTTGCACGTTACTCGACATACTTGATGCACGTTACCCACAAAATTTAAAAAACATACGTACGCTTAAAGTAACCATTTCCAGACATTTCCTCCACTCTCACTCTTTTCAACTTTCCTGTGCTTCCATTCTTTGCTCTCTCTTGCCGAAAAAACTTCTTCCCTTTCGTTTCGCAGTGCCCGACGTCTTCCCGTACTTTGAAAAGGTAACATTTTTCTTCATCCTTTAATTGCTTCATGCATGCATTCATCTTCTCTTTGTAACATTTTCTTCAGTGTTTGCATTTCGTCGAGTCGATGTCGTCAAGTTCGAATTTTTGTTTTGCCATTTGGGTTTCTTTGTGGTCGTGGTCTTCTTCTGGTATATCGTCGGTAGAAAAATATAGGGTTTGCGTTTTTCATGTTGTTTGCATTGTGGAATAGCGTCGAGTGTCGAGGATAGTGTGTTTAGGTTGTTTACGTTGTGAAATCATTGAGTGTCTAGGATAGCCCAAGTTGAGTAACGTGAAGCCGAGTAATGTGCATCAAGTTTGTCGAGTAACGTGCATCGAGTGTCGAGTAACGTGCATCGAGTACGTTGAGTAACGTGCATCAAATTGTTTCCAGAGGCAGATGCTAACTTAATTTTCATGTTTCCTTTGCAGAATGGCTACCCAATTTAAGATCGATGTGAAGGATCGATTTCCCGTCCAACCTACCAGTCTTTCTTCCCACATCTCGGTTGCGAACAAGATCGTGAAGGAGAAGCTAACACCTACACAACTTGCTCTCTTCAGAAGGATAGTCTTTGGACGGTTTGTGGATATGGATGTTATCTTCAACAGTCCACTGGTGCATTATATTCTGCTGAGAGAAGTGAAAGACAACAATAGGGATGCCATGACGTTTGATTTGAATGACACCTTTGTGAGCTTCACGAAGGACGATTTTCTTCTGGTCGGGGTTGTGGCTGGCCCCCAATACTGCGATTGCTGAAAGGACTGAGTGCGACCTGCAGGACACAATCCTTAAATACTACAAGAAGCCCATCACCAAGGGTATTCACAATAATGTCCTTGAGGTGGAGTACAAGACAATAGAGTTTAAACTGATGTAGATGCTGTCAAGATGACGTGTGTCTACTACACAGAACTAACAATGATGGGTAGGGAGAAGACGAGAGCCTATGTTGACATGAGTCTCTTCAATGATGTGGAAAACATGGACTATTACAGTAGTCTAGACTGGAGAAACATTCTATGGGAGAAGACTTTCCCGGGTCTGCAACGAGGATTGGTTGGCAAGGCTGATAACTACAAGAAAAGGGTGAAGAATAACCCGGATTATATTATCAAATACAACCTATCGGGCTTTCCTCATGCATTCCAGGTAAAACCTATTCCTTATCTGCTGTTTGAAATATGTTTGAAGTATTCTGGTTTAATGTGTGTTACGAGTATGCAGTTGTGGGCATACGAGATAATATCCACTGTTGCTGGGAAGTGTGCAACTCGGCTTAGCAACCATAGAATTCCTCGTTTCCTGAGGTGGAAATGTACATACCCTACCCACCAAGGCCTTGCAAAAAGATGTTTTTGAGACGGACAAGGTATGCAATTACTTGTTTAAGTATAGTTTAATAATAGTCTAACAAAAAAATATCATTAATGCTTTGTTATTCATGCAGATAGTGATCACAACCCGTCTAGTGATGTGTGAGGAAGAGAAGACGTATAGAGACACTCCTATTAACGAGAGACAAGTATACGGGTCTGATGATGGTGATCTGAGCGAGAGCGAGTCCTTTAGTGGGAAAATGATCGCGCTCGACATGTTGATGACGTAGAGGAGGCCTCGTTGGACGAAGACAATGGTTAAGAGGATCCTATACCTTCCTCACATGACGAAGATAGACAATAGTATGCGGATCAAAAATCAAACCACGAGACGGTCCATTCCGATCCCCACACTAGACCGGAATCAAGAAGAGTTGCTGCACCCCACAGACTGTTAAGGGTTTTTTTTTGTTTTTTGTTTTTTTTTTGTTTATGCAAGTTCACTAGTTTTTTTTTCCTTGCAGGACTACACTGGACAGGATGAACACCATAACCCTACTCCATCGAGTCCCTTAGATCCCACAAAGTCCAATGAACCAATCCCTTCCACCGAGTCCAATGAACCAATCTCTCCCTCCGAGTCCAATGAACCAATTCCTCCCTCCGAGTCCAATGAACCAATTTCTCCCTTCGAGTCCAATGAACCAATCCCTCCCTCCGAGTCCAATGAACCCACCGAGTCTTATACAACTCCACCACCACCACCCTCACCCTCCACTCTACCACCCCCACCACCACTCCCACTCTACCGCCCCCACCCCCCACTCTACCACAACCACTGTCGCCCTTCACTCTACGAACACCACCCCCACCCCCCACTCTATCACAATCATCATCGTTCCTCACTCTACGACCACCACCACCACCCTCACCCCCCACTCTACCACAACCATCATCGTTCCTCACTCTACCACCACCACCTCCTACACCAGTCTCAATCATTCCACCCGATCCACTTACACTTCATGATATCGAGGTCCTTCCTCTTCCGTCAGCTACCAGTCAGCCAAGGCACATTACTCAACTTGGGAGCTACCAGCAAGCGGGCTGAGGTGAGGCTCGAGGTGAACCTTGAGCGCTACCAGCCAAGGCGCACTGGTAGAAAACGGAAGGCACCTCAACTGTACACACCACCACTCACGTCAAAGAGGTTGAGGGTGAAGTACACTGACCCAAATATTCCTTCACTTGGGAAAGGAACGGTGGTCCCTTACGATCCGTCGATCATGGATGAGGCTGTTATGGAGGAGTTTATGTACTGGCTCGGCTTCGGATATAGGACCTTATAACGACCCGGGGAAGTGTGCCCTATTTCAAACAAACCACACCGAGAAAATGCTCTTTAAGAAGCTAACAACGAACAATGAGTGGATAGAATGCGATGTAAGTACCCTATGTGCTTTTATTTGTTTTATGTGAATGCGATATATTAACTCATACGGTTTTACAAGTGATGGATGCATTGTTTTTATATCTTTGGAGATTCTTGTTCGCGCGTCGGAAATTTGTATTCACAAGTGGTCGACACTCCCCTATGCTTTAATGGTATGTAACTGATGCATTTTTTTTACCCTTTAGATTCGATTTACTATATTTCGTACTTAGTCTTTTTTTTTGCTTAAGATTTACCTCAATTCCCGTGAAGATTACTCGATATGGAGAGAGATTCAAGGTAAAACACGCGAACAAGCCGCTCTCATATGGTAGCGGGAATATTACTATATGGACTGCGTGTTTGGTCTAGAAGAAGACCACCAGTTGGGGTGGGCAGAAGTCGACTTTGTCTTCAATCCCGTCCATTTTCGTCAACACTGGTTGATGCTGGTGATCGACCTCAACCAAGTGCGTCTGATCGTCTACGACTCCTACCCATCCTACATATCCATAAATGATCTCACGAAGTTCCTATTTCCTGCATGTCACGCTATCCATTCACTAGTGGAGACTTGTGGGTTGTTCGAGACAAAGCCGAACCTCCAACCTGACCCATGGACGGTGTACCAGAACAACATAGGAAACATCCAAGGGAGCTCCACATTAGATTGTTGAATTTTTTGTTTAAATGTTTTTGAATTTTTATGTACTAGTAATTCAATAGCTCCTTTAGATCAAACTAAGTCTTTAGACTATAGGTTCCATTACGCCGCCAGAAATTTGATTTATCTTAACTTATCAATAAATTTGATTTTGTATATCTAAGTTCAATTTCATTTATTAAGGTAAATTCTGTTGCAATTTTCATTTATTAATTTATTAAGTTAAATTCTCTTAAAAAGAACTAAAGCGTGTATCGAGGATAAAATAGAAAAGTTAACCCTAAAACCTGAAGAACTGTAACGAGTAATGAACAACGTGCAACGTGCAGCGTGGAACGTGCAACGTGTAACGTGCAATGTGTAACGTGCAACGAGTATCGAGGAAAAAACAGTTAACTCAATGAATGATAAAATTTAATTATTTCATCTTTTACAATGGATACAATTACATGGTCAACAAATTGACCAATTAATTACATGTTCGACGACGACGTAGCTTGTGACTTCCTTCGGACACGAGGTACGACGGTGTTCAGCGGATCGTTGCACCATTTTCTATTGTGACCCGGTTAGCCACAACGTCCACACTTTTTAGCATTCGGCCGCTCGCCAGCCGATGATATACGATTCACCATCCTCCTAGCAACCCTAACAACCCTTTTTGGTGGAAGAATCTTAACCTTTGTATAACCATCTGGCTTCTTCCATTTGAAAATATGACCAACCGGGTTGACGGATTCTGCGTACGAAACGATCAATGATTCAATGCTATACAATCTACTACATAGGGTGAATGGGTTCACAATGCGGTTCCTAGCTGCAGTAATAGCATGTGAACACGAGATCTCTAAACACTGAAACTGAAAGCATGAACACTCTTTGGTGTGGAGATTGACAATTCTGCCTAACCCACCATCTTTGACCTCAAATCTATAGCAGTCAATTGGTAACACCTGGTATCGTCTGGCCAACTCAAACTCGATTTTTATCTTCTCCTCAGCGTACTTCGAGTGAGTCGATATAGAGCTTGACCAAGCGTTTTGCCGTTCATAGAACCACCCTTGCAGGAGACCTCTAATGTGTTCCAACAATGTTGTGATCGGAAGTTTTCTAGATTCACTGTTAATGGAGTTGAAACACTCGGCTTCATTGCTTGTCATGTTGTCATAGCGTCTTTTATATTGATAGCATCGTGCCTAACGTTCAACTCCGTCAGCCTCCAAATACCGTGCTAGCGAACCATTACCATAATTGACGATTTGACCCCAAAGTCTCTTAATCTCAGATTCACGAAATGCCCTTGATGCATCGTGAAAAAGTTTTCTAACTATGTCGTTCTTGAAATACTTTTCCACATTCCTCTTTAAATGGAAAGTACAAATACCATGATATGCCTCCAGGAATACTACTTCAATGGAATTCGAAATGGACTGATGTTGATCTGAAACAAAAACTAACTCATGACATTCGCCAATTGCAGATTTCAAACGAGACATGAACCACGTCCAAGAATCATTGTTCTCACTATCTACAACGACATATGCCAACGGGTACAAACTGTTGTCACCATCCATAGCCACACCCACCAACATGGTTCCACCATACTTACCCTTCAAATAGGTACCGTCCACAGTAATACTTGGCGACAGGAACTAAATCCTCGCAAGCTCTGACCTAGTGCCATAAACACATACTTGAAGTATATGTCGTCCTCAAGCTTGATCTTAAATACGGTTCCAGGATTTTCTATCTTTAAAGCTTCCCCGTACGCATGCAACAATGAATATGATTCCTCGGGAGTCCCCCTTGCCAGGGCGAAGACAGTTTTCCTAGCACGCCATGCCTTGTCATAACTGATATTTACTCCAAGTTCTTGACGCATGTCGTCTATGATATGACGCGGGAAATCACCACGACCAACTCCAAACTTGTCTTTAATTAAATGTCCAATGAAAAATGCACTCACTTGTCTGTGATCATGATTCAACACCTTAATTGAACACGTGTGCTCGGTCGTACACTTGTTTATCATAAAAATGTCACACTCTTTCGTTCTAGTTGCTCTAATAGCCCATTTGCAAGAAGAATGTATACAACGCACACTGTACAAATTTTTGTTAGATTTTCTAACCCGCATCTCAAAGTTGTTCTTGATTGCCAACAATGACAGCCTCATCTTAACATCACTTTTGCTGAAGAAAATCTGTCCCTTATGAATGTTTGTGTCCAAGTCTGATCCAGCAGATGGTTGGATTACCAACTCCACTAGTCTACGACCACAACTCGAAGGTTCACTACTGGTAGTACAACCACTACTCGAAGGTCTACAACCATTACTGTCCCCAAACTGTCCACTACTGCCTCCAAACTGTCCATTACTGGGAAAGCTTTGTATGTTTCGAACTGTGTGTTCTTCCTCGGTTGGATTGGTCCCACCACTTGCAAATCGAACATTAGGAGGGTTTAGGGAATGCAGAGGGTTTAGAGAATCAGGAGGGTTTGGGGAATCAGGAGTGTTTAGGAAATCAGAAGGGTCTAGGGAATGAGGAGGGTCTAGGAGGAAATGAGGAGGGTCTAGGGAATGAGGACGGTCTAGGGAATCAGGAGGGTCTAGGGAATGAGGAGGATTTAGGGCATCAGAAGTGTTTATAGAATAAGCAGTAAATGGTACCGTCTCAATACCAGTACCGTTGTCATCATAATACTGCCACATGTTTTCCGTGTTATCTAAGGAGACTGTTGTTGGAATTGACCCAATCGTTTCATTTTGGATCTTCTCAACACTTACATATATCGACGGTCTGCTGTGGGTATATTCATGAAGCAAAAATCGAACATCATCATCATCCTCCACTAATACAATAAATGACTCTTCGTCCGTACGGTATTTAACCCGGATAAGTAGACTGTATTTTGATGCACTACACTTGGACACTTTGTATATCAATTCTTTAAATGCATCATACGTGATTGTAGAATCCACTTCAACACTTTTTTTGCTACCTTTACTGTAACATTGTTTCTCCTCATCCCATGTACCGCCAAATTGGATGAATATATACCTCTTTTCCATCCTAAAATACAATAAAATATCATAAATTAGCTAAATATTTTACAATAAAAAAGTTCAACATTCTGTACAATACACGCTACACGACATGCAACACGCTGCACGCTTGCACACTACACGCTATAAACGCTCACGCTGCACCACATTCCTCACACTCGATGCACATTAGAAGATACTGGACGAATGTATTTTCTTACTTCGTTAAAGCTATGGTGCAACCATTTCATTAGTGGAAATGAAAAATAATAGTTTAAGTGCAGTTTACATTCGTCGAAATGAAAAATCAAACTGATTGCTAGTAAGTATACAAAACTAGTGTATGACTCAACACAAATTAAGCTGGTAAGTATCCAAAAGTAGAGTTTAAGTGCATCTTACGTAATTGACTTGAACAACAAAGAAAATCGATTGTGAGATGCTATGAGTTTTGATTTCTTGTTTGTTGAAATTTTTAGTGAAAAAAATAAAATTTTTGAAGTGTTTGAAACAAAAAGGTACTTTATTATGCAAAATGACTTTTCATTAAATTGATTATACCTATTGTTAGACTTTTAACCAAAATTGCGGCTTAACGTCAAATCGTGTGATAGGACTTCATGGGTAACGTGCATCGAGTATGTCGAGTAACGTGCAACGTGTGTAACGTGTAGCGTGCATCGAGTAGTCAACGAAGCGTATATTGTTTGACTTTTGTATCAAGCAATCGAGGAGACGAGTAGCGTGCATCAAGTAAACGTGTAGCGTGCATCGAGTAGGCCTGGGGTGCCCGCACTGACTTTAAGGACAAAACGGTAAAATCACATGGTACTGACATCATCAGAAGGCTATTTTTTATTGAAGTTTTAATATTGGACCAAAAATCGAATGGACCCCTGAAAAAGGGCCATCTGTACAGAAAACCCATGAGATGTGGAGAGAGTGACACATGACATTTTGGTAGCATACTAAACATCTATTTAATCTTATTTTTAAGAAGTCTACTCAGTTTTGGTCATTTGTCCAAAAAACTTAATGAAAGTCTTGAAAGTTCAAGAATATCTTTTAAGTTCAAGGGTGATAGTGAAAATTTTGAAAGTTCAAGAATATTTTTAAAAACAAAGTGGTATTTTCTTACGATTCAATCAAAACTAAAACCATGCGTTTCTTAAGCCCTACATACAAAAGTGAAATATATTAAAATTTAGGGGCCACCCTACCTCCTGTGTAAAGCTTAATGATCAATGCTAACTTTTACTAATTTTCTTTTAAGTAGTAAAGACCAAATTTAAAATCAATTTCAGACATTTAAGAGCTAAAAGATAACAGACGTGCTTATGGCAAAACCCACCAAATCCTTGTAAGCTAGAAAATATAACTAAAACTCAAATTTTCACATTAATCAAATATTATGTATTGACATTAACTTAATTTCACCTTTTACACAAGCTTCTTTCAAAACATTAACTACAACATTAGCTTGAACAAACAAGCACGTTAAATTGGCATGTCTCTATCTCTACTTCTAAAAATTTCAACACCCAAGTAGTCAATGGGCCCACCGACAACAACATCAGGCTTAGCAACTTTTACTCGAACCGCAGTTACTCGGTCGTTCTAAATCATAACTTTCGAAGAAATTTCATCAGCAACTGATACCAGAAGATCATGTGATGGTCCAGTCATAACTTCTTTTGCTATGCTTTTGTTCAATATCAAAAGCCTCTCAGAAATACTACACATAATATCATGATATTGGTTGAAGTTCATTATCCACTAGATTGGACAAGTTTTTGTTTTGAAAAGTGAAGCATGACATAGACTAAAAACAACCGCAAAAGCATTAACACAAAATATTTTAGTTCAACAATACGTGAGGTGAGTATTTATAACCTTTGGTAGGTGGTAGAATCTATGACTTAACCAGTCCAATATACTTAAATTGGCAATGTTAACACATAGAATCTAAGCTAACCATGAAAGATAACAACAGTTCTAAAAATCCCCTAAGCCCTCAATCGTTTTCATAAATCAGTCTTTTTCTCACGAATCACATAGAATCGTTTTCACAAGTTACTCCTATTTTGACAAAACCTTTTTTTTTATAAGAGACAAATATATTAAAAAAAACCAGAGAACAGCCCAAGGACAAGGGACGATAAGGCCCTCTCCAAAGAAAACTATTTTGACAAAAACTAACTTTAGTAAAATGGAACAAGTAAAACAAAAACAGGACAAATTAGTCTTGTTGTTGATGCAGTTAGTCAGACTTGCATGCTGGCTAAGCCTAATCAACATTTAAGCAAAAATCCTGGTTAGAACTGCATTACATATTTGATATTGATGCCACTTATTATACAAATTCAGTGTGATAAAGTGTTTATATGGTCACTCTAATTTAATATATTTTCATGCATTATATAGCCTGCTTCCTATCTCCTAAAGCCACATTTCTGAACGACACTATTGGACCTTTATTTCAAATAGCCAAAATTCAAGGATACAACAATGATCAAATAATTGTTGTATGCTTTCATTGAAAAAAGTGAAAGAGTAATGATCAAATAATTGTAACATTAACTGGAACTTAAAAAGTACAAATAACAAAAGACATAGTAATACACATTAATCCAATGATCACGTAAGAAACCATAACAAAAGAGCCTTAAATAAAGTACTTATCGATAAATTGCTGTATAGCTTACAGTATCATTCAAGTCGTCAGATTTTCCAGCTGTTCCGAGATCCAACCAAGCATCCACATCCACCAAAAACATTTGTCCCATATCTTTCTCGAAGATGCACCCCATGATAACCGTGAAACTTTAGACCCCTTAATATGAGTCTATCCCCCTTTTATATTTTAAAATTGTTTGTACTTGGTTCTACTGAGGGGCTAACAATGTCAACTTTATTATCAACCATACGACCACTGAAATGAAGCCATAAAATAGAGAAAGTTAAATAAGGATTCAACAAACAAGATATAAAAGTAACCTAAATCAGAAAAAAGGAACAGATTATCCAAAGAAAATCAAACCAACTACCTCATTAACATTTTCAATACCCAAAGTCGGTTTAATATTCTAAAGAAAAGTTAGTCATCTTCCCACACATCAGGGTCCAAACAGCTCCCGAGAATGTCATCCAGAATTCTTCCACTTCAAACAAGGAATAAAGCAAAAAAAAGGCCCATTAACAAGGGCATATTCCTCGAAAGTCTATCAAAAGTGTTCACATGGCCAAGTAAAACGAGCTAGGGAACTTCACTTTTGTTGAAAGCTTAATCCTCCACAATACATCAAAGACCGAGTCCCTAAGAGGAGAAGGATCCAACAAAAACCTAAAGGACTTACAAGAGAAACCCTATAAAGGATTAGGTCCAACCACAAAAGTCCCTTCTCCCACACCTAAAAATAACCTCCTCAAGCAAAGAAAAAAGAGAGGCAATCTTTCTCGGTTCCCTATCGGACAATAAACGAAGAAAACTAAACGAGAAAGACACAATCACACAACACTCCCCGACCAAGTCAAGAAATCAGGAACCATATGATTTTAAAGGGAAAACAAATGGTATAAAGGAGGAAATGCAAAGCAAAGAGGTCTACCCCCCACTGATCTTCCGAAAAATACGTTTTCCTACAGTCTCCCATGACTCAACGAAAAAGACGGAAGAAGGATGAGAGCTCAAAAGAAATACCTTCCTAGGGATTCCCACATCTAACCCCTTTTGACAACAATTCGAAGGGATGGGGTGAAGCTTGCTTGCAATAATCATATGCCACAAAGATTCAGGCTCAAGGAAGAAAAGCCACCACAAAAACTTAGCCAAAAGGAATCTGTTGCGTAACCTTAAATTCCCAATGTCTAACCCTCCTTGGTTGAATAAATAGTGTATTTTCACTCAACTCAAATACTCCTCTGGCTCATTCTCACCTAGATTTTTCTCATTCCAAAGTCCCAGACTTGTTAATAGAATGTCCTCTATGAGTAGACCTATACAACGTATGAAAAGCAACCTGTTAAACCCCTAATCCTTCATACATATAAATGGAGGGGAAACAAGGGAATTGCACAGAAGACAAAAGATGCAGAAGACACAAATTTATTTTTAATAATGTTTTTTTTAATAATTATTGTCAAAATTTAGGTGAGCAGGTTTGAAAATATCAAAAATAGGGTAGCGGAGTGGACGCTCACTGACGTGTCTGCAGGCGTGGCAGCAAGGTGGCAGGAAGGACCACCCCTGCAAGACAGCTCAAGAGAGTCGTGGACGGGGTCCACGACTTCAAAAGAGAGTCGTGGACGGGGTCCACGACTT
>JBBPDJ010000023.1:13520837-13534332 GCA_037974625.1 Cucumis cinereus
ATTTCTCCAATTATTTTCAAATCAACCCTATTTTCCTAATTTTTTTCTTCAACCACATTATTAAAATAAAACCTCCATTTGAAATAGCTTTTTTTTTTTCAAAAAAAAAAAAGAGAAAAAATAGCAGATTTCAAATCACATTGGACTGTAATATCGATATTTCGGAAACAAAAATTCAATTTTCTCACCTCACATGTATACATTTTATCGATAGATAAGCGTGTTTAGTGTTATAGCTCGATTTTAGACATGCCAAAAGTAGTATTTTAAATAAGTTAAAAAATAAAAAATGTTTACAAATTTGAATTGGTTTAAAAACTCTTGGTGGCATGTTTCTCACGTACGTCCGTCAATAAAAATATAATATTTTTATATAAGACAAATGAAAAAAAAAAAGAAAACTAAAAATGCGTAAAATTCGAGGGATTTCAAAGAGAATAATTCAAATTAAAATGTTTCTATTTTTCAAAATGCATTTTTATTTCAGTATATAGTTCATGGACTTTGTTATACTATTCATGTTGAACCTAATCTATAAAATATCAAGATTTCACAATCGTTTATATTGATGATGTATTGGTATTTTTAAATATTGTAAATCAACATTTTGAATATCTACAAATATTATTCAATATTATCAAAACAAATAGTCTTGTGGTATCCTTGTCAAAGATCAAATTGTTCCAAACAAAGACTAGATTTGTAGTTTATGATATCAATCAAGGAATCATCAAACCAATCCAACAGTCGATAGACTTTGTGGATAAATTTCTTGATACTATTCAAGATCTAAAGACTCAGCTACAAAGATTTTTGAGTTGTGTGTCAATTATATTGGAGACTTTATTAAAGACTTTCGTACAGTTTGTCTGCCCTCTATGACAGACTCGAGAAAAATTCAAAGTTGTGTGGACAGACTAGCATACCCGCATAGCTCAATCAATAAAAACCTTGATGAAAAGCATCATGTATTTATCTCTAGTGGATGAAAAGACTAAAATTATAGTTGAAACCGATGCTTCTGATGTAGGTTTCGACTGTGTTCTCAAACAGGAAATTAACGACAGTATCTTAGTTGTCTGTTATCATTCAACAATTTGAAATAGCGTCCAAAAAATGTTATTCCACCGTAAAAAAGAAGTGTTGGTTAGCAGTAGTAGTTCGCGTTCAAAAGTTCTAAGGAGATTTTATCAACAAAAATTTCCTTATCCTAATAAATTCCAAGGCAAGCAAATACATCTTTGAAAAAGATGTAAAGAATCTTGTGTCAAAACAAATCTTTGTAAGATGGCAAGCAATCTTACATTGCTTTGATTTCAAAATTGAGCCTACGGAGAATTCACATGCAGATTATCTCTCAACAGAACATCTTTTAGAGAAAACCCATCCCAATCTGCCTCCCAAATCCTTCATATCTTCCGATGGAACCTCCTCCTAGTCATCCAAGTCCACTAAGGCGACCTCTGCACCATAAAACCATACAGCTTGCTCTTCTAGAGCAAGCATTACAAAGAGCAAACAAACCCCCTCTCAAAGTTCTGCACCATCATCTATGAGTGCAGATAGTTACACCATGGATATTAATTTTGAAACAGTATCTCGCCGGCGTCAAGGCTCTACTCAAACAACTTTATCAATTCAAATAGGCTCTTCGAGTCTTTCTCCTCAACCTTCAACTACATTGTTGCGTCCTTCTAGAGAAACAAATTCAAATAAAAGACCAACTAGGACATTTTCGAATACAAGTTTGGCTCCCAGGAACCCTTCGTCCTTTTCTCAAGTAGTGAGGCCCAAGGTTTTTCAACCTCGACCTCCAATTCAAGGATACTTTACCAAACCGACTATGGAAGATGAAAGTTTAACATGCTAGCACAAGAGAATCGACCTAAAACACTATAGATTTTATGAATATTGAGGATTAAGCATTTTAAGAAAATTAGGAAAAATTAGGATTTTTGAACATTTACCTTTGAAGATCAAAATTCTCCCTCAAATCTTGATGAAATTTGATGAAATCAAGTTGTGAACAACAATAAGAGTCTTCTCTACTATCTTATAGGCTTAGAACTTGATTGTGAGACAGAGATAATGACCAATTTTCTTTGAGTTTTTGAGAAAAGTAAGTTTATGAACACACCCTAAAGTAAATTTAGGAACTATTCCATATTCTCGAATGATAACGGACAACTGAGGTTTTGTCGTTAATTTTTTGTTTGAGAACACCAACGTAACCTAAATCGGAAGCATCGTTTTTTACTATAATTTTGACCTTATCATCCACTAAAGACAAGCACATCTTGCTTTTTGCCAGAGCTTTTATTGATTGACCTACACGTGTATGCTTGTTTGTCCATGGCTTTGGATTTTTCTTGAGTCTGTCATAGAGTGGCAGACAAAATTGTACGAAGATCTTTAATAAAGTCTCAAATATAATTGACACAACCAAAAAATTTCTGTAGCTGAGTCTTTTCTTAAATAATATAAGGAAATTTATCCACAAAGTATAATGACTGTTGGATTGGTTCTATGATTCCTTGGTTAATATCATAACCTAGAAATCTAATCTTTGTTCGAAACAGTTCGATCTTTGATATGGATACCACAAGACCATTTATAATAATATTTAAGAATATATGTAGATGTTAAAAATGTTGATTTACAGTTTTAAGAAGGTCAATACATCATCAATGTAGACGATTGTAAAAATTTGGTATTTATTAAAAATATCATTCATAATTTTTTGGTCGTATGGAACATTTTTTAATCCAAATGACATTTTTTAAAATTTATTTTCTATATAGGTTGCATTTATCTGATTCTACTCACTATCTGATTTGTTTGGAGATCCCAAAACAACGATCTCACCATTATGTTAAAACGATTAATAGAAATTTAACAGTAGAGCCATCGTAGACATTTTTTCAAGGTTTGAAAACTAAAATAAATATTTTTAAAAATTTAGGATCCAAATAAAACCACATTTAAAGGTTAATAGAACCCATAATAGAATTTAAACCTATTTTAACCCTATCTTCATTATTATCATAACTTTCAATAGTGGAGTGAAAGAGCTTTTTTTTTTTTTTCTTTTTTTTTTTCCTATTTGATTAATTAGTTTTTATTTTCACGAGAAAAAACAAGTACACTCTGAACTGAGTTTGAATTTATATAAAAACGTGCCAATTTTTGTCCACTTGGATTTATAATAATAATAATAATAATAATAATAATAATAATAATAATAATAATAATAATAATAATAATAATAATAATAATAATGCATTCTTTTTTATATTGTAAACAACTGTCAATGATTTAAAACATTAGCTTTGTGTGGACATTACATCATTTTGTCTCCCACATATCATGACTATAACATTAGGTTTCAGAAAAAGTAAAGAAAAAGATTTAAATCCATTATTGTCTACCAACTTTCACAACTATTTAACTTTTTTTAAAAAAATTATAATACATTTTAAACTTTTAATTTTATAGTTATAGTTAGATCTTTTTCTCCATTTTAATCCTTAATAAAATTGAATTTTCATGTTGTTTGGATGTTTTACACAAGTATAACAGACCCATGGATTTTAAACTAATGGATAATGAATAATTGTAACAAGTAGCATCTTTAGACTAACCGTTATAATAACAATTTTAAATAATTGTAAATGTAGTAAAATTTAGCATGATATAGATTCTATTATTGATAGCATTCTATTAGTAATAGACCTTATAGCTGAAAGACTCGTATTGGTATAGTTTATTGATCTCAATTTTACTATATTTAGAAATTTATTTACCTTGTACTATATCTAGTAATACTTTACGAGATAATTGCTACATTTTCAGGTATTTGTATGTCAATAAGTATGACTATTAGAAGGTCACCTACTAGGTTTCTCTCTTAACAACATTTGAAGACACACTCACCAAAGACAAAATGCCCAAATGAAGCATTAGTAATTTTTAGTCTAATGAAGAAGAGGAAAACAAAATATGCAAATGCCGTGGAGGATATTGCTAGAGAATAACTTAGATGAGAAAGAAGACTTTGTGGAAGAGAAAATGAAAACAAGGTTTCAAGTGATGGACAAGGAAGAGAACCTACGTTCACTAAAGAGGAGCAACCCAATTAATATTTATTGGAAAATTTAAAAATCTTAGATAATCTCCTCTCTAATTTTCACTTTTATCTTTTCCTTTTTGGTATAAAAAAAAACAAAAAAAACTTTCATACAAGTGGTCTAGTTTTTATTTTATTTTATTTTTTATATTCGTGAGTGTCTTTGCCAGCTTGGACAACAAGAATATAATTACTAAAAAATATGGGATAGATGTTGGTGACAACTGACTTAACAATCTTGGCCTTGAAATCTACATGCACCTATCATGTTATTCTCTTTTGACCCATGACTTCATCATTTTTCGAGGTATATAGAAATCTATTAGCTCCAAGCACTTTGAAACTTTAGCTATGAAACAAGTAATTTTGTAATCATATCAGCAACATTATTTAAGGTACGTTACCTTTATCACTTCAATCTTTCAATTCTCTACATATATGTTCTCAAATAAAATGGAATTTAATGTTTTTATATATGTTTTGTTTGATTGTGGAACTATTAATTCTTAGAGATGTATATATAACACTTTAACTATCACAATATATCTTCATTGTCGATTGTTTGATGCTAAAATCACTTAAAGATCTTGTAGCCACAAATTTAGTGTAGACCCAAGAGAAGCTCTCTCAACTTTATGATACATACATACACACATACACACACACATTCATATACACACACACACATACATATATATGCAAACACACACACATACATACATATGTATATTTATTTATTTATAACTAACATTGAATGGATATTATTAGTTGGTTCAATGGTAAATTAGTCTACTAGTCCACTCTAGGCCTAGGTTCAAGCTCTACTCTTAGTTGCATTATCCATGAATAAACATCTATGTTAATAACGCATCTGAAAAAGAGCTTAGTGTACCAAGGTTAGTAATTACAAACCTTTAAATAAAATATTCGATGGATTAGATATCCAATTTCTAGTAAACAAATTTTACTAAAAAGAATAGCAAATGGAAAAATATTTTCAAATTTGATATGAAATTAGGATTTCGGAAAATTCAAATATCTAAAAAATATCGTCTTTTTTCAAGTTCAATATCTTCTTTCATACAGGAAGACAAAGATATAGATTATGATTTGACCGATCTGTTTCTTGACTTACAACCTTTGTGAGCTTTGAATCCATATACCTGTTTGAAAATAAAAAAATAGGATCCATGCAGAGTCTTAAAAAAGAAGTATTTTGTTATAATAATAAAAATAAAAAATAATAAACATAAAAATTAATTTCATTGTTCAAGTTATTAATTCCAAATTTGTTTAGGGGAGAGGAGATTGTATACCAATAATTTATTCTTATTTCAAGTTTTTCTCAAGTAAATTAAGTGTTTAGATAATCAATTTAGTCTTCGAAGGTCGAAGTCTCTGCGTCCGCCTGCCTGTTTGCCCTAGGTTTGTGGTCCTGATCGTAAGTCGCCAAGGAGAGCGCAGTGAATCCGTTGGTCAGCAATAAGTCGTCCTAAGGTCACAGGCACTAAGACTCTGATTCGAGAAGATTACGTTGAAAGGAAGAACAAAGAATTCTACTTGCGAAAATCCTGAAAAAAGAAATGAATTAAAGGTATTAAATGTCTAACTTCCTCAAGAAAGTTTTGTCCTCACCAAAGACTCCAGCCAAGGAGCTAACTCAAAGAGAGATTGAGGAACAACACACCGCTTCCTCAAGTGATGATTCAATTGTCAATGAATCTCTGCATAGTGGTGTTTCCAGACGGAAGGGTTGAAATCAAGTTTGCTTTAGAACCACCTCAGGTTCCGGTAGTCAAAGAAAACGCAAGAACAAGGGAATTTATGAGTTCAAGACCAAGCACGTCAAGCATCCATCCTGAATCAGTTGGCACGATGGACAGATCAAGCTCTCTACGAGTTTATTTGGTAAGAATGCAATAGGGAGTTTCAAATCTCCATTATGAAGAAGACCGACCAGGGTCTCCTACTCAAACAGGTATGGAATCGGAAAGCGTCTTCAAAGGACAACTCAACGTAATTATTTTTGAGTTCAAGCTCGACAAAGAAGCCCTGCAAAAGGACTTCATGAAGCCAGAAAACAAGCCAAAAAGGATTATGTTTTTCAAGATCTACTCTGACGAAGAACAAAAGAAGATCAAAGAGAATTATTTCCAAGCGATTGAAACTCTCCAAGAACACATATCCTTTTTCAAATTGCTAGAGCAAAAGGAAGAATTCGACCAAATTTGCCATCTTAAAGAAAAAGAAAGATGGAAGACAGTACAAAGGGGAGAAGTAACGTCTGACTATCCTCCACTTGAAGATATCGAGTTCAAAAGTTTCTACAATGAAACTGTAGTTGCCAAGCCATTCCAGCTAGTGAAAGAGGCAGACGAACAAAAGACTCCAACCGACGAGGAGATAAAAAGCCTCCAAATGCAGATTAACTACTCTAACCGCATTCTGAATTCAATCGCCGATCAAGTCTACAAGTTGGAAGAAGTCATCAACCCCTCTAAAGAAGAGAAGGTGCCGCCTCTATTCCAACTTCCTGAGAAAGTAAAGTTTAAATCTCAGAAGGACAAAATTATGGAAGAAATTGACAACAAGCTAAAATCCCTCAAGTTCAAAAGAGAATCTTCGGGACAATCAATTAATGTTCTCGATGAACAAGAGTCAGAGCTATAATCAATGGATTCTCATGAGTCCTCAAACATTGGTGGGAAAATGGTCTCACTGAAAAGGCCAGATCAGAAGTCAAAAATCATACCATAAAGGTAGTTCGCCAAAAGGAAATCAAAAGAGAGTCAGGCCTAACTGATGTGGTTCCAAAAGAAGTTGCAATTCAAGATGTTGTTCCAAGCCTTGTGTGCCTTATTGCCACTCATTTTACGTTCCAAAATGACACCGGTCCAAACATCCACCGCAACATCCTGAAGAACCTGAAATGTTCTTCAATGGAAAACTTCAAATGGTCAAAGATATGTTCTTGGGTAGGATCTACATGCTCAAAGATTGCATGAAGCGTCATTGGAAGGAGAAGTTTATAGACGGACTCCCAAGCTTCATGGCAGAGAGAGTGTACAACTCTTTGAATAAGATGTTCACCTATGCACAGCTAGTTACAAAGGTGGTTGAGTGCGGTTTGGACATCTGCAATGAGATCAAGGTGCAAATAAAAGTTCAAAAGGCTTCAAACCTACACAAGCGAAAAATGAAGACTTTCTGCTCCCAATACGGTTTCGAAAGAATTAGGGAACCATGAACGACCAGTAGGAAGCAAAGCAATTGGAAAAAGGAGAAGACACCATATTTCCGAAGTAGGCATCAGAACTACGTACCAACAGTCCCGTACAAGCAGAAGAGGTTTCATAAAAGAAAGCCCCAGTAGCATGACCGTCTTAAATCGAAAAGGTAAGAGTCAGGTTCAAAACGAACAAAGAGAAGCCGTTGTCTACTGCTACAGATGCAGGAGAAAGGGCCACTATGCAAACAAATGTCCGCGTAGTGGCAGAATCAATGAACTCGAAGGAGAAGACTATTCCTCATAATCGTCCTCAGAGAACGAAACAGACTCAGAATATTCAAGCTTCGACAACAACGAAGAGAAAGGGCCAACGGCGTGCGGATGCAAAGAAGAGAGCTGAAAATGCGTCTTTAATCAAATCAACGTTCTCTCTTCTTAACAAGATGTATTGTTTCAAACAGCTGACCATATAACTGACGATGATTTAAAACAAAATGTTTTAAAAACCCTAAAGGAATCTTTATCTCAACCTTCTTCATCAAAACCTTTTTCCAAACCTAAAGAGTTCAAAGAAAGAAATCTTATGGAAATTTTAGCTTCAAAAGCAGAAAAACCCATTTCAATTGACGATTTAAAATTTGAAATAAATAACTTGAAAAAAGATATTAGTCAACACCAATATGAAATTCAAGAGATCAAAAAAGAAATTTCTTTATTAAAACTAAAAGATTTTCAAAATAACGAACAAGAACCTGTTAAGAGTGAAGAGTTTTTAATCAGTCAAATTTCAAAACTTAATTTTCAAAAATGGTATTCTTTAATCACTTTGAAAATTGAAGATTTCAAAATCACTCTTAAAGCCTTAATAGATTCAGGTGCTGATCAAAATTGTATTCAAGAAGGTTAATCCCAACAAAATATTTCGAAAAGACAAAAGAAATTTTAACGGGAGCCAATGGTAAACGTTTAAATATCAATTTTAAACTACCAAAAGTTCATATTTGCAATGGAGATACGTGTTTTGTCAATACATTTCTTTTAGTCAAAGATTTAAAACAAGAGTTAATCCTGGGAACACAATTTCTAACTCAATTATATCCACTTCAAATTACTGAAAAAGGAATTGTTTCAAAGAAAGTGGACAAAGATATTGTTTTTGAATTTTTAACCCCCGTCTTACCACATGAAGTTTTGGGGATCAATGAATTAAGTTCTAACATCAAACGGAAACAAAAGCAAATAGGCTTTCTTCAAGAAGAGATTAATTTCAAACGCATTGAAAACAACCTCAATGATCCTTCCATTGTTTTGGGAATTAAAGAAACACAGTCTTTAATTGAAAAGGAAATTTTGTTCAAATTTGCCTAATACTTTTTGGGAAAGAAAAAAGCACATTGTCAATTTGCCATATTGTAAAGAATTCAAAGAATCGGATATCCCTACCAAGGCTAGACCGATTCAAATAAATTCCCAGCTGCTAACACATTGCAGGAAGAAAGTCCAGGACTTTTTAGATAAAAAACTAATAAGACTTTCAAAGAGCCCATGGTCATGCGCTGCCTTCTACGTACAACGCCGCCGAAAAAGAACGAGGTGTTCCGAGGTTAGTAATAAACTACAAACCCCTAAACAAAGTTTTGAAATGGATTAGATATCCTATTCCCAACAAAACAGATTTACTCAAACGAATTTCAAATGCTAAAATATTTTCAAAATTCGATATGAAATATGGATTATGGCAAGTTTAAATTTCTAAAGAGGATAGGTACAAAACCGCTTTCAATGTTTCATTTGGTCAATACGAATGGAATGTCATGCCATACGGCTTAAAAAACGCTCCATCCGAATTTCAAAAAATAATGAATGATATTTTCAATGATTTTCAAGATTTCACAATAGTATATATTGATGATGTTTTAGTTTTCTCTTCAAACATAGAAAATCACTTCAAACACTTAAACGTTTTTATTAGGGTAATAAAAAATAACGGTTTAGTAGTCTCCCAGACTAAGCTCAAACTCTTTCAAACGAAAATTAGGTTTTTAGGTTTTGAGATCCATCTAGGAAAAATCAAACCCATTCAAAGGTCTATAGAGTTTGCTTCAAACTTCCCTGACTAAATTTCTAACAAAACCCAACTTCAAAGGTTCTTGGGTTGTCTCAATTATGTTTCTGAATTCATTCAAAACCTCAGGCCCATTTGCAAACCACTGTTTCAAAGACTACAGAAAAGCCTGCAGCCTTGGTCCGACAAGCATACCCAAGCTGTTCGACAAATTAAGTCTTTAGTCAAGACAATTCCCTGTTTGAGTCTAATCAACGATAAAGCAAATCTTATCGTCGAGACGAATGCCTCTGATATAGGATATGGAGGAATACTCAAACAGTGTCTAGATAAGGTCGAGTCAGTAGTACGATTCGACTCAGGTGTCTGGAACAATACTCAAAGAAATTACTCCATAGTAAAAAAAGAGTTACTAGCAATAGTCCTTTGTGTCCAAAAGTTCCAAGGTGAATTAATCAATAAAAAATTCACTGTCCAAACTAATTCAAGAGCTTCAAAGTTTATCTTAGAAAAAGATGTAAAGAATCTTGTTTCAAAGCAAATACTTTTCAGGTGGCAGGCCATCCTATCCTGCTTCGACTATGAGGTTTTGCCTATAAAAGGAAAACAAAACCCCTTAGCCGATTACCTCTCAAGGGAGTTCCTAACTCCAAAGCTCTCTCCTCCTCTCTCTAATGAGTAATTCCAGGAGTGCTGCCAGGGGCAGAGGATCTTCCTCTTCCTCCTCAAGGGGCAATCGCACATCTTCTTCTTCTTCCTCTGCACCCACTCTTATAAGTGCAAATCAATACGCCATGGATCTTGGGTTTACCACGGTAACCCGTTCTAGAGCACGTTCTTCCGACATATGGATAGAACCTACCACAAAGTCTCTACTCCACCAAGGTTTTCGGCCAACCTAATCCGTCCTTCCAAATGAGTTGTTCAACTGAGGCCTCCTGCCTCTCCTTCCTCCGTAAGGGAGTTATCTACTCCCTCTCCATCCACATACTCTTAGGCCGTTACTCCAGAGAAACGGTTTGTACCCCAACATGAGATCAAATCCTACTTTCAAAAATCAACAGTGGTCTATGATCCAATCATAGAACTAGAGTTCCAGAGTCTCACCATAGAAGAGACGGTGTCCAACGTTTTTCCTGAAGGTTTCAATATCATTCCAGATGACCTTCATAAAACCCACAAATTTTATGAGTTCATTTTAGTTGACACAAAGTCACTTGAGATAACTCATGTTCCGGATAAAACCGACCCTTCAAAGATCGCTTATTCGAAGTTCAAAATTTTCAAAGTGATCAATCCAACTCACTGGAATCAAGGGATTTTTACAGAAAAATCCTTTTCAAAACCATTCGTCCCTCAAACCTTCTCTTACCAAGACTATGTCAAAGCTTGGTATAGAGTCATGTGGTTCCAATCCAGAAACCACTCATGGTTTATTTCTTTCTGTCAAAACGCTTACAAAATAATTTTCCCACTATGGTTTATTCAGTGGTGGAATAATTTTGGTCTCACAGACGATATTCTTCCAGTCCCCCTTCAAGAGTCTTATTTTTATTTTTCTCGAACAATTCAGAAAAATTCATTCCATAATTCAATGAGATTTTGTTTGTATTTCAAATTTCATGGATATTCTGTTGGAGTTTCCATTTATCATCTTACCCACAGTACAAGATGATAGTTAAGCAATTGAAGATCAAATGGTGGGATAAATTTACTTTTCAACATGCCACCATCAAACATCTGAAGGAATGGTTCGCAGTGAACAATTACATGCAAGATATCGACCAGCGCAAGAATGCAAAATTCTTGAATGAAAAGTCCAAGCTCCTAGCCGCCTTAGCTCAAGCATCCACAGATGCAGATTTTCAAAGACTTCTGGCAACAGCAGCAAATGCTCCATCCTCTTCAAGATCAGCCTCCTCTTCTATCCAAGAAGATGAGAACCCAGAAGAACCAGAGTATGATATGGACGATCCTTTTCTCGACTCACAGCCTATGTGAGCTCCTCGAGTCCACATACCTGTATCATAAGGAATACAGGGTCCATGTAGAGTCTTTACCAGAAGAATCTCTACTTCATTTACTTTATCTGCATATTACTTTTGTTTTGTATTTAAAAAAAAAGTGTGTATCCTCATCTTTAGGTTAGAAGGAGTAAACGCTGTAAATATTGTTCCGTCATCCAGAAATCCAGACAAAGAAGAGACAACCTAAGATCCTTAAAGCACGAGTCCTGCACCAAAATTAATGGGTAATGTACACTTTGGGTGCGACTTAGTTTAGTGGTCCCGGCCATAAGACGCGTGGATAGCGCAGTCCATTAATGATAGGATCGAGAAATTAAGAGTTTGGCAATCGCAATATTAAGAGCTTTAGAAGTAGGTTATAGATAGCTCGTTAATATTTCGACGTTCTGTCTTTGCATTACAACTTGGAAGTCTATTTATAGACCCCAGAATTGAAACTAAATTAAATTAAACAAACTAAGAGATAAGATCGTATCAGACAGGACAGGACCCCTGATCTGATGAGATTCTTTATCATTGACTACTGGACAAAATAATAAAGCTACTTTAATAAAGTTACAAAAGCAAATAATTAAAACTAAAAGACAAAACTATATAATTTAAAGAGAAGATAAGATAAGATTTTAAAAGAAAGATAAGATCTTGTTGTCGGTCATCGAGAAATCTTTTGCAGCACGCTTCTTGAAGTCCTATCTTTGGGTTATTGGATGGTGTACACATCTCATCATTTCTGACATGTCCCCTAGGAGGATTACAGGTTGACCAATGAACTCTCTGCGCTATCCACGTGTCTTACGGCCGGGACCACCAAACTAGGTCGACACCCGAAGTTCCCACTATCCATTTGTTTGGTGCGGGACTTGAGTCTTGGACATTTAGGCTGCATCTTCTTTGTTTGGCTGAATTTCTGGATGACGGAACAATATTTACCGAGTAAACTGGAATACTTACAAAGTTTACTCCTTCTACCATAAAGATGAGGATATACTTTTTTTTTTTTAAACATAGAAGTAATATACATACATAATAAAGTAAAATGAAGTAGATATCTCTTTGGTAAAGATTCTTCATGGACCCTGTATTTTTATACAGGTATATGGACTCGGAACTCACATCGGTTGTGAGTCGAGGAAGGGATCGTCAAGATCGTACTCTGGTTCTTCTGGATCTTCATCTTCTTGGATAGAAGAGGAGGCTGATCTTGAAGAGGACGGTGCATTGGCTGCTGTTGTCAAAAGCCTTTGGAAGTCTGCATCTGTCGACGCTTGAGCTAAGGCAGCTAGGAGCTTTGATTTTTCATTCAAGAATTCTGCATTCTTGCGCTGATCTATGTCTTGCATGTAACCATTTTCTGCGAACCATTCTTTCATGTGCTTTATGGTCGCATGTTGAAAATTAAATTTATCCCACCATTTTATCTTTAGTTGTTTGACAATAAATTTTATACTGTGGGTAAGATGATGTATGGAAACTTCAACAAAATATCCATGGAATTTGAAAGTAGAGACAAAATCTCATTGAATTATGGAATGAGTTTTACTGAATTGTTCGAGAAAAATAGAAATAGGATTCTTGAAGAGGAGTTGGAAGGATATCGTCTGTAAGACCAAATTTACTCCACCACTGAATGAACCATAGTGGGAAGTTGATTTTGTATGCATTTTGACAAAAGAAAATAAACCAGGAGTGGTTTCTGGATGAAAACCACATGACTCTATACCATGCCTTTATGTAGTCATGGTAAGAGAAAGATTGAGGAACAAAAGGTTTAGAAAAGGATTTTTCTGTAAAAATCCCCTGGTTCCAGTGTGTTGAGTTGATCGCTTTAAAAATTTTGAACTTTGAATAAGCGATCTTTGAAGGGTCGGATTTGTCCGAAACATGAGTTATTTCAACTGACTTGGTGTCAACTAAAATAAACTCATAGAATTTGCGGGTTTTGTGAAGGTCATCTGGAACAAAATTGAAACATTCAGGAAAGACTTTTGTAACTGTTTCTTCCATAGTAAGACATTGGTATTCTGGTTCTATGATAGGATCATAGACCG
>JBBPDJ010000023.1:13538814-13556805 GCA_037974625.1 Cucumis cinereus
TACTTTACTTGGATTTAATTAAAATGTTTGTTTTGTTTTGTCTTTGCCTTTTAAAATGGATTTAATGATTTTTACTTCAGTAACGACCTTGGGTTAAGGTTTGAAAACTCGGGGCGTTACACTAACAGTGAATTAAACTCTTATTCTTTTGAACAAATGAGTGATAATTAAATGGATGAATTTTTATATGTGTTATACTAAAGACTACAATACCCAGTTGGTATACGGTGGATAGGTGGATATGGTAATGAGTTAAATGATCCTAAAGCTATGCAAGTGTGTACTTATAGAAAATTATGCGATGAATCAAGGTTAAGAAGCTTTTCTCTAATCCTTCAACAAACATGAAATTTATTCATGCACTCGTTACTAATTAAGGCAAGAATCCTTTTGGCACCTACATGCTAGAAATACTCATTTTCTAGACGTAAATTATGTACTGAAATGTAATGCTTATTTCTAAGTTATCTCTTATCTTTGCCCCACGTGGTCTAAGTTACTTACTATTTCGAGCAGTTGACTACCTTTACTTGAAGTACTCTTTTGATGTGTTCAAGCTTATTATTTAGCAAAGGTCAAACAAAATGAAAGGTGAAGCATGCTTGTCTACCAAATTGATTCTTAACTTCCTAATCTTAATGAATTTAGCTACACATATAAAATATGAAGGCCAAAGACGTGGATGTGATGAAACTCAAAGTTATCATATTGATAACACAAATTCGTTACAATGTTGGATTATATACTATAATCACTCGGTGTACAGAAAGTAAACACAACACAACAAAATGATAACTATAAATCACAATTTCTTGTTTTCTGGAGTTGATTAATCTCTGCAAATCTTCTGGACTTAGGAGTGAATGGAGAATGGAGATGGTGTGATAATATGGACAGAATTTTGGCTTCAAATTCTCTCTACGTGTATGTGTATGTATCCTCTTTGGCTTCTTCAATGAAGCTATTTATAAGCTTCTGACACTCATCGTCCACTAGCATGTCTCGTGTTATTCGACAACTATTTTTGTGCTAGTGAGTCTCAATCACAATCCAAAAATAATACGCCGCATTGGGTTCTCGGTGCATAGCTTTTCTACCCGATGGATTGCATTGTGTTCTAAATGCCTCTTAGAAGTCTCGCTATGCTTCGAGTAGTTTTGTCTCTTTATCATTTCTTCACAGCATTGCTTCCAAATGAGCGTTGAGAGTTCTTTAACACAATTGATTCATCTTTTGTAAAATTTTGCGATGAAAAACACCAAGAGGTCATAGTTTCCTAACATCAATGCATTGTAAACATATAAACGCATAGCAAGCACAATGCATAATTTCTAAGTATATTTGATGTGCCTATTTGTTTTTCTTAATTATCTTGTATAAGGAAGAACAATAACTTGTATTTCTACAAGTAATACAAGTTATCAATATGCTTTTGGTACCGTTAATTCTTCAGAGATATAATTATTAAAAGATTCATATAAAGTATAATGACTACATCCATAAGATATATGTACAATCAATTATATCTCATGGTATTGTATCTATCATAGGAGAGAATATGCCCCCTCAAAATTAATACCAATTATTTGCTAGAATTATTGTGGAACTTGTCTCACTTTATATAATGTGATCTTATTCTATAAAATACTCACTTGTATTCCACACTTTTGATATTCTTAGATGTCTGTATTACTAGTCCTCATATTTGAAAAAATGGGTTTATTTCAGTTGGATTGCTTTTTTCCATATAAGTCAATTCTTTCGTGTCGACATTTTTAATATATCGAAATACATAATACTCATTTTCATAAATAATACCGTGAGTAACATTGTATGTAAAATCGTTGTCAACTGTTATAAGTATGGTTTCATATTTTTCTTGTCATTGCATATAATTTATCGAGATCTATTAATTCTATCCTCACTTAATTCAAGATTCTTATGTGTACTCATATTCAGGATTTCTTCTGGAATATTCATATTATTAACCGTGTCATTTTGATTATTTAACTAATTTTCTGAAGATCTTTATCTTTGGAACCAATTTTCTACCATGCTTTTGGCATGTTTCAGACTTATTATGACAACTTGTTCTGCTCGGATATCAATTTTCGGTGGAACATTTGCAACTAATATATGTGATTTTGTTACTTTCTTTGCATCTATAAATGCATCTGGTAACTGATTTGCGATATTTTTCAAATGAACTATTTTATGAACTTCAAATTCACATTGATTTGTATGAGATCTAAATGAGACAATAACAATGCATTCCATGTCATTTTTTCCAACTTTTTAATTTCTCCCTCTAATGTTGGAAAGTTTTTCTCATTAAAATGACAATAAGCAAATTATGTAGTAAATATATCATCTATTAGGGGTTCAAGATATTTAATGTTGGAAAGCTTTCAATTTTCATTATTTTCATCTTATTCTTGAGAGAATTCTTATTGTATTGTGAGAATTAATTATTGTGAGCTCCAATTGTATACTAGCTCTTTTTAGAGAGTTTTCTTTTGTCTGATTTAAAGATTTAAAATATTATGACGGTTGGATCCTAACCCGTGGAAAGGATCGGGTTTGCTCTTAAACCCGAAAAAGGAGTAAGGTAGCGATTCGACTCTAATCCGTGGAAGAGTCAAAAGAATGTTTTCAATCAAACTCTCAAAAGGTGCTTGAAAAAGTGGATGTAGGTCGAGTTTGACCAAACAACTATAAAATTACGGTGTCTTCGTCTCTAACTCTTTTCTAATTATTTTTTCATTTAATTTTAGTTGCATATTCTTGTTGGTTGAGATTGAGTGTGTACTCTATTACACACATTTATCAATCTTGTTATTTAGCATAAATTAGTTAGACTTTTTATAAATTTAATTTAAAAATGATCTAATTAGTTTAACTTGGACATATTTATTAAAAATTTAATTAAACTCTATTCACCCACTTCTAGGTCGGTTGTCATACCGGTTCAACATCATGTCCTCAGGATCTCTCTCATTCGGATGTGATATCGGTTCATTCATGTCTCTTTCCTAAACCAGGACGTTACAATTAGACAATTGGTTTGTGGGAACCAATCTTGAAATTGGAGACAAAATTTTACAAAGAAAAAGTTGAGAGAATTTTTGTACTGAAGCTTTTTCTTTCTTCATCAATATTATTCTATAGATCTAACCGAGAGATGAAAAAGAGGGAGAGAGACGTGGGATGTATCCCACATGTGGAAGATAGTTTAATTAATTAATACTTAATAATTAATTAAATCAAATTTAATTAATAGTTTTATTAAATCATATTTAAATGAACATTTTTCACAAAACTTAAATTAAAACAAATCAATTTAAATATTCAAATAATTCTCCAATTAATTGATTACCAATTTAAACGTCACATATTTAATCAACCTACATTTGAATCATATTCAATTGCATTTCTCTCGTAACCTATAATTTTAATGTGCATCTAATACACATTAATTGTAACCCATAATTTTAATATGAATCCCATTCATATTAAATTAATATTTGAACTTCTTCAAATATTTAATTCTCTCACTAATTAATTTGGAATCATATCAACAATTAAATTTATATTCTAAAGTTTAAAATTTAAATATAAACTTTATATTATAATGTATCACCATGCATTATATTATTTCCTCAATTTCATTTGAGCATTTCAAATTCCATTCAAGACATAATAATTACCTCAACCTTTACGAGCTAGTTTACGAGCTAGGAAGGGACCTAATGGACCTACAGATCAAAAGCTCCACCGATATGAGATTAATTGGTTAAACTCATTAATCATATTAATCAATGTTTGTTAACTATGGGTACACTTCACTAAAGACCCACAATTGCACTCTTCTCATTGCATACATATTTATGTATCCATGAATATAGACCAATAACAATAAGTTAGTTCTTCACAAGTCTTCATTACACCAACTAGGTCAAATTACCTTTTTACCAGTGGATTACTTCTAAATCTTCACATAACAGTGTCCTCTAGTAAAAAACATGTTTATGATCCAACCATTAAACAGAAATCCCTCTTGAGTCAGTGAAAGGGTAGAACCTTTTGTTTAAGTCTTGGAAAATCCATTTAAGGGAACACTCATCTACTTACCCTAAAGTCGAAAATGAGTTAAATCCATATTGTATTATTACGTTCCCAACTTTTCACTCGGTCTTATCCCCATAATGGTAGATATGTTGAACGAAAAACTGGTCACTCTCACCCATACAAGTCAATGGGCAATCTTTTATGCACATGAGTTCATAATATACTCAAAATTAAGATTAAGTTCTGTTGTCTTTTTGGCCCTTGATCTCAAATTAATTAATTTATCAATGTTTTGATGATAATAAATCTAGTTTTATTTATTAACAATTCTAGTGTTTTGGTGAGTCTATTGTGTAGAGCTTGAAATTATGAATCCAGTGCAATTTGAATAAACTAAATCGGAGCTCAAACGAATAAATTTTAGCCAAAACAAGCTTCACACAAAAATACCGAGCGATGACGTAGCGGGAAAATTATCCAAATCGACCTAATCAAAGAGTGACATTTGGAGCCTTGAAAGTGTGACACTTGGTGAACTTTGGTTGGTTTTAAATAAAAAAAGATTTTGGAATTTAATTGGTTTTATTTTAAAAAGAAAATGAATTTAATATTATTTTATGTTTATGTCTAAGTGCTAGTTTTTTTAAAAAAAATTATGGACTTGTTTTTGTTGGACTTTAAAAGAAATGATTTTAAAAAGATGCATATTATATATTATTATTTGTGTTTGTGTCTAACGACTAGTTGAATTTAAATCTCCACCATTCAATTTTCTTTTACCAACCTCTATTGCCCATGGATTTCATCAATCTTTCTTTTTAAACACTTCATCTTCTCCAAAATTATGACAACTTTCATTATTTTTAATCCTCAATAACTCACAAAGCTTCCATTGTTGCTCCCTCCAAACTTCATTATTTCTCTTTTTCTATAATTCTTGGGAGAGTTTTATTGTATTGTGAGGATTGATTTGTTGAGTGTTTTAATTTGTAAATCTACTCTTTGAGAGAGTTTTTCTCATCTTGTTCCTCATTTCAAATATTTAGTGAAGGGTTGCTCTTAATCCTTAAAAAGAGTCATTTGTGACGGTTTGATCGTGATATGGAGAAATGATTGAGTTTGCTATTGAACTCGTAAAAAAGCGGTGTAGCAGTTGTCCCTAATCTGTGAAAATAGTCGGTTCAAAGTTTTAATGACATATCAAGAGAAGCTTGGAAAGTGGATGTAGGCCGATTGTACTGAACCACTATAAAATTATCGGTGTCAAATTCTCTATTCCTCTTCTATTTAGTTTTGCAATTAACTTGTTGATATAGTTCATGCATAAAATTAATTGTTACAATTTGTGCTTGAATTTGTTTATCATTTTATAAGTCATTTTGATGTGAGTGCATTTGTATAAATTTCTTGTCTAAATTACATATTAACAAAAAGTTTATCAATTTGCTTAGTTAGAACCACTTCGTTAAAAAGTTTCATTAATTTTTAAAAACTCTATTCACTCCCCTCTAGGGTTACCAAACCGATCCTACAAGTTGCCAAGGTCATCCTATTGAAATAGAAACCTAACTAGTCAACGAAGTTATATCTAATGGTTACTATTTTGTGGTCTGGCCTTATGCAAACTCATTATATAGAATATCTCTACTCACATGTTCTTTACATGAATGCATTGGGTCAATGTGTTTGCATCAAAATCAAAGTGAGTCGTATCCACAGTGTCACCAAAGTAAGGTACCCAACATTTTCCCTATATCATAGATCCTTTAGGATGTATCTTGAACATTGGTCCTCGTATGTCTCTACATACTATTCAAGACTTAAAAGATAACCTAAGATGTTAGTTTATTGGATTTAGGGTTATTAACACAAAATAATACAAGATAACCAATAACTCTTATTTAAACAATATCGATGTTATTTTATTGATGATAGTCAATTATTTACATTTACTATCTACGAGTTTCATGACATAAAACCCAAAACTTAATACATTGTGGTGGAGCAATTGGAACATATACTACACATCCAAAAATTCTCAGACGATTATGCTAAATGATTCTGTGTATGAACATGAGCTACAAGATGTTCAACACTTATCTCAATTAACATCCAATAATTATAAAAAACTTGAATGTAAATTCACCAAAATTATCAAAATAAATTAATTTAATTGTATAATCATAAAATTGTGCTCTAAATTTAATTATTTGAGCAAGTAATCTTGCAAATGCAAGGTTTCAAATTGATAATAAGCACATGTGTGACCATCTATTTGAGGTGTTTATTAATACCATAAAATACTTTAATGGCTCACTTAGTGGGTTAATAGGTCCACATATATCACCATGAATTCGTTCTAAAAGTGCAAGTGATTCAATTCCCACTTTAACTGATGATGGTCTAATTATTGTTTATCTTTAGAGCAAGCATCACATGATAATTTCTTAGATTGAAGAATCTTTTGGTTCTTCAATGAATGTCCATGTGAATTTTCAATGATTCTCCACATCATTATGGACCTTGGATGACCTAATTTGTCAATACCAAATGACAAATATATATCTGCATTCATGAACTTCAGGTTCATTGTAGCTATGTTTCGATTACTCGTACACAAGTACAATATATTCCATAAGATAAAACAGACAACTTTTCTAGTAGACGTTTATTTATGTGAGACGGTAGATATAATAGAAAAGACATTCTACCATGTGAGACAGTAGATATAATAAAAAAAATATTTTATCTCATTCTTTCTACCAATCTCAATACAATAACTATTGCAACATATATTTTTAAAACTTAGTAGATTTTTCTTCGATTGACTAGAGAACAATGCATTGTCAATGGTACATGTTTCTCTAAAAAAAATAATATTCATTTTTTTTCAAATCCTTCAATCAGATTTGTAGAATCAGATATTGTATTGACTTTTGTTTCCAGCATTGTCAGGTTGGAAAAATATTTTCCACTTGTAAGTGTTGTGTGAGTGGTTACACTGTCTACCAGGTATATATATTTGTTATTCATCTAGGTGTTATCCAATAATGGAGAAATATTCATGTTTTTTTTTAACAAAAACAATGATAATAATAAGTAATGAGCTATAATGAAAACAAATAAGAAAATGTAAAATTAGATTTTAACAAGTAAATAGGATAGAAGAGATAACAAAATATAAATATTTCCATAGCATTTGTTGCTTCTACAACAATGTTCATTTACTCTTCCAAAGATTCAAATGAATTTGCAACATCTAAATATTTCATACTTTCAAGATCAATTAATCTCCTAAGGAGATTGCAAAATTTGGGTCTACAGATATTTTTCAATTTTCATTTATTGAGACATTGTAATTTCTAGAAGACATAAATGGGTACAAAAAAATATCTCTTTTGTATCACATCTAAAATAATGAAACTTTTTTTTAATTATCATTTTGTGTGGTTCTATTGAAATTTCGATCATTACCACAAAAAAGAATGCTTATTTCTTCCTTTACCGCGGTCACAATCTTGATTACAATTGTCAAAATTCACAACATTCACTTCAGAAAATGATATTGTTCTAGTTAGTCAAGATTCATGAGTTTTCATCCACCATTATTAGAATTTACAACATTCACTTCAGGGAATATTGTTGCTCTAATTGACCATAACTCGTTATTTCGTTCAGCCTAAAAAATGCATGAAATGATTTTAGAATACTTCTAAGATATTTCTCTCGATATTGCTTTTTCAGGAGCATATGTAAGACATGAATTGTAGAAAATGTCTTCTTTAACATATTTGCATCAATAACTTTTTCTCTAATTAATTTACAATTTTAGGCCAATTTTAAATAATACAGAGTTGTAGCCACTTATTTCTTTGAAGTCTTGGAAGCTTAAGTGCATTCATTTATAACGAGTTTTAGGAAGAATAATTGTTCTCCAATGACCATATTTTTATGGTATCCAAGTATATTCTAGCATCAAGTGCTCATGACAATGCGAATTCTAATTTTTGTAAAATTTATCATGGTAACTCTATTACAAAACATTGTATTTATATTAGGAATTTAATATATATATCAAATATGCAAAACAACACTTAATTTATTAATTATAACAAAGAGGAAAAAATCAACATACCTCTAGGACCAACCTTTAGCCGAAAAAATAACCTGAACTCGTGTTGAAACGTGTTGTAAAATCGAGAAGCACAACGAGAACATAAATATAGAAAAAATATCATATAATAATAAATATAAAATAAATAAATAACAAAAAAAGAGTATGGAAAAGTAAAAATTATCAAAACAGAAAATTATGAATTTCTCCACTTACTTCAAAATTTTATGGAATTTTACTAATTTGTGTATGATCAACATGTAATGCCACTTTTTGTGGGCAAATGACAATTAGGGGCTGTTTGGAGTAAGATGTGAGTTAGTATAGTCAATAGGTTATTATAGTTGGGTTATAATAATATGTGTTTAAAGTGTAGATTATTTTAGTTTAGATTATAATAATACGTGTTTGTGGTGTAAATTATTTTAGTTTGAAAAGTAAATAGTAGACACTGTAGTAAGTAATAAAGAAATGTTGAATATCAAATAGTAAATATTGTAGCAAATTTGAGATTTTGAAATAGTGTTTACTGTAGTTAATTAGAAATTTTTAAATAGTATTTACTATAATTAGAGACGATTATTATAACCTTGCATACTTCTGACACCAAATGGTTTCTGGGTGATGACAATATTTTGACATTAAAATAAGAAATATAGAATACGTCTTTTTAGAACGTCAAGTATTAAACACTAACACAAGTCTATTTACATATTATAATATATATAATAAATTGAAAGATTTAAATGAAAAGTTTTGGTAAAACTTTGATTTGATATTATGAATGACCGAATGGACAATTATTTGCTCATTAATATTATGAGAAAAAAAGAACCAATTCTAATTAAGCGCGTGACGTGGCGTCTACCCATTAGTGTGAGCATGTGAGCTACCATCAAGTTTGGCACAGCAGATTATAATCAATGACCTTTAAATATAAAAAAATTTAATATTTTTTAATTTATTTCCCTCCACTCAATCCAATAATCCATCGCCATTGCCGGTTTCTATAATTCAACCTCAATTCCCTACTCGCCCTCTCTTTCACGCGCATCCCCGTCTCTCTCTCTCTCTCTCTCTCTTCTTCTTCTTCTTCTTCTCTGTCCACTGCCCACCGCCGCAGTGGAGTCTCACGCCCCGGCCGGGCCTTCTCTCTGAACCTTCATACCTTGGGCGCCTCCATCAGGTGCAGTTATGGGCACGGATTCGATGTTGTCCGAGGCCAACAGTAGCCTGGACGAGCAGATCTCGCAGCTCATGCAGTGCAAGCCGCTTTCCGAGCAACAGGTTCTGTTTTTCGATTCATCTTTTTCTTCTACCTTCTGCCTGCTTTCGATTTTGGGGGATTCTTGTTTCTGACCTAAAAGAAATTGGGGAAACACAAGATTCAAGCCTTGAATTTTGAATCTTTTTTTTAATTGTAATTTATTGGGAGATCTTACCTTGCCTATGTGATTGGGGACTTTTTGTAGAAGATAGTTATTGAATCTTGTGGATGGAGAAAGGGAAATTAGGAGACATCTGTTTAATTGGGTGAGATCTTCTTTTTTTGTTTACTCTTTTCTGAGTTCTCAGCTGTAGATTCAGGCATAATGGTGTGAGTGGGTCTTGTTACCGTAAATTTCTTGTATGCGAGCTTCCAATTTTTATTTTATTTTATATTACCATTGACATCTTATTGAAGTGATAAAATGGAGTTGGTGTCAGCTAGGATGTCTGGAGATTTCCATGTATTTGAACTTTGAAGCAGTAGTTTTTATTTATCAGTAATATGCCCCTTTCAACATTATTTATATTTATTTATAAACGAGTCATCTGCTATGTAATATGTTCACGAGTCCCTCCGGACTCCTGAATCCTAATATCCGTATTCTGCTTCTTTTATTCTTCATCTTCTTCGTAATTTGGAATGCAAATTTCATTTTTTTGTTACTCTCTAGATGGTACATTATAGAGGAGGATATGAAATCCTCAAACCCAAGAAGATTATAGAAAACCACTTCCCTAGGCAAGAATAATTAAATGGGTGTAACTGCAATTTGATGACGAAGGGAGTTCTGAAGGGATGCCATAGTCCACCGGATGTCAGAATTCACGATCCTTACTGACTTTAGGGTGGTTTTATACCTTGTGCCATGCCTAAGTTTGATGAACTTGACCCTATGACGCATTTTGAAATAAAATTAACATGATTCCTTTGTTTCTGTAGGTTAGGGCATTGTGTGACAAAGCCAAAGAGGTTCTAATGGAAGAGAGCAATGTACAGGTATTACAATTTTGGCATTGTGCGTTCAAACCTTTTTTTTTTTTTTTTTTTCATTTGATCCGTTTATGATTATTTATTTATTTTTTGGAATAACTCTTGATCGAGAGTCCTTGTAGTGATTGGTCGTCGTCATCATCATCATCATCATTCTTTCTCATCCTTTCAATTTTCTAGATGTTCGAAATCTTAATTCATTTTTTATGATCATTTCAATTTTCAAGATGTTTGAATGCAATTTCATTTGTGGCAAGATATTTTGGCCATATATTCTTCATTTTCTTTTTTTTACTTTTTGTCTTTGAGAACCAAACTTTGTTTGGTTCAAAGCGTCTTGGCCATTTGGTTAGGGAAGAGTCGGAAGACACATAGCCACCCTCCCTTCTGTTATTTTTATTATTAATACAACTCGTTTTCACCTGAGAAAATGAATGGAGTTGAGTTGATAGTAAAAAAAAATAGCATTTTCGAACTTTCCTATCAATTGTTAATTGCAGAATGGTATAGCACATAACATAATTATTTAGGCTCCATTTGATAACCATATGGTTTTCTGTTTTGTTGTTTGAAATTGTGCCTGTTTTCATGGTTGCTATACCAAACTTCTTATCCTTCTTTTATTCATGTTTCATGGAATGCTTTTTCTCCTCACTCAGCCTGTGAAGAGTCCAGTAACAATATGCGGAGATATTCATGGGCAATTTCATGACCTTGCAGAACTTTTTCAAATTGGAGGGAAGGTACAAGTTATGCTATTTTAATATTCATTAATTTTATTTCAAGTTAAAAATGTTATCTTTTTCCCTGCTGAAAGATGGAGTTCGGGTAAGATATTTGTTATTGTCTTGATAGCCAGAACCCTTGAATTTATGGGTTCATTTCTGTGAGTTAATTTCTTTTGAGCATCCTCTGGATCAGGTCTGAATCTATACTTACATAATATTGTAACAGTGTCCGGACACCAATTATCTGTTTATGGGAGATTATGTGGACCGGGGATATTATTCTGTTGAAACTGTCACGGTACGCCCTTAATACCAATTAATTGATTTTCCCATTCATCATTCTGTCAAGGCGTATATACCCCATACAAATCATAAATTACGTAATACTTTTTTTCATAAGAAAAATCATGTATAATGCAAATGTAAGACTTGTAGGTTTTGGCTGGATGATATATTTGAGCTAATATATATGGTTGTCGAGCTAATATATATGGTTGTCTACCATACTCCAGTTATTAGTGGCTCTAAAGGTTCGTTATCCTCACCGGATTACCATTCTTCGAGGGAATCATGAGAGCCGTCAGGTATGATTTTACACTCTATATTTAGGCTCATGATACATGTATATACTCGAACAAATGATGACACAATTTTGCTTATTAATTCCAAATGCCTTTACCGTAATTTTAAATATGCTTGTGTTAGGCCTCCAATTATACATACTTATCATAGGAGAGGCAAGGGTAATGTAGGGAAAAATGTTGTTGAGGGGGGGACCACTGGTATGTAAATATTAGTATCAATAGCAATAGGATTGTGTATTGGTTGAGAGAGAAGAACCATCTCGAGAGTGAGTTGGTTGAGGGAGAAGAACCATCTCGAGAGTGAGTAGGTTGAGGGAGAGCAATCGTTGTGATTGTTCTAGAGGATTGTATTGTCCGATCTATTCTTTTACTAAATAAAGATCGATACCTTTCAGCTTGGTCCAGAAAGTTGGGATTAGGAGTGGAGCGAGGGAGTAAAAATAATTGGTGCTTTCTGCTTTGAAGTTTCTTTTTTTTTTTTTTTTTTTTTTTTCATTTGACTACTTAAGTTCATTCTAGGTTGAACAATGGCTGTGCATAATTGTTCTACTTTTCGCACTTCTATGCATTTGTTTTTGGGTATTTGCCTCATCTATATTAGACATGTTCATTAAAATGCTGAACGCCCAAATTAACTTGCACCATTTCACCCTTTCTTCTCTTTTGTTCTCAGATCACTCAGGTTTATGGCTTTTACGACGAATGTTTAAGGAAGTGAGTTTTTCTATTCCCTGTCTCGTCTCTGTTACCGTCGCTATATTTGTCTCTCTCTCACTGTTGAATTTGGGGGGATAATTTGTATGATCAATGAGACTGTAGGATTATTATATTTATGGATGTTCGATTCTTGTGCTGAATAGTATCAGCGTTGGAGAACAGAAATCAAAATCCATGACCAATTGCAAACATTGGTGAATTGCATGAACTACGATGTTTTAGATCGATGAATCTGGTTACCTTTTTGTGGGTGTTTGGAGTGAGAAATTTTTAGGCCTAGAAAGATCTTAGATTGAGGTTTGGTCCTTTGTAAGATTTTGTCCTTATGGGCTTCCATCACTAAGCACTTTTTTAATTATCTGTGAGGTCTTATTTCTCACGAATGGAGGCACATTTTATGGTTTGCCACCATGTTTGTGGGCTTTCTTTTGTGGGGGGTTTTATTTAATTAAAAAAATTGAGAGAAGGATGGCTTCGTGGACTGATGGAGTTAGTGGGCTGGGCTTTGGGATGCAACAACTTATCAACAAAACTAATACATTAACAATATATAAAAATAAAAATCGACTACTGATCGACTCGGACTTGACCCCGACTGATCGCCATTAATTTGGTCAGTTTCAGCTAGCTTTTCGGCTACTTCTTGGATATCCTTAGTTGAACTAATGAAGTTGGATATGATGAGTGACTAAGTCCAAAAAGATGGAAAAACTTAGGAAACATCTTTAAGGGCCATGAGTTTAATAAAGGACTTAGACTAAATGAGTTCAATCCATGGTGGTCACTTATCTAGAATGTCATATCCTATGAATTTCCTTGGCACCTAAGTCTTGTAGGGTAGGTGGTTTGTCCCGTGAGATTAGCCGAGTTGCACATAAGTTGATCCAAACACTTATGGTCTAAGATGCACTGTGGCATGTGACACGAATATGGCAAGACATCGACATGGCAACACGTCAATTTCTAAACAAATAGGATACAACATGTGGGGCACTTGTTTTTTTTTTTTTTTGAATACATGTGTGCATAAGTTGACATATTGTGAAATTTCCGCACATATTTTACCAAAAGTAAGAGAAAATAGAAATGAAAAAAAATAAAATAAAATAAAAGGAAGATACAAATGGAAGGAAAAAAAAAGCAATAGTGAGAAAAGAAAAAAACAATAAGAGAAGTCACAAAAGTCATCTGCGGTCGTGGGTTTGAAGTTGAAGTCAACATCGTTGATGAAGTTGAAAGAAGAATCAAGTAGCATATTTATTTATTTACTTTTGGAAAAGGCAGTTTGTGGTTCAAGTCTTAAAGGTGAAGCGTGTTAGTATGGAGAAAGTGTGTAAATAAATGTAAATAAAATAATGAACATGCCAGATGGTGTGTCGAACACATGTTGGAGGCGTGTACAAGCGTGTTGGTATCCGACATGTGTCCGACACTTGGCCAATTTAGAAGTCTCTGTGCTTTAGCTCATGGATATAAAAAGAATAGTGATCTATCCGCAGTAAAATCTTTAAATTGTCGCAATTGGTCAATAAACTTTAAGTCGAGTCTGTGATTCATGATTACCTTTGGCATTGTTTAAAAATCTACCGCAGTGTGATCCGTTTTCTTTGTACTTGCAGGTATGGCAATGCTAATGTATGGAAGACGTTTACAGATCTTTTTGACTATTTTCCTTTGACTGCGTTGGTTAGTGATTTTTTATTTTATTACTCTATTTGGGGTATCACTGTAAATTATTGCTTTTATTACGCAATTTACCTTTCCTGGCTCCTACATTGTATATTTTACGTGATTGAAGGAGGATATGAAATAAATTAATGGTTAAAATTTCATTTTGGTTCTTTTATTTTGAAGTTCAATTTTTTGACCTTATATTTTCAATTGTTTAATTTTGTTCTTGGTACTTTCAGTAAATTTTAAATTGAGTCCCTATTGATGGTTTGAAAAAACTTTTTGTTTTCTATAGAATTTTTACATATCTACACTTTATTTTTCTTGCATTAAAATTGATATTATTATTATTTAATCAATATCGGTAAAAATTAACTTTGAGGGGCTAAATTTAAAATTTATTGAAAGTACGGGGATTGGACAATCGAAAGTGTATAGATTAAAATTGAACAAACTTCAAAGTATGAGGATAAAAAATGAGATGTTAACCTAAATTAATTTTAAATGAACCTGTTAGATCGTGAGCTGTGGAAAATTTAGCGTCGTCTTTCATTTATAGTGCCCTTTCTTTTCCCTTTTTTTTTGGAGGTCATCATGTGCTTTTGGTCGGTAATAAACGTTGTTGCTTGATATTGGAGGGGTTGGTGTTCCCTTCTCGGCTTTGAGACTAATAGAGAATCTTTGGGTAGGTGGGACTGCGGTTGGGTTTAACCTGCTTTTTGGTGTCTGTTCCTCATTCTCAAAGTCTAGAACCCTTTTTGTATTTATTTATTTTATGTTTTGGCTTATTTTTGGTGGGTTTATTCTTTTTGGATTGCCCCTGTAGTCTTTCCGTTTTCTGGAAATTAAATTGATGTGTCAGGTTTCTTTTTTAAAAACATTTCTGCTAGGAAAATTTCAAAACACAAAAGTCAATTTGAAATCTACTTTTTTAGTAAACGGATCATAGAACAAGCAAATTGTTATTACTCTAAAACTTAGTACTCTATCAAAAAAAGGGAAAATTAGTACTCTAACAAAACTTTTAACAGCAGAAAATGGATTTAAGTTATTATCATGCAGTCTCTTATTTAAGCAATTTTTTTTATCTTTTGGGTATTATATTTCCTTCCAGGTTGAGTCTGAAATATTTTGCCTCCATGGTGGGTTGTCACCATCCATTGAAACCCTTGATAACATCCGAAACTTTGACCGTGTTCAAGAGGTTCCCCATGAAGGCCCAATGTGTGACCTATTATGGTCTGATCCAGATGACCGATGTGGCTGGGGGATTTCACCTCGGGGTGCTGGCTATACTTTTGGCCAGGTAATTTCTTACCGTGCATCAAGGCTTTTGTTATTTTCACACTTGCCCACTCATCCTTACGCCAATAGAAGAAAATTTAAGGGGTTTTCCATCTGACATTTCATAATTCTTCTTTGTAGGACATATCTGAACAATTCAATCACATGAATAATTTAAAGTTGATAGCTAGAGCTCATCAACTTGTCATGGACGGATTCAACTGGGCTCATGTAATATGTTTGTCTAATAATTTCTCATTCTACAAACCTCTTATTCTTTTCTTATCTTTTTTGGATTTAAAGATTTCTGGTATGGTGACTGCAGGAACAAAAGGTGGTTACTATTTTTAGTGCGCCGAACTATTGTTACCGCTGTGGTAACATGGCTTCAATTTTAGAGGTTGACGACTGCAGGAGTCATACATTCATCCAGGTCTCTTTCTCACTCTCGCTCATGAACTTGTGCAATCAACAGAATGCACAAACAATACTCATCCTTGCTTTATTGTTTCGATAATATAAAGACTGTCCATATCTAAATGATTAGTTCCATTCTGTGCACGTTTCTCTCTATCAGTTTGAGCCAGCACCCAGAAGAGGAGAACCTGACGTGACCCGTAGAACACCAGATTACTTCTTATGAAGCAGCTAAGTCGAATCCTTCACCCGTATACCGTAATGGGTTGTGTGGTTGTAGGCAGAAAGAAGCTGTGACATATGCTGCCATGCATTGATGATTTTGCCTGCGAGACAAGAACTTTTTATATAGAAAACCCTCTGATTTGTATTTGAAGATCAAGACATCCTCGAGATTCAAAGATACTCAACTTTCTTTCACCCCTTCGGCTCCTTTCTCCATAATATCTCAAGTAGTTTTTAATTTTGTTACCACACTTTTTCTATTGTAGAAAATTATTATAGTGCTGGTGTTGTTTAATCATGTACTAGGTGTAAGTTAGTTTCTGTTATGTTTGGAAAAAGGGTGTTGAAATTATTGGAATTGCAACATTTTATTTTAAGAAAATTGTAGTATGAATCATAATTTTGACGAAGAATGTGCCTCAGAATTTTTGAAGGAAACTAAACAGCCTTTTCACTTCCATAAGCAGCTCAAGCTGGCTTTGATTTTAATTTCCAATCAGTTGGGGATTTGTGAAATTTAAATCCTACACTTTGGACTACTGGACCAAATAATTATTATTGCTAATTTTATTTATTTATTTTCAAACATGGTTTTGACTTCTCTTATTACTTTAACATTATATTTTTAGTAGTTGTATAATCGTTGGTTTATCTAGTTATCTTTAAAATTATTATTATTATAGGTTCAAATAGTGATAAAATCATTTTATTTTCAAATTAATGGTTACCATTTTGATGAACTAATTTTGGGTTTAGTTTATTTCAGTATTTATATGTTTTTAACTTTATAATGTTCATTTTGGTCTATGGAATTTTAACTTTTGTTGATTTTAGTTTCTTTAACTTTAAAATGGTAACCATTTTTATCCTTAAAAAAATGAACATTAACAAATTAAAATGATCACTTCTAATTGTATAGAAACCCAAATGAATCAAAATTTTAAATAAGGGGAAATTTGTATGCACGATCCATTTGGCAGGTTCAATATGTAAAATGACCCATTGTTTAAACTAATGCCAATGGATACTTTGCTTACATCAAAACAAATATGAAATTATCGGTTTGCTCTAAGCCCCTCAAATGATTACACTTCAAACCCAACGACTTCTTTGTTTCGCTCATCCTTGACCTTCCACAACATAACCATCTCTCTGTGTTTGAAACCCATCAACTCGTTTCCAGATTTTCCTTATACTTGTGTTCTACAAGTCTAATCTCCTCGTAAGCCATTTTAATCTTCGTGTCACTTAGGTCTGAGATTGAGTTTTGGTTCTCTTTTATTTATTTATTTATTTTTTTTATTTTTTTTCCGCATGGCGTATGATATGTTATTCATTTTTTGGCTTGCGAATTGTAGCATTGAGTTTTAATTGAGGTTGAAGACGATTGGCGTTGAGGGTTCAGTGAATGTGAGCGAGAGATATTATGGTAATGCCAATGATATAAATCGATACATATATGAGCGAGACAATTATTAGCGATCCTAGCAAATCAAATATGAGGGTGTTTAGCGAGACACTTATGAGCGAGACTAGCGAGATACTTATGAGGGAGACAAAGCAACAAGTTTGACTCACATTGCAAATGCAAACAAGACAATGGTGAATAAGCTAACCCTATATCAGTTAGAGATGTTCAAGAGAATAGTTTCTGGACAATTTGTAGACATGGACATGGTATGCAGTAGTCCAATGGTCCATCATATGTTATTGAGAGAAGTGAAGACGAAGAAAGGTGACTCAATGAGCTTCTGTGTTGGAGGAAAAACTGTCACTTTTTCGAAGGTTGATTTTCTGCTTATGACCAGTTTGTGGCGATCCCCTACGCAAGTTGATCGAGATGAGGATTTGTCACACCCTCTCCCAGACCCTCTAACCCTAGCCTAGGAGACGGCGTGAAGCCAGTGAATCTCGTCCTTACCT
>JBBPDJ010000023.1:13557206-13591432 GCA_037974625.1 Cucumis cinereus
GCATAATAGCCCGTCTTAGCCACTTGATTTTGAAGGAGCAAGCCTGCTTCGGTAGTGATAGTAGCTTCAAAGGAATTAGTAGTATGTCTTGAATAGGGAAAGCATTCAAAATGTATGAACTCAACTCGAGCTTGAACAATGTTATGAAAGGCTTGACTTTAGAGTTCGATCTGGTTTTCATCATTTTTGCTTAAATAACAAAAAAGTCAAGACTTTGAATTTCCTTTGTTTGTTGACCGCAGTGCCGATATTTTTCTTTTGTTTGGCTTTTAATTAGCCTAAAAATTTCAGTGTTTGTTTGAGTTCTTCGAAATTTGAATCATCAGAATAGGTCTCATTATCTTTTTCAAAATCAAAAGTAGATAAAGAGTATGAAAGGGGGAAAGGTCTGCTCCCGTAACAGGCCGAACATCCTATGGCGCTAAGAACAACTCCTAATCAGATTTGACTTCATCATTCTATACTCCTTCTTACCTTGAATCGTCAAATTATATATAAAAATGAACGAATTGTTATGAATCGATTCCAAGATCTCCAAGTTGAAACAAAAATCGAATATTCATTGATCAAATCATTTACTCTATCATACATAGTCTGATAGATATTTTGAAGAACTAATTAATCAGATTGAATAAAATAAATTCGAAAAGATTAAAAAAAAATCAGTCATTCACAACCACTGATGAAGGATTCCTCGAAAAGTTAAGGATTAGTAATCCTTTTTAGAAATAGAATGGATTCGGTCTTATACATACACGAGGAAGGTAATCAAAAAAGGAAAGAAGATGAGTTCTTCTTTCTTTTATCACTTAGCTTAGGAGCCGTGCGAGATGAAAGTCTCATGCACGGTTTTGAATGAGAGAAAGAAGTGAGGAATCCTCTTTTCGACTCTGACTCTCCCACTCCAGTCGTTGCTTTTCTTTCTGTTACTTTGAAAGTAGCTGCTTCAGCTTCAGCCACTCGAATTTTCGATATTCCTTTTTATTTCTCATCAAACGAATGACATCTTCTTCTAGAAATCCTCGCTATTCTTAGCATAATATTGGGGAATCTCATTGCTATTACTCAAACAAGCACGACAACTTCGTGATTGTATTCCAGGCTGAGCACAACATCCTTATGCACCCATTCCACATGCTAGGTGTAGCTGGTGTATTCGGCGACTCCCTATTCAGTGTTATGCATGGTTCCTTGGTAACTTCTAGTTTGATTAGGAAAACGACAGTTATGTTGTTCGCCGTAGCGCGTAGGCAGTTGAATCTGAAAGGTACGATCAAAAGGAAGCTCGACCCCGATGAGGAGTTCTCCCAGAACTCTTCTCTATAAACATCCTTTTCGGCGGACAAGACAAGAGACGAAAAAACCTTTAAGTCAGGAAAAAAAGACGAAAGTCGTAACTTCCTTGCTTTAAGTTTTGTCCGTCCAGTTTCGGATTCCAGAGGGCTTTTTGGAGGAGAAGACAGTAGAAGGGCTCTAGCGAGCTCAAAATTATCGTTTTTGGGCCTTTGAATGCTCGGACCCGAAAATCTTGTGATCTCTATTTTCGAATTAGGCAAGGATAGACATAGATTGACTTTGCCTAATTGAGCAAGGGCTGGCCTTCGACCAAGATTTCATACACCAATAAGGCCATTTTCATTAGAGAAATTTGGTCATTGAATGAATGAAATTCCCACGATCAGCTTGACCGTTGCTTGATGGTAAGGATTCAGACCGACAACGAAAAAAAGAAGGAAGAAAGGGGAGCGGAATGCCACTCGACAAGAGGGAAAGTTTCACACCCCTTCCTGGATTACCCTCTGAATCCCAAGAGGAGGTGTGATGAACAACAACTATCACCCCTTTTGTGACAATTGTTGTTCAGCTTTACTTAATGAACCTTAAGAAGAAAAAGATGAAAACATGCATTCAAGTTTAAGTTAGTATATTTAGCAACATCAATTATTACAACAACACAAATCCTACATTCCTTGATGTTCATAAAACTATACTAACAAGACCCCTTAAAGCGTGCAAGACCTTGAATAATAACCTAAAATAGACTCTAATGCAGTGGCAGACAGGACTCACGTAAGCAAGGCACCCGAAACTTTCTGCTATCTGGGGGGAAAAAACAAACAAGAAAGCATGAGCTGGGGAGCCCAGTGAGTGGTACTTTTATACAAACATAAGATTTTTCTTTTGAAAATCTTTTGGAAAACATTTAATTTTTGATCAAATCATTCTTAAACATATTAAGTCAAACCATAGTTCCATTTGATAATCCAGAAAACTTTGGAAATATATGCATTTCATAAAACAGCATAATCACCAATTTTTCCAATCAAGCAAAGATTAAACCAAACATAAGCTCCATTCCAATTCAGGAAAACACACCAAACCCTGTACCCATTTCTCCGTTGGTATCGAAATACACAACGTCAAGATATCCCGTCCTATGTGCACAATTAGACATTTCCCGCCATAGGTACACGAGACACGATGACATTACCCGGGTACGTAATCCAGTGGTTTGAAACCCATTTCCATCAACACCACCATATTTCAATAGCATCATAAATCATTATAAAACGAGTTTATTTTCAAACCATAGATAAAAACATATTTATCTAAATCAAATAATTCAAACTTGAATTACAATATACAAAACCGACCATGCTTGCATTTCATTCGCAAATCATACATACTATAAATTATATATGCATATATTTCATAATCAAAATATTTGAAAATAAACCACTCACAAATAACCCAATTTCTCCTTGATTCCTAGTTTCTCCAACTTTCAATTATCCTGAAAATAACCCAGAGAATTCCACAATTAATTCAAATGAAAGCCACTCCAAAATTACCCTCCAAAAATGTTCAATTTAGTTTAGTTCTCCAATAACCATAAACTAAACCCATTTAGGATTTTACTTGAAAATCACCCATTTAATCAACTTATTTCTCCATAACAACTTCATTTAAATCTTCAACAATCTTAACAACATCCTTAGGACTTAAATCAAGCTTAAGAACTCCTTAAATAACCTTTAAATTACAGAATTAACCTTAATTGCATGGGTAAACATGTACACAAGCTATTTTCAATTTTTATATCGCACAAAAGATGATGGTCAAACTTCATCTTCAACCTCCAACCTTCAAAATTTACAGTTTTCGGCCATTTACTTCCGGTGACCCAAAAACATCAATTTCGGCAAATTTTTTTGTTCAAAAAACTTATACCAACTTTTACCCATAAGTTAAACTACTTTCTCTCAAATTTTGGAGTCCTGAAACATCTTAAAACGTCCCAAAAACAACCAAATAATTTTCAACCAAACTTTTCCGGCGAGATATTTCAAAATTTGAAATCTTTATTTTCAATCACTAATAAACCAATCAACCCATACAAAACTCTTACCCAACACTAAAACAAGCTTACCTCAAAGTTTCGGCGTCCGATTTGTTCGAAATCTCCCAAAATCAACAAAACTCTTCTTAGTTTCCGTTAATGTTAAAACTCGAGAGAGGGAGATGATGTCCGACGATGATCCAACACATGACAAGCTAAGAATCGAAGAAAGAGTGAGATCGGTGAGTGAGGGTTTGTGAAGGGGGGGCATCGGCCTTCGAGAAAGAAGAAAAAGAAATTTCTTCTTTCCTTTTTCCTTTCTCTTCCTTTATTCTAAACTAATAACAATAATAATAATAAATTACCAAAATGTCCTCAACTTTATTTACATATTCCCTTTTTGCCATTAACCTCCAACTTTTAAACCTTTTTAAATAAAATCCTTAATCCTTCTCCCAAATTAAACTTAATTTTCCATAAAGGTAAAGGAATTGAGGGCTTACAGAAAGTTCTCTAAAAGCCCTTGTTCCAACTTAGAGCGAAAAGCACCGCACTATAAGAAAAAGAAAGGGAAGAGAATGAGAAGTCAGGGACTTGTCCTCATGGTCTCCTAAGGGTCTTCCCCTAGGCATAACCAATAGACAAAGAGTTCCAACTATCGAATCCAAGAGGAACGGAGCCGCTTTCCCCAGTTGACGAGAGAAAGAAAGGAAATGAGCCCATCACCTATCGAAGTTGAGGGAATGAAAGCATACACCACCACTCTCTCCCACTAATGTTCCACCTCCTAAGGCTAGTAGGTCTACCCAACCCATTATCGTCTCACATATTGAGCTTAGTGACACTAACCTAACTGTCGTGGTCCCACCTCACAAGATTAGTGACACTACATTATCCATCGTGGTCTGATCGTCTGAGCTTACCGACACTACCCTACCTATCGTTGTCGATCCTTCAGAGATTATAGACTCAACTCTGCTCATCTTGGTTCCACCCTCTGCTCAGTATCTCCACCCCACCCATCAACTCTACTCCATCTAAGCCTAGTAGATAGATCTCACCCACCATGGGGACACCCTGTGAGCCAATGCTTCACTTACCATCGTCGAGGTTCCAGATCCTGACGTGGATGCCTCTTTGACAATGCATCCCACTACTAAGCCAACTACATCTGAGGTCTAGTAGTGATTTTACCATCAGGTGATGATACGACTACGCATGGAGGACCACTAGTATGTTTCGTAATGTATTCGTATTTAATTACATTCTTCTACCCAATTTGCATTGTTTGAAGTTTGATATCGCTTATGTAGGAACCTAAAATAACTCGTAGGAAGAGAAAGACCATCCAAAAGTGCACCCCTACGGCCCCTACAAAGAAGAAAAGGAGGAAAAAGTTAAGGTAGCCATCGAACCACCTATTCACAATACTAAACCCTCTCTTTGAAGTACCCAACTACACAAAGCAAGAGTAGAGTATGACTTGGCACATGATATTCCACCTTCTTTCTTTACAAAAATGATGGAATGGATTATCAATGAGGGAACCGATAATGTTGTTCACGAGAATTCCTTTATGCCGATGTGCAAACAATTTTTCAAGAAATTACTTTAACCGAGTTCGGGGTGGAGCATGATGTAAGTTTGCCATTATTGTGCCATTTAAGGTAACCATCAAACCATTGTCATCTATTGAACAATTTACTGACACAATTATTTTCAGTTTAGGTCTTGAACACATTACTCCCTTCATGAAGGAAAGTTTCGTAATAGACCTGAAATGCGCATGAACCAATTCACAATATTGCCAATTGGATTGACGGTACATATTGTCTACTGCCTACTTGTCTAACCCTAAACGTTTGTTATGTTTATTTAATTACTAATTGACAATTTGCAGAGTCATCTTAATCTTAGAGATGACATATTTAAGCGGACCAAGAAGAAGACACCACTACAAGCTGCCTTGGTGTGGGAGGACGAGGACACATACAAGGACTATGTGTTGGATAAATTTGATACGCATTGGGGGTATCTGAATTTTGTGTACACGACAACCAATATCGGGAAATACTAGTTGTTGCTCACCATGGACCTCAACAGAGGTGAATTGTATGTGTACGATTCCCTCCCATCCTACACATTCAATGCGAAGTTGGGAACTTGGCTCGAGCCTCTGAGTGTCACGATACCTTATCTCCTCCACTGCTGTAACCTTAAACGTAAGAATTCAGACCTACGTACCACCTGTTGGAAAGTAGACTGACCGATGCATGCATACATTTAGCATGGATCATTTGATTGTGACATATTTTTTTGTAAAATTCTTAGAGCATTTAGTCACTGGTTCCCTCGCAATTGTAATAACCAACGAAAAAATAATTGATTATAAAATTCAACTAGCATGCCAGTTGTGGGCAAATACCTTTTTTTATGTGTATAAACCTCTAATGTTATGGTAATTTAAGTTTGTTTTTTATTATATGGGATTATTCCACATACTTATTAAATAAACTAGTCTAAAGTGAGAGTTGTAGAGCAAGATAGTGGTAAAGCGAGACATTAATTGACTCGATTTTAGGTGTGGCCTATTTTTGGCTATACATGCATTTTCAAAAAAAAAAAAAACTGTCCAAGACTAATTCTTGTAGGTGTTTCTTCACAATAATTATTGTGATAATTATGATGCAGAAAATGCCAATTCAAATTAAATGGATTGAAAACGATGTTACTGCATGGCTCGGAATTAAAAATCCCCCTGTTTTCATCCATTAAATAATATTTAAGTACTTGAAAAGTCTGGTTTAAATTGTCAAGTTGCAAATATTTAGTTAGGGAGATCGGATTATGAGTTATTAAGTCATAAAATGAATAAAAATTCACAATTTGAGGGGTCGCCCCTAAAGGTCCTAACGAATTCCTAATTGAAATTAGAGGATCCTTTTTACTTGATTCTTACATGACATTACAATCTTTTACATCGTTGAATAGATCCATTTGCAAACAATTCGATGCTGACAAAATCATCAAAGATTCGATTAGTATTATGCAGAAGAAATCAATTATAGACACTAATATAATTAGATCTGCTCTTCATAGACAAACCTGGGATTTGCGATCCCAGGTAAGATCGGTTCAGGATCATGGGATCCTTTTCTATCAGATAGGAAGGGTTGTCTTGTAAGAGTGAGAAACATACAAGTGATGCATTCACTAGCGAGACAGTGGCAATAATAGTGACACCTATTGGAGATCGAGACAGTGTGAAACACCTATTAGAGAGCGAGACAACATTATAGAAAAAGACATTGAATTCATGTTCCACAATGAGATAATACGACAGCTACATATGTTAACAATGATAAAGCGAGACACTAAGTTAGCAAGACATTGCTTAAGAGCGAGACAATGTTATGAATAGTGATAAAATTAGTAACATATCATTTAGAATATAATTACTCTCAATTGAGCATTCAGAATATATTTGCAATTTGTCTCAATTATGCATTTAGTACAACAAAGGGCTAGACTTATGCACTAAACATCAAACAACAGTTGTATTTGTCCTTGTACTTTTGGTATGTTGTAATGTTGTGAGTCGTTCACCACAGTTTTGCCAATTATGACCATAATTCCCACACCGTTCACATTTGTCTTAACTACGTTATTCTCCTCTAGACGATATTCTTCATACTCTCAGTCGGTCGACCATCGCCACTCTCCTTGTAGGAAGTATGTTCTTTTCAACGTATCCCGATGATCTCTTCCATTTAGATTTGTGTCCAAGTGGATTCATAGCCTCTGCATAGGCAGACATTATGCACTCAACAGTATAATAACGGCCGCAAAGACTTTCAATGGGTATGTTTCGTTCTTGGGCAGCCACAATAGCATGTGAGCAAGGGATACCAAGACAACCAAACTCCTTGCACGTGCACTCCTTTGCGTGAAGATTTACAATGTCGTCCAACGATTATCATGCATGCGGGCGTGATAACAATCAATTGACTCCACTTTATATCGTCTACCACGCTTGGATCGTGCCTCTAATCTCTTCAATAAGAAGGTAATGGGCAAACGACAAAATTCTTTAGTCAACAAATTGAAACACTTCGCACTATTAGAGGTCATGTTGTCGTATCTTCGATCTAATGGGTAAACATGTGCCCATCGTTCAAGGCTGATGTCCTCCAAATATCGTGTGACTACACCGTCTCAAAAGCTATGAAGTTGATCCCAATGTGTCTAGATCTCTGTCATACGGAAGGCTTGTGTTGCATCCCTAAACATACTAATGACTGTACTGACCTTAAATTTTTCTTGAATGTTCTATTCTATGTGTCAAGTGCAACGTACATGAAATGTCATGGGAAAACAACACGAATACCATTACCGATAGACACCTTCCGATCAAAAACGTATACTAGATTAAAAGGTTCTCCAAAAGCGCATTTTAGGTTCGAGAAGAACCATGTCCATGCTTGGTTCGTTTCTCCACAACTACAGCATATGCTAGGTACAACTGGTTGTTACCGTCCATTGAATTGGCGACCAACATTGTTCCTTTGTACTTTTCCTTCAAATGAGATCAATCAACATTTATAATAGGTTGACAACTATTGAAACCTCTAATACAGGGTCCTAATGCCATAAACACATACTTCAAATGCACATCATCTTGAAGTTCAATCTCAAATATTATATCTAGATTCTCCATTTTCAACGCTTTCCCGTAGCATGTAGTTGGACAAACGATTCTTCTTGAGTACCTCTAGTGAGTTCGTAGGCGATTTCCCTTACACACCACATTCGTAGGGTTACAATGCACATCATTCTGACCGATTGATCATTCATTGACATTTGATATGAGGTAACAACCTCCATATAATCAAGTCTAGATGCTCTTACAAACTAATTAGTGATACTCTGCTCCTACAGTGAATACAAACCTGCTGATCTCTCATTAACAGATAGCTTCCGTCAGTTGTACTAGATTCCTCTTTCCAATTCCCATTGATTTGTATGGTTGTCGCCTAGTGATAATGTTGATAGAATAGTGTTTGTAGACAATGAAGTATCATCCTTTACTCGAGCAAACTCATATGATTCCTCGTATTGTTTGTCTACACACGTATCACTGTAACTCATTTCCAAGACCCATTCAAATTTTTCTCTTCAAATTTTTCTCTACTGAGATCATCTCTGAAAAGAATTCAACGTAATCATCGTTTCTTATGTACTGTGGCGGGGCTTCAAAGTCAACTCTCATTCCTACGTCAAAGTTTGTACAACTGACATTTGTAATCTTGTAGATGCAAGTTTTAAGTTCTTCATACTTCAATGTTATAGGCACAATAATTCATGTCAACTCGCCTCCAATATACAAACTTTGGTTTCATTCCAATCCCCTCCATACCGAACATGTCGACACTTTTGTGTCATCTGCAAAGAAAAATAAGATTTGTGACCTTGTAACAAAAATTCCTTATCTCAGTACACTGTCTCACTACCTATATCTTTCAATGTCTCACTCGTTCAAAGTCTCTTACACATTTATGTCTCGCTATCCTAATGTTTTGTTATCTACCTATCCTAATGTTTCGCTAACTTGATGCCTCCCTCAAATGTGTCTCGTTGTCTCAATCTCATGTTGTCTCGTTGTCTCTCTCATGCTATCTCGTTGGCTCACTCTCACTACATCTTGCTTTACATCCTTCTACTTGTAACATTCTTTCTCACTCAACTTTGATTTCAAACTCTCACTCTACAGACACAGTTTTGTGTAATGCTCATTTCATACCCTTTTCATACGCTACAACTCTTGTAAACACCTAAAAAAATGGAATAGAATTGTGAAAGGCCGTTATGTAAATGCTCGTTGAGTTATGAAAACTCCATTAAACAAATCACCATTGGGAAGAACTCTGTCAACAAATAATTCACCGATCAATGAAGCTCCAGATAAAAAAAAACACGATTTCTTGTTTGTTTAGATTTAGTGTTATATTATTCATTTTTATTTTCAGAAAATATAGCCAAATCGTTCGTACTCTAACAATCAATCACATCATGAGTCGAATTCCAAGTGAGAGAGCAAGATTGTGGTGTAGCGGGAGCGAGACAAAAAGGTGAGGACAAAGTCCGTAATATGGTATTGCACTTATGACATAAGCGGAGGTTCAGTTGGCATTATTTTTTAAAAAATGGATCATTTACATATTGGGCTGGCCGAATTGGTCATCGATACAAATTTTCCTTATATAACGATCATAATGAACATATTGAAAGTATCTGACCAAAATGAACAAAAGTTAAAAGTATGGGAACCAAAATAGTATTTAAAACAAGAGTATTAAATGCAATCTAATAGGCTTACCATTTCCCAAAAAAAAAAAAAAAAAAATCATTTTCCCTTCTAGATAGCTCCATTGACAAATAAATGAATATGTTACAGGCCAAGGAGTCTATAGTTCAAACTTCAAATCCTTCTTAAAAAAATCATTTTTCCCCACTTTACAACCCATTTCCAGATTTCGTTTCTCAGATAGTAGTCGCTAACGGCCACATTCGTTGGCTTCATGTAAAATTTCCCCACCTCATTATACAAAATAATGTCCATGACACAAGGACATAAGAATTCTCTAAACACTGACTATGCAAAATAAAAAATATACACAGAAACTCAGGATTCAATTAGGATAAATCTTGAATTGATTGGATTAGAGTTAAGCAGATCACAAGTTCAAATAAGCAAAAAGAGAAGGAACAAGATCAACCACAGACCAAGCGAGGCCTGCATATTGAACGAACCTAATACCCGTGTCAATGTCAAACGAGTCCTGGCTTGAGAAGAAGAGCAGCTTGTGCAGAGGACCACGTTGTTTGCTCCCATCCACCTTACCAGTCGAGGATGAATTTAGCATTGGGATATAGCTGGTTGATCTTATGGACATGCCCAAGGTGTTTGAAACAATGGGAAGGATCCATTTAGCGATGGCTTTGCTACAAAACTTCACCATTAATATGGTTGGTAAACCGACGAACATCCGACCAAGAAACGTGGAAAATGGGAGTTGTGGAGTAAAGATACGAGCAACGGCTTCATGGTGAAACTGATGGTATGTTTGCTGTACTCCTGCTACCTACAGGACAGAACCTCTCTTATATATGTGAAGTAACACAAGGAAGAATGGAACTAGGAGGAAAGCAAACTTCAAAAGAACAAGGGGCACTTTTGTCAGTATCCTTTAAAATGGCACCTTTAAAACAGATAACATCCATCAATTACATTAAAAATAAAGACATTCTGAAAGAAAAATTTTGCTTACAATTCCAAATGCAACACCATCAAAAGCCGTGTGGAATTCAAAACTTGGAGTAGGGAACTCAGGAGTAGGATAAGCAAAGAGCAACAGAATGCTTAGGGCACCCCAGAAATAAATAACTGCACCAGAAATTGCATTCAACAAATAGATTGGTAAAAATTAGCACAGCGGAATCACCCTAATGATAATGCACCTAGAGAGACGTTAAAATGTAAATGTCAAACATTTTCAAATATGTAAAAATTAAGATCCATCCAACTCTGTTTTGTAGTGAAACACCTACTGTATGTCCCACATTTCAGATTGCAAAATTCCTCAAATTATACTAGGTAACATGATCTGTCAGTAATATCCTAACATTCCCCAAGATCGGAAACAGGAAAAGGGATATTGGATTAAACCTAATAACCATTGCTTCAAAGTCACTTGAGGACATATCACCAATATTATAAGAATGAGTATGATAGGATTGGCATTAGGGATATATTAGTAGCTAGATAGGGAATTTATTAAGGATGTTGGTTATAGAGGGTAGGGGAAGGGAGAAAGAGCAATATTTTGGAATATTGATTAGGATTTGGTCTCGAGAGTATCTCAAGATTGGGAGGGTCCAAGTACCTCGAACACTTGATTTATCTGGTATTTCTGTTATCTGATTATATTTCAATATATCCGGGTTTTTTCAATTTTTGTTAGGTACTTAAGTATCTTGAAGAACCACACCCCAAAAGTCAGCTATTGGTGTGGGAGCCAAGCCATTTAAGTACCACATCGATCATCCCATTCTAACCAATGTGGGACAAAGGTATCCCATAACTACCTTAGTTCCTAACGATACCTCATCCCTAGAAAGCCAACGTGCCGACAGCTACTTCAACGGTACTTCTCGACCACTCTCGATAAGAACCCTCCATCGATTCCACTCTGAAACGTCGATAACCGACTCTGATATCATTGTTAGGTAGACATGATACGTAACAATGCATAGTTGGCATAGGAGGCATGATACCTAACAATGGTATCAGAGACGGCTTTCTGGGTATTGTTAGGAACCAAGGTAGTTATGGGATGTCTTTGTCCCACGTTGGTTAGAATGGGATGACCAATGTGGTACTCAAGTGGTTCGGGTCTCCCACCCCAATAGTCTCCAAGATGCTTAAGTACCTGATAGAGTAGCAATGGTCAATTGATATAGACTCAACATGAAAATTAGATCAGAAATTTCTACTTTTTTTTTTCTCAAGTTTCTCTCACTGAATCCGAAGGTACAAGTAAAATACACTTCTCGTGTGTATAATTTGAGAGAAGGGATGGCTCCTATTTAAGCCATATAGCTCCAAACTGAATATTTAAGCACATGAGTATACTTGCTTTTAGTATCTGCCTTTAGATAACATAACACAGCGTCAAGCCAGCAAAGATAATGTAGTTACTTTAACAATGTGACATCCTAATTGATTTTTTTTTTTTCCCTTTCTTTTCATTTCACTCTCTTCTATCAATTTCTCTGCCCCGTCTCTTTCTATCTTTCCAATCCCCTCTTCTGTAGATTTTCTGTCTGCTTCTCTCTACTCAACCCTACACTTTCTTCTCCTAAGATTTTACTTTCTCTTCTCTCTCTTCAATGTCCAGTCTAGTAAAATTTCAGCGACCATTTCTGAAACTGAAAAGTTTTAACTCAATAGCTGTTGCTAGAAGATCAGATAATGAATTATGTTCTTTCTATCAATCTTTTCTTTTCCAATACACGCCTTTGAAAAAAATTAAGGTGTTTATGTGTTCTATACTTTTGAGGAAATGAAGAGTGCAGAGAGTACAAAGGCAGCATCATATCCTTGGAATCTTTTCTAGTTGGTGCTCATTCAAAATGTAGCAACCCTAGACTTCTTCTTCTTCTCTTCTTTCATTCCTTATGAAAGCTGAATTACTTTTTTGGAGGCTTCTCTCTTGGTGCTTAATGTAGAATGCTGGGGTAGAAAGCTAAAACTATGTCCCGGCATGATGTGACGGCTTGTTTGTGACAAATATTGTGAAAATAAACCAAACAATAGAAAATTATATCCATTGGAGTGACCTTTGGAATATACTGTAGAGTTTTGAGTTCTCTGAGCAGTACAACACCCTTTTCCAATTCATTCTAATTGGATCTTTCATAAATATCATCTAGTTCGGGAATATGAGTCCTATTTTCCTTGTTTTTTTCCCCTTTTCATTGAATATGCATCTTATTCATTGAAAATAACAAATACTACTTATCAGAAGAAGAATCTCCTCAAAATACTGCACAGACCCTTAACTTAACTAGGGGAAAAGATAGCGACAAAAGTGTGAAGTGAATATACCATTTTGGCCTGTGGTAATGAAGCTGTCCACATACTCATGAACATTTGTCCAAAATAAGAGAATCATCAAGCCGAAAACAAGACCAAAAATGATGTCAATTGGGCTATGCATGCCCAAGTATATTCTTCCTGCCATAGAAATGAAAATTTTCAGATCGGAGGGAAACAAAAAAAGGTATAAAATTGCCCAAATTTACTTGTGAAAAAAAGGCTTACCCAAGCCAATAAGGCCCACAAGCAAACAAACAAGAGCAAATCCCGCAAATGCATAGGAGGCATGTATATTTTCAGTATAGGATAGGATATAATACAAGAGGAATCTGCACGGTCATGCCAATGAAAAATAGTTAGTATCAAAACAATAATATAGTCAATAGATTGTAAATCACAATGTATGACATAGTTGAAAACTCATGGCAACAGTATATTAGTAGTAAGAAAACAACCACCTCCAAATTTAACAAACCCTATTTTTTCAAGTGAATTTGCATTTACTTGAATATGGAACTTCTTTCAAGAAGAATAGAAGAGATCAGATAGGAAACTACGAAAGACAACATGAGAAGAAGGAAACTAGGAACTAATTTCCTCAACCCCACTATTGAGATGGAGGTCCAATATGGTCCGTGAAATACATCTTGTAATGGTTGGAAGGTATTAAAATTTCAATTCTAACCAATTATTTTACTTTCAGCAAAAGGGAGAAAGATCATTTTGAATATACTAAAATACATGGAGAAGAGATTCCTCCATGTCTTCTCTTTCCTCTCAGTTTTCCAATTTCACAACAAGAATTGAACCTATAAGCCCTTACATATCCAACTTTAAGTATATCTCAGTGACACAAAAGCCAGTCATAATCTAATCGGACACTCAATATTGAAAATTGTAATTGTCTTTTACATAGGCCCAATAATGCAAGTTAACTAAATCTCTTTAAATGAATCTAAACTGGATAAAGCCCAAAACAACAAAGCAAATAAAAGGTGAGACAAAATGAATTAAAGAAAACTGCTGAAACTTCTCAATCCATCATAGCCTCTCTCCTAAACTGTATTGATGTGTTTTCAATCATTTAAAACCCTCAACGATAGAAGGGTCAAGTATCGAGACTCATTTCATGTTCACTAGAAACTTTCAAGTCCTTTTGGTACAGTCATTTTAAATCCATTACTTGCCACAACATTTGAGAATATTTGAAAAGTTGCAGTTCATAGCAAGGTTAGTCTTTTACTTTGTTGATTCTAAAGATAACGTTGAGATCAGAAGTCCTTCACCTTCTAAAAGTCTTCAAACTTAAAGTATGTCCTTCTATAAGTCTTCAAAACTTGGAGCAATTCATCTCAATATTTTCAAGTGTGAAATATGCATAATACTACTCACATTTAAAGCACTAATGACTCATGAGAGCATCCTAGCTAACCAAACTGTGTTCGATTGAAGAGAAAGAGAAGGCATAATTCTGCCAATCATCTTTCTTGTCTCCCTCGCAGGATGAGCTAAACCAATAGTTGATGATTCACTTGGTATTCTCAACAAAGATCATTTATACATTCGTTAGGTCAATCAAATTATAAGCTCAGACTCAAATTCAACTAAAGCTGAAAAGCCAACAAGTCACTGTAAACATCACTAACACCCACGTCAAAATCTGAGTCGAGGCTCGGGTCTCATAACCCAATATAAACAAAGATTTTTGCTAAAAGTCACAGCCTAGCATGAACCTCACCCTGAGAGAACAGAGACAAAAGAAATACCTCCAAGCAAATATGATACCAGAAAGGAAATAGCAAGCATTTGAACCATCAACCATGCAGAGATAGGAACAACGTACCCAGATAAACAAACTGTATTTAGCGTGTGAGAAGAAGGCAATCCATATTCCATGGCATTTTCTTCCTCATCTTTTGTGGCAGTAAACCTCCTAACAGGTGGGCAACTGGGTCTAGGAGCTGATATCACATCCTAGAAAATTCAAAGGAAAAATAGAAAGACTCCACATGTTGGATGGAAGCGGATAAGAAGCTTGAATTCAAGAGAGAAGAAAAAAGGCAAGGCTAGTTACCTTAATGGAATTCCCCAAGTAATCACAAAACGCCATCAAAAGAGTCATTTGCCGAGCCAATTTTCCATGACCACTCTACAATTTGAGACGAAAAGTTAGCCAACAAATGAACTTTGACAGGATCAACAATTAGCGAGAGATCTAAAGCATACCCAGAATAGCAGCGGAAGAAAAGCAGTGTAGAAAGGCACAGAAACAATGCAAGACAACCCAGAAAAAAAGGCATCGAAGAACGAATTCTGATATTTCTGCAGACCCAAAAAACCTTTATAGACAAAGAATCCAAACAAGAACAGAAACAGAAAACTTAAACATAATCGGTTTCGAATAATCCCAAAACCTGGATTCGAAGGATGAGAGGAGCGCCTGTGACGACATGTCGAGCCACCCAAGGTTGTAGAAAGGATCTGAGCTTGTGGGTTATGTTAATAGAGGAGGTCAAACCAATCCACGAGAGGAATCCACACAAAGCCACCGTTTGGCAGACAGCAACGCTTTCCATTTCCCCCTCTTTCTTCTTCCTCCCTCCAAAAAGAGAGGGATTGAAAAGAATGAGAAAGGAGAAGAAGAAACAAGAGGGATGGAGAAATCAAAGGGTGAAACAGAATGTACAGGTGCTTAATACATCTGAGGGAAGTGGGTCGAATTTGGATTCGTTAAAAAACTGAGGAGTCCATCTGATTTCAGAAAAGGGAAGAATGGGGAGAGGGTTTGAACAGTTCTTTCCATTGTTGAGGGCAAGTGGTGTATGGGTTTCGGTTAGGCTTCGTTGGGAGTTTGACTGGTAGCTTTTAATGCCAGCACACGGAAAGCATTGTTCCATGAAAGGGAAAGATTTGCATAAAGGGACAACTTTTGGGCACGCCATTGATCAATTCATAAAGTTCAATAGATTGATATTGAGTTAACATTGCCGCTTCACTCCCCTATTTTATAGAAAAAAAAATAATAAACTAGATTTGGAGAGATAAAATGTAACGACCAACCTTTTCCAGATCTTTAACTAATGTAGGTACTTCATACTTGTAAAATTTAAATTGAAACTTTTTAACTGTTGAAGTGAAAATTTTTATTTTGAAACAAGAATGACGACAAAAACAATTTAATACATTATAAATAAATAAATGTAACTTTTGTTCGGTTCCACTAAAAGTTATAAAAAATAACAATAATATAAAATAATTAATTCTAACATCAAGTTTCCTATTAAAACATTTAAAATGACTTGAAAACAAAAATTGAGTGGAACCAATCCTCTAGTTCCATATGGCACGATCACTGGTCCCACTCATCACTCGTCAATCTGCTATTGTCTTTACCTAAAAACATAAAATAAGAAGGGATGAGTATAAAAATACTCAGTAAGCAATCCCCCAGTAATAACATGATGTAGGTAGTGAACCTGATGGAACACAAAGCATAGCGTAATTAGTGATCTCGTAGGAACACACAACATAAGCTGTACATAAGCCCGTCAGAGAATCAACAGTCACCCCTAATCTTAGCATGCATTCAACATTCAAGAGTCTTAAAGCATAAAGTCATAGTCCAAGGCTTTCCAACATAAATAATGTCCTTTCAATACATAACACACAAATTTATCCATCAAACAATAACATGTTTATATGGTACCATAAACTAACAATAAATATTTAATTTTGAGTGTCAACCTCAAGAATATCCAGTAGAGGAATCACTTGCCTTAATTTACAAATCCAACTATTATAACCCGAATGTCGACGGAAAATCAAGAATTATCCGCTGGACAACGACTTAATCGCTTTAAAAAACACCCAATTATCCTTAAAAAATCAAGAAAATCAATTTTAACCCAATCTATAATGGGTGTTCAAGAACCCATAAAAAAACCAAAACAAATCTCATCGACCTTACAAATATGATGAACGGCGGCGAGCTCACAACGGGGAAGGGCGGCGAACGAAGCGCAGCGGCAGTGCTCAGAGTCGGATGATGGTGATTGTCAACGGACGACTGGCCGACGAGCGTCAGTGTCAACTGAGGATGGGAGAGAGAGAGACGACGTGGGGTGGGTTTCACAAACAATAATATGAAAATTCTCCTTTTTTCCATTTCTACACACATCATGAAGGCACCTTTTTATATACTAGACATCGTTAATGGAAATCTACATTTTCTTCTTCATAATTGGTTATGTGATGAAGCTTTTGGTAGTTTACAATGTCTTTGATGAAATGCCTCAATGAAGTATTTGGTTGATTTTTCTTTGATTTTTGTTTGTTTGAATTAAAAAATCGAGGTCAAGGGAGATTCCATGGCTATAGGAGGAAACTTTGAGAAAGAGAGAAGGAAAAATAAATGGTAGGATTTTTAACTTTGATGATGTGTAGAGAGAAATGTGCCTTAAAACATTTTCTAATATTTAGTTGATATGTTTATATGCGTTTAGTATTAGGTTTTAATTACTTTGACATATGTTGTGGTTGTTTCATAAGTTTCTTTTGATAATTGAAGATTGACTTAAACACTTTTAATTCTTTTAGCTTTTTTCTCTTAGTTTTGATAAGCTTACAAACTTGGGTTGATTAGTTTATTTATGGTTTGTTTATATTGAGTTGTAGTGTAATTGCATGACAGTCATAGCATAAATAAACTATATATATATAAACTTTAAACTTTAGTTTGTTGTAAAGTGTTGAATTAAATTGCATTAGTCTTTTATCTTTGATTTAATAAGCTTTACAAACTTGGGTTGATAAGTTATGTATAGTTTGTTGATTAGTATTGAACACATTTTGCTTCTTTTGGCTAGTGTTATTAATGTACCAAAACTTTAACTGTTTATTGCCTAATGCAATAGATCAATTATTAATAAACTTTATTTAAATACATAATTTTTTATGCTCAATTTTATTTTGTTCCATAGGTTTTTTTTTTTTTTTAGGTTCAAGTTTGATGTGTAATGTTAATTTTGACTCCGATGGTGTTAGAAAGAAAATAAGAAGATTGCATTGCGCATGTTTCGCTATGTTTAAGAAGGTTGATAAGAGGAGAAGATGCATCTAACACAAAATGGATTTCATAACAACATTAATGACAAAACAAGGTAATATTTATAAGACGTTTATCCAAATTTCTAGTTTGTTTTAAAGTATTTGATTAAATTTAGTACTAGGATACTATGACTATCCTGCAGTTATGCTAACCATAGCTCACTTGTTTATGGTTTGCATTGACTGGTTTGTGTGTTTTAGTGAGCTTTTTTTTCTAGTTCAAGAAACTTGTAAATAGATTTGGTTTTGATATTGATTCATTCTTCTTTGTTTCTTGTTAAATCTGTTTAACCTCACTACATATTAAAAATGAAGCATTGATATATTTATTACTTACAATACAAGAAATTTTTTAATGTATTGCATTAGCTTATGTGTGTATTTTTTAGAATCTATTTCGAACTTTGTTAACTATATGTACATTGCTGGATTTTTCTATCATTTTCCTCTGGTTTCCTGTCATTTCAAAATGAATAAGAATCAAGCTACAAAGCGATAGTTTTATTTGAACATCTAGTATTGCTACTTCTCTTATATTGAAACTCCTAAAGAAACAAGAAGATGTTTCTTTGAGTAAACGATATATGTTGGCTTAAGTTAGGCTACTATTGTTTAGTAGTAGCATAGTAATCATGTACAAAAATAAGAACAAATAGTTATTTTCCTTTTATGAGTCATCAATAAAGTAGTTTTATTTTATCATTGCTTGTGGTTTCATTTCTTCTTTCCCCTAGAAATTAGGCAAATGAATTTGTAATTCTCATACAACCATGTTGCTCCCTTTTTCTTTTTTTCTTGTTCAATGGATAGATCTAGTTATGTTATTTTGGTTGAAATTTATGGTTGCGGTGATTTTGAGGTAAATAAAAATTATTTGTCGTATGAAAGAGGAGAATGAAAATGAAGGATATTGTAATTGTGGAAGTAAAATAGTGTAAGAGAAAAAAGTGGGTGTTTAGGCTTGATTTTCATATATAATCTACATATGTCTTTTTTTTGTATAATCCCACCGTGTTGTTATGATTTTTGACCTATATCGTAATACCTAAACTTTGTTGTTGTTGTTTAGATTTTAAAAAAGTTGGCATTTATTCAATGAAGTGACTTTTTTAATAGAAAAATGTGGTCTTCGATCTAGGTAAGTAGTTTCCACATCTCTACCAAAACATAGATTTGACTATTTTGAGACTAATGACATTGTTGATGCTCTAACCAAAGATTGTTTATCACCATTCCTCTACTTCTTGGGTCTCTGTTTTTCTTTTTCTTGGAAATTCTCTATCTTTATCCATGCATTCGAATTCTGATACATGTTCTCTTTTGCATTTCTTTTACTAGGTTGAACTTCTAGTTGCATTGTATGAGCAAAATGACAAGCCCTCCTCTTCTCTCGAGTAAGTTTTTTCTTTTAGTTTTTGGTTTTGGATCACATTTTTTACTATAGAAATTTTTGAAAGGAAGACTTTTTTGTTGTGATGGAACCAGTTTAATGGTGGCCAATATGTATGTGTTACACTTTTCATGTTATTCTATTTTAGAAATGATTGAAAAATGTGTATTTCGCGTATTGGGGAAGGGGTAGTTTTACAACCCTCCTCTGGCCCATTATTATGTGTTAGCCCTTTTTGGTTTCTTCTCCATATACTATTACGAATTAACTTTTGTAGGTTATGTATATATCTGGAACCTATGTGATTTGTTATTTCTTACTTCTGTCCTTTCATGATGTATGTTTTGATCGTCAAATAATTATAAATTAGATACCTTTTATGTGGGTTTCTATATTACTTCGCCCATGTGAGTTGGACATATTTCTTGAACTTTCTATTTTATTTTCAAATTCAAAGTTTGTCTTAGAAACTTGTTTGCGAACTTTAACTTGAGTTTGCTTGAATGGCGTAAGTTATTTTCAAAGTATATACTTCTACATGACATGTATGTGATTGTCGTTCGAGTAAGTTTGTCTTATAATCTCTTTTTTTAGATTCTTCGTGGTGACATTCATCTTAGATTGAGAATGTTGAACCATAGGCCCTCTTATTTTGGTGAAAGATAATATTTATAAAACATACTTTCTGAAACTTTAGTTGTGTGGATAGATTGTTTAGATGTGTGTGTCTTTGATAAATCATGTTGGAATATAATGACATAGTTGATAAATCTTTTAGTGTGAAATGGGTCATTATGAATACCCCCTACTTGCAATTGTTTGTGATGGATGCATCTTCATCTATATAGTTTGATTAAGAACTTCACCATTGGACATTATAAAATAGTTTATCATTTTTTGAAACTCACTTTCTAGTCTTTTTTCTTAGTTTATACTTGTGTATTAATATGAAGACATTTGGTTGATATTAGTCTTTTTTTCTGAGTTTTGATAAGTTTAAGTGTTATTTTCTATAGTACTTATACAATGGAAAGATTTAGACACATTTCTTGTAACATCTATTTTATTTGATGCAGTAGTTTGCCTTAGAAATTTGTTTGCATTGAATTCTTTTGCTTTTGAATAACGTTCGTTGTGTTCACAGTATAATCATTTTTTGTTTAAAAGTTTTTCATGTTCACATCAAATATCTTATATAAAGAATGGTTTGCTGTAATAAGTGTTAGATTGTTCTGACTATCCTATACCTATAGTAGTCATTCATTCAACTTGTTTGGTTATTTTTGTTAACTTTTCTTTGGAAATCATGTTCATATAAATTACCATTTTGGAGTAACATAATATCTTTGTGCATACATACTCATTTTGTTGCAATGGACCAGCTGAAATGGGTCTGGTAAGATTTCTTTTTATAAGATACCGATTTTGTTTGTTTTGATGGTGTGAGGGTAATTGAGCCATATAGGTATGTCTGACACTAAGTTATAAGTAGTGAAATTGCTATTGTAGAAACGTAAGAAATAAACTTATACAATGCTACTTTAGATCAATATGTGTACTTGAGAGCATTCATCTAATAGTTGTCTTGCTTGTTAATGATGCTTGGTAGGCTCATAGTATAATCATTTTGGCTTGCTCATGAATAATGTTCGGTGTTCGTTTCATGATGGTATATTTTATCTCCTTCCAAAACTAGGATATTAGAGAAACACAAAGAAAAACTGAGACTCAACCAAAACAGAAAAATTAGTTGTTATTTTCTATGTTTAGACCTATTCTAGACCGTACAGGTTGGTTTAGTTTGTAGTTTTTTACCAAAACCAGATCGGACTAATCCCTAAGAAGAACATGATTTTCATTTATGGTTTCGTTACTTATCAAATAAGATTTAAATTCTAACTTATCCTCTTGAGTTCATTTAGTTTGGAGATATGAGTGGATGGTTTATAGAACCAAAGGGTTCTTCATTTGAAAGAAGTTTAGGGTTCTTTGGAAAAATTTTCATAAAATGACCTAAAATGTAAAAACTTCTCTATGACGGACCCATTCCTAAAATCTTGGATGTGGTTAACCTTTCTGGCATGTGAAATATCATTCCCACCCCACCTCTCATTTTGCATATAGCTTCTTTTGCGTATCTTTTATAAATGATGTTGTAGAATAAAGACATTCTTAATGAATGTGTTATTGCCAACGTAGTCGTGCTACCCCCCACCCACACACACACATCTCTTTGTTTGTAGGAAAGCTTGTCTTCCATCCTGCTTTGCATAATGATCATTTTGCATATCTTTGATAAATGATATTGTACTTGAAGACATTCTTAAGGAATGTGTTATTGGCAAAATAGCCGCTCTCCCCCCCCCCCCCCAATACATATATATGCATTCAAAGAGAAAGTAATTGTTGAAACTAATTGTTGTACATGACCAACTGGATTGTTTTTTGTGACATGTATGTGGTATGAGATGAAAGTAGTTGTTGACATGCGTATGGTGGGGTCTCACGTGCGATTGACTTAGAAAAGTGTTTGTAACACCGGTTGGGTCAAATTACCGTTTTACCCCTAGGTTACGACTTAGTCCTTAAATGTTAGTGCTCCTCTAATGAACAACTTGTTTATGGTCCAACCAATAAACAAAAATCCATCTTGTGCCATAGAAAGGGTAGAGCCCTTTGTTCAAGTTTTGAAGACACCATTGAAGGGAACACTCATCTACTTATCTTGAATTTCGTCTTGAGTGATTATGTTTCCAGCTCCTCACTCAGTCTTGTTTCCAAATTGGTAGGCTTATCAAGTCAACAATCTGGCCACTCTCACCTAGGGGAGTTCATAACACACTCAGGATTAAAACTAAGTTGCATAGATCATCCTATTGAAATAGAAACCTAACTACTAAACAGAGTTATATCTAGTGGTTACTATTTTGTTGTCCAATCTTATACAAACTCATTACATAGGATACCTCCATACGTGTGTCACCTACACGAACACGTTGGATCATTGTGTTTGTATCATAAATATAAAGTGGGTCGTATCCATAGTGTTACCAGGATAAGGTACCCAACCTTATCCCTATACTATAGACCCTTTAAGTTGTATCTCCACATAGTGTTCAAGACTCATAAATCAACTTAAGATGTTAGTTTATTGGATTTGGGTTAATTTGACAAAAAATAATAATCAATAACTCTTTATTAAAATTGGAATAATAACATTTACAATATACCAATTTTAGGACATAAAATCTAACAAACTTCCACTCGGACTAAAACTTTAGTCTAGTGCGGTAGTCTATAAAGTAATCCACAAAGATGAAAATGGTAAAATGTACATGTATGTTACATAAAACATATATATACAAATACAATAAACTAGGGCATCTGTATACTCATTACACATCTCCTACTTGTCCTAGATTACCTAATGTACATATCTCGTAGACCTAGACTTTCTAGATGATCCTCAAACATTTAAGCCGTGAGAGTCTTTGTAATGGATCAACAATGTTGTGCTCCAAAGCGATCTTGGTTACGATCACATCCCCTAATTGCACAATCTTTCGTATCAGTTGATACTTTCTCTCTATGTGTTTTCCTCATCTCTGGCTGCGAGGCTCTTTAGAATTGGCTACTACTCCATTTTTATCACAATATAGAGTGATGACCAAGTTCATGTTTGAAACAACTTCCAAATCATGCAAGAACTTCCTAAGTCAAATTTCTTTTTTTCCTGCTTCGCAAGCAGCGACATATTCAACCTCTATGGTGGAGTCTACAATGCATCTTTGCTTGATTGTACGCCACACTACAGCTCTCCCTTTCATGATGAACACTAACCCTGATGTGAATTTTTTAGAATCTTTGTCAGTTTGAAAGTCAGAGTTAGCCCTGTAAGGATCAATTTCTTAGCACCATACACAAGCATGTAATCCCTCGTTCTTGAGGATAATTTTAAACACCTTTCAATGGTCTAACCCTATATTGGACTGGTACCTACTAACTATTTTCACTGCATAACAAATGTCTGGCCTAATGCAGAGCATAACATACACTAAACTGTCCACAACTGATGCATATGGAATGCGTCTCATATAACCTCTTGAGGTGTCTTAGGACATTGTTTCTTAGACAAGTGAACCCCATGCCTGACAGATAATAAATCCTTCTTAGAATAATATCGAACCAACATTTTGTCGATATAGGTTGTTTGAGACAATACTAGCGTTTTGTTCTTGCAATCTCTAATGATTTGGATCCCAAGATTAAACTGAGTCTCTCCCAAACCTTTCATTTGGAATTGGGCCGCTGGCCAGATTTTAACGTCAGTCAAGTATCCTACGTCATATCTAATGAGAAGGATATCGTCCACATAAAGTACTAAGAAAATTACTTTACCTTTGTTGATTTTCTTGTATACACAAGGTCATCAACATTTTGGTAAAAATCATAAGATTTGATCGCAATATCAAATCTAATGATCTAAGATCTTGATGCTTACTTCAACCCATAAATGGATCAATTCAGCTTGCAAACTTTTTTGCTCCTGACTTTGAGTTATGAACCCTTCGGACTGAGACATAAAGATATTCTCTTCAAGATTTCCATTCAGAAAAGCAGTCTTGACATCCATTTGTCATATTTCAAAATCATAAAATGCGGCTATGAACAAAAGAATTTTTGTAGACTTTAACATAGCACAGAGAAAAAAGTTTCCTCATAGTCAACCCCTTCTTTTTGGGTATAACATTTTGCTACAAGCCTAGCTTTGAAGGTTTGTACCTTCCCAGCTAAATCTCTCTTTCTCTTATAGATCCATTTGCACCTTATAGGTTTCACCCCTTTAGGTAGATCTACATGCTCCCACACTGAATTGAAGTACATAGACTCCATTTAAATGTCCATGGCTTTGACCCATTGGTCCTTGTCTACATCATTCATTGGCTGTTTTTAAGGGACAATGGATCCTCAATGCCATATCTGGTATGAAAATCTGAGTTTCAGTTAAATCCAAGTAACGGTTAGGTTGTGATACAATCCTACCACTGCATCGAGGCATTCTCAACGATTGAGAAGGATGAGACTGACCTAATGTGTTGGTTTCATCAACTCTTGCTGAGTGACCAAGTTTATGATCATTAGTAGCTTCACCTAATACTATTTTGCTTTCTGGTTTATGATCTTGAAGGGATAAGAGCTCTTGCGTTGCGGAAGATTTAACAGAATCATTACTCAAATTTAATTGGAAAAATAAAAATATCAATACATTTACAAAATTACAGAAATAATTTATGTAAAATAATAAGGGTAAGCATGCATAGAGAAAAATAAATAAAATTTCAAAGAAAAAACTGAAACTTACTTTCGTTGTCGACTATGAATCTACAAATCACCAAATGTGTGAGGCCACAATCACTTGGAACCTTTCCTATCCTCGGAGTAGATGAGGTTTGGTTTGTGGGAACCTTTTTGGGATTTGGGAACTTTTTAAAGAGAAAAAGAAAACAGGAGCTCTATTTTTTTTCTTTTCGTTGTTGTGTTATCTTGTTTGTTTATTAAAACACTGAAGAGACCTATTTATAACATTCTTTTCTTGTAGAACAAGAAAAGGAGATTAAAGAGAATTGTGAGATCACACAGGTGAATCTCAACGTTTTCCAGAGTTATTTAATTTCAATGAAATCAACAATTAAATCATATTTAATTAATATTCAATGAAGCTTTCTCATATCTTTTAGTTTGAATTTAATTAAATCAAATTTGATTAAACTAAACTATTAATTAATTATGCAATTCATTAATAACTAAATCAAATATCTTATATTTAATTTAATTCTAACTTGAATCATATTCAAATATAATATTCTCTCATAACCTTTAGTTTTAATTTAATTAAATCAAATTTAACTAAACTATTAATTAATTACTAAATTAAATATCTTATCTTATATTTAATTTAATTATGATTTTAATCATATTCAAATATAATATTCTCCCATAACCTATAGCTTAATGTGTATCATATATGTATTAAATTTAATCTATAGTTTTAATATGAATCTAATTCACATTAACAAAATATTTGAACTTATTCAAATATTTTAATCTCTCTTAAGCAAATTTTGAATCACATCCAAAATAAAATTATTATTATAATGTTTAATTAAGATATGAACTTTATAATATAATGTAGGGGCCTTTTTAAATATAGAAAAAAATAAAATAATTACACTTTATACAAAAATTTTGGAAAACGAAATTAGTCCACTTAAAAAGTCCAGCCCATAATGTGAAATGCCAAAAAGTCCTCAGTCCACACATTTCTTGTGTCATCTTCTATATCCAACTCACGATTGATCGACAGCCATAAAAATACACGAGACACAATGGTAAATACGAAAACTGTATAGATAGACAGTGATAGACAACTATCTTTGTCTATCCCAGATAGAATGTGATAGATATCTACCATGTCTATCTCAGATAGCCAAAGATAGACAACTATCACTGTCTAGTCTATCTTATATAAACTGTGATAGTTTTCTACCACTTTATATCACTTAATTATGTTGCTTTTGCTGATCATTTTTGGATGGGAGACAATGATAGAAAGTGAGATTGACATCAATAAATGAGTTATGATGGGAGACAATGATATTCTCTATTCGAGATAAACAAATATGGAACTCTATCATTATCTATCTGAGATAAACATCAATTAAATGAGTTTTGATGGTTTGATTGTAATTCTTGGTTTGTAGCTCTTGGCTTGCTTTTTTTTTTTTATAGTTTTGTTTTTGTACAATAAATAAATTTTGAAGAAATTAATTATCACCATAGTGATAGATAAAAATATATTTCTATCTGTGTCTATCTCATATAGACAAAAATAGACTTCTATATCTTTCAATTCCAACAATATGATTGACTCTTCAAATTACGAACAAAGATAAAAATTGGGTGTCTTTCCGTTATTGTGAGGGAAAGAATTAATCGAATATATAAATTTAGAAGACTAAAACAAAGATAGATAGACATTTATCTATGTCACAAAACAAAGAGATAGATAGAGATAGAGTGCTATCTTTGACTATCTATGATAGGAAAAGATAGAGTGTTATAATTGTCTATCTCATATAGACAGAGATAGCACTCTATCCATGTCTATTTATATAGTTCGGTTGAAAAAGAAGATGATGTTCGAAGAAGAAGATCCCAAATATAATAATAATAAGAAGATGATCCTCTATAATAAGAAGAAGAAGAAATCCAAGTACTAACAAATAATTATTGAAAATAATAATAATAAGAAGAAGAATTGTGGATGAGAAAAAGAAGAAGAAGAAAAGAAGAAGAAAAAAAAGGACAATTATCAAAGAATAAAAAGAAGAAGAAAAAAACAGTACGCAAAAAAAAAATTCTGATTTTGGTGGAGAATAAGAAAAAGAAGAAAAGAAAGAAGGAGATGCATACCTGGACTCCACAAGATGATGAAAGAGAACGAAGGAGAAGCAACTTGAGAGAGAATTGAAAGAAAACAAAATGGGTGATCATGAAGAGTCTCTCGACCGTACAAAATTTTCAAATATGGAAGGGTAATTTTAGAATTTTAAAAACGTTGAAACGTGTTTCCATTGGGCTTTTATTTCTTCTATCAATTGTAAATATTTTGATAATTTTTCTATTTTTAACAATTTCTCTATAATGTATCATCATACATTATATTCATTTCCTAAGTCAATTTGAACATTTCAAATTATATCCAAGAAGTATTAACCTAATTACCCTATACGAGCTAGGAAGGAGACCTAATGGACCTATAGATCAGAAGCCACGATATGAGATTAATTAGCTAAACTCTTTAACCACATTAATCAATATTCGTTAACTGTGTGTACACTCCACTAAAGATTCACAGTTGAACTTTTCTCACTGTAGATATATTTCTATATCCATGGATATAAACTATTAACAACAAGTTAGTTCTTCATAAGTGTTCGTAACACCAACTGAGTCAAATTATTGTTTTACCCCTAGGTTACTACTTAGTCTTTAAATACCAGTGCTTCTCTAATGAACAACTTGTTTATGGTCCAACTGATAAACATAAATCTCTCTCGTGCCATAAAGAGGGCAAGACCATTTGTTCAAGTCCAAGAGACACTATTTAAGGCAACACTCATCTACTTACCCTTAAGTCGGGAAGGAGTGAATTTCGTCTTGTGTGATTATGTTTCCAGCTCCCCTCTCGATTCTGTCTCCAAAATGGTAGGCTTTTTGAGTCAACAATCTGGCCACTCTCACCCGTACAAATCAAAGGACAATCTCTCGTGAACAGAAGTTCATAATACACCAAGGATTAAGACTAAGTTGTCTAGATCATCATATTGAAATAGAAACCTAACTAGCCAACCTAGTTACATCTAGTGGTTACTATTTCGTGGTCCAAACTTATGCAAACTCATTGCATAGGCTACCCCCACTCGCGTGTTACCTACACGAACACGTTGGATCATTGAGTTTGTATCATAAATACAAAGTGGGCCATATCCATAGTGTTACCAAGATAAGGTACCAAACCTTTTCCCTATACTATTGACCCTTCAAATTGTATCTTGAACATTGATCCCTGTATGTCTCCACGTACATTTCAAAACTCATAAATTAGGTTAGGATGTTAGTTTATTGGATTTGGATTAATAAGACAAAAATAATTAAAATAATTAATAACTCTTTATTTGAATAATAACTCTTTATTAATAATGGTCAACAGCAACAGATTATGTTTACATCTATGATTTAGGACATAAAACCGAACAGATCTCTCATTTGGTCTTCTTTAAAGAAGGTGGAATTTTTCAATACAAACACTTGGTTTTCTTGTAGATCGAAGAATAGACCACCTCTCGTTTCGTTAGGGTAACCAACAAATTGGCATAGCCTTGAACGAGGTTTCAATTTCTTAGGATTTGTCACTAACACGTGTGCTGGACAACCTGAGATTCTGAAGTGACTTAAACTAGGTTTACGTCTCCTCAATAACTTCAAAAGTGTTTCAGAAACACTTTCCGAGGAAACATTATTCAAGATATAAACTGCAGTGGCTACTGTATACCCCCAAAACGAGCTAGGCAATTGAGCATAGCTCATCATAGAACGAACCATGTCTAACAGGGTTCTATTTCTCCTTTCTGATACACCATTTTGTTGAGGTGTACCAAATGCTGAGAGTTGAGATTGGATTTCATGTTCTATCATATAGTCTTGGAATGTCAAATTCATATACTCTCCACCTCGATCGGATCCAAGTATTTTAATTCTTTTACCTAGTAGATTTTCAACTTCAGTCTTATACTTCTTGAACTTTTCGAGAGCTTCAGACTTATGTTCCATTAGGTATAAATAACCATACCTTGAATAGTCACCTATAAAAGAGATGAAGTATTCAAAACCTCCTTGAGCTTTCACATTCATCGAACCACATAGGTCTAAATGTATAAGTTCAAGTGGCTTCTTGGCTCTATAACCTTTTCTAGTAAAAGGTCGTTTAGTCATTTTTCCTTCAAGACAAAATTCACATGGAGGTAATGAATCATTTTCTAACTCATTTCGAAGTTCATTCTTTACCAATCTTTCGATCCTAGCTAGATTAATGTGACGTAAACTTAAATGTCAAAGATAAGTATTGTTATTAGGAGAAACTCTTTGCCTTTTATTTTGAGTATTGGTAATTTTAAACATTTCATGATTCAGAACTGCTTTCGCTTCATTCGGTTTTAATACATACAAGTTGTTTTCTAACTTAGCAGAATAAATATGTACACCATTTTTCGAAATGAACACTTCATTAATTGAAAAACTGAGTACATCTGTAAAAGAAGACAAGAAATAGATATTGAGTTCCTTTTAATCTAAAGACCTATACAAGTTTTTCAAAAATAAGTATCTACTTCTAAAAACAATTTGACATCTCCCATTGCATGAGCTCAAATGATGTCTCTTGTTCCAACCTTGAGTGTCATCTCACTCTCCTTGAGTTGCTGAAAGGAACTAGTTTCCTGTAAAGAAGAACAAACGTGGTTAATGGCTCCTAAATCAAGTATCCAGGCATTTTGATCATTTTCCACTAAACATGTTTCTAGAACAAGTAAATCATATTTACCTTTCTTCTTCTTCTCAGAAAGGTACTTAGGGAAATTCCTCTTAAAATGTCCATTGACATTGCAATAGAAAGCACTTTTCCTTGGAAGCTATTTTAGCTTTCCCCTTGCTTGTTGCAGCAGCAACAAAACCCTTCTCCTTCCATCCTTTTTGGATTTTCTTAGTTCCAGAAATTTAAAGTGCAGACTTTGTTCCAGAGGATGAACCCTTCTGAAACACTATGAATAGGCAACATTTGCCTTTTCTTCTGTAACGCCTCGGGTTTTCAACCTTAACCCTTTAATTTAATCCATTTTAAAAGACGAAGACAAAACAAACAAATACTTTAATTTAATCCAAATAACATACTAAAGAGTTTTCAAACGTTTAATCAAATAAATAATAGAAAATATAAGAAAAGAACCTAGACGGGATCCCTAAAATAGTTTTCTAACCAAAATCGTTACAAATAAAAGAAAACCAGCAAAAGTTTAATCATAAGGAAAATAAATGCCCAAAAACCGTAAGCGGAAGCAAAATAGGTCTCCTGGTCCCTCCTGATATGGTCACTGGATTCACTTACCCCTCGCCGGTCCATTCTTACCTTTTCCTGAAATAAAACATAGAAAGGAATGAGTATAAAAATACCCAGTAAGAAAAATCGCTACAGACTCCACTGGGTGACCGTTAACTTTTTCTAATGGTTTGTACTTTACGACACACAGTCAGGTGGTTGAGTACTGACAAATATGTCGGACATGCCTCGTACAGACCCCCTTCACGACCCTGTCACAGCAAATCGCCCCATGGGCTTGCCCTCAGAACGAACATCGGAACAGGCCTCGTACAGACACCCTTCACGACCTTCAGTGACGGGTGCCACACAGGCTGGTCGACTATACGCCACACAAGCTAGTCGACGGTTGCCACACAGGCTGGTCACTGGCTAGTAAGAATCAAGTCAGCTGTACGACTTGAAAACTGACCTATCGTTTTCCACCAAGTACAAACTCATTAAGTGAGTCAACATAAACCGTATCCAATTAAACCCATTACAAGCATTATGATCATAATAATCCAAACATGTCTCAAGCAACAAATATCATAGGTAAACGGTAAAACAACTCATGCATAATCCAAATATATTTATAACCCAGATACCACGAGGCCAACCCCTAAAGCAGTCACATAAACCATCTTAACACCTTATACGCCCAAAGCGTAGATTTGGTAGAAGTAATCCTTACCTCGAGTTACAGTGATTCCCTGAATCGAATTAGCTCTAAAAGACCCTACACACACAAAAACTCAAATTAATACTTTCTTTCCAAAAGAAATATTAAATAATTCCAACCGTCACTAGCCACTTTCGAACTCACCAACGAACCAACAACAAGCAGTGGCAGCAGAGACGGGAAGCGACACAACCTCAGAGGCTCGGCTTGGTTCGGCTCGACTCGGCTCGGCTCGTGGGAAGCAGATCTGGCTCGCGGATGGTTGAGTGCGCGCGGGGCTGTGCGGCAACGTCGGACTGCGCGGTGCGCGGCGATGGGGTTCGGCTCGGATGGAGATGGCATACGCGAGGAGGGCACGACTGAGTGTTCGGCTTAGCGTCCTTCACGGCACGTGGAGATCGGACTCGGAGCTAGGTGAAGCAGCGTCGGCTTCAGATCCGGCGTGCTGTGCGACGGCGGGCGTCTGGGCGCAGCTCAAACGGAGAGCGACTGGGCGGATGGAGATCGGCTGCGAGCGAGCGAATGGAGATCAGCTGGGTGAGACGAAGGATGGTGTGCGGCGCAGTGAACGGAGATGGCGTCCTTCACGGCGTTGTTGGGCGCGACTGCGAGCGATGGATGGCACGACTGACGGCGTGGCTGCACGGTGGAGGGAAAAGGAGAAAGATGGAGATCTGGGGTGGCTGGCTGCGAGTAGAGGGCTGGGCAGCGGCGACGGCTTGACGGCGTGAGGCGCGGCGGCGGCTAGGGCTTGATGGTGAAGATGAAGAGATGCCCAAAACCCTAATTCCCTCATTAATTTAAAAGGGAGAAAAGAATAATAATAATATAATATATATTATTTTATTCCTTTTTCTTTTTATTTTCTTCCAAAAATAAATCCCCCTTCTCTTTCCTCTTTAATTCCCTTTTCTTTTCACCAACCACAAACAAAAAAACCACAACCAATTAAAATTAACCCAAAATAAACATCCCAAAATTATAATTTTACCAACATTTAATAAGATAATTAATAAAAATTACAAATTACCTTAAAAATTTGGGATGATACAGTCTTCCCTCCTTAAAAAGCTTTCGTCCTCGAAAGCTCTAAACCTCGAACAACTCCAGTTATTGAGCTCTCATGTCATCCTCCCGCTCCCACGTGGCTTCTTCCACATGTTAATTTCGCCATAAGACCTTTACCAAGGCGATGTTCTTACTGCACAACGTCTTCACTTCTCTAGCCAGAATCTCCACTGGTTTCTCCTCGTAGCTCAAATTCTCATTGAACTCTAGGAGCTCATAATCGATGACATGCGACGGGTCAGCCACATACTTCCTCAACATCGAAACATGGAACACGTCATAAACTGCAGAGAGAGATGGTGGTAGCGCTAACCGGTACGCCACAGGACCAATCCTTTCTAGAATTTCAAAAGGCCCAATAAAACGGGGACTCAACTTCCCCTTCTTTGCAAATCTCAAAACACCCCTCATAGGTGCCACCTTCAAGAACACCTTATCTCCAGTCTCGAATTCTAGATCTTTCCGTCTCACATCTGCATAACTTTTCTGTCTACTCTGAGCTGTCTTCATGCGGGCTCTAATTCGCTGAATGGTTTCATTTGTAGACTGCACCAACTCAGGACCAACCAACCTCTGCTCACCAACCTCATCCCAGCACATAGGAGACCAACAACACTTACCGTACAAGGCTTCAAACGGTGCCATGCCAATGGTGGCCTGGTAACTATTGTTGTAAGCGAACTCCATCAAATGAAGATAAGAATCCCAACTCCCACAAATACAACTAAAGATCTCAGCATATCCTCTAGTGTCTGGTGCAAACGCTCAGTTTGACCATCTGTCTGTGGGTGAAAAGTTGTACTGAAACTCGACCGGGTACCTAAGGCATTCTGTAAACCTTTCCAGAAATTAGATATAAAACGGGCATCCCTGTCTGAAACAATCGACACCGGAACTCCGTACAACCTTACCACCTCCTTCAAATACAACTGAGCCCACTTATTTGCTGAGTATGTAGACTTACCTGGAACAAAGTGTGCTGACTTGGTGAGTCTATCCACAATAACCCAAATTACAGTATGGCCCTTCAGGGTCCTAGGCAACCCCGTAATGAAATCCATCGATATATTCTCCCACTTCAACTCTGGAACTCCAAGAGGCTGTAACAAACCTGCTGGCTTCTGTCTTGGTGCTTTCACCTGCTGACATACTAGACATTTGCTAACAAAGTCTGCTACTTCTCTCTTCATATTAGGCCACCAGTAAAAACGCTTCAAGTCCTGATACATCTTGGTACTGCCAGGATGCATAGCAAAAGGAGAGTTATGCGCTTTAGACAACAAGTCCCTCTTAACTTCACTGTCTACAGGAACACATAAACGTTTCTCAAACAAGAGACCATCATCAGAAGATACAGCAAAACCCTCAGCTTGCCCCACCTCTGCTAGGTGGCGCTTCGAACTCAGATATTGGTCATTACCTTGAGCCTCAATAATTCTCTTTCTTAATGTCGGTTGCACCGTCAACTGTGCCAACTGTGAGGTTACCTTCCCCACTGCAAATGCAATCTCGGCTCGCTCAAAATCCTGGTGCAACTGAGTTTGTCTGGTAATAAGAGCTACCTTTCTGCTCAAGGCATCAGCTACCACATTAGCATTACCAAGATGGTATAAGATCTCACAATCATAGTCCTTCACCAACTCCAACCACCTACGTTGTCTCATATTCAACTCCTTCTGGGTGAAAGTATTTGAGACTCTTATGGTCGGTGAAGATCTGTGTCTTTTCTCCGTACAGGCACTGTCTCCAAATCTTTAGTGCAAAAACTACTGCTGCTAACTCAAAACGTCGGTAATAACCTGCTAAACCCAGAAAACTACGAACCTCAGTAACAGTAAAAGGTCGAGGCCAACTGGTAACTGCTTCAATCTTGGCAGGGTCCACTGAAACTCCATCTCTAGATACAACATGACCAAGGAAAGATACTTGCTTCAGCCAAAATTCGAACTTGGAAAACTTGGCATAAAGCTCATTCAATCTTAGAGTCTCTAAAACCTTCCTCAAATGCTCCTCATGTTCTCTCTCTGTCTTGGAATAAACCAAGATATCATCAATAAACACAATTACAAAGGTGTCAAAGAAATCTTTGAACACCTTATTAATCAAGTTCATAAACACTGCAGGAGCATTGGTCAGGCTCAACGACATCACTATGAACTCATAATGTCCATATCTCGAACGGAAAGCAGTCTTGGGAATATCACTATCCCTTATTGTCAACTGATGGTAACCTGAACGAAGATCAATCTTCGAGAAAACTGTAGCTCCCTGTAACTGATCAAACAAATC
>JBBPDJ010000023.1:13591532-13626394 GCA_037974625.1 Cucumis cinereus
AATCCAAATAAATCTTTGATTTAATCTCTACTAAGTTTTCCAAGATTCAAAAGAAGACCACGAAAACTTACCCACAACAAATCACAGTGGCGGTGGCGGCAAGTCGAGGATAGAAACACGAGGCAGCGACGCAAAGCGTCGGCTCGCAGACTCGCCGGTGCATGAGGGACTTTGTAGCGGGGCGTGAGGCGATGCGAGATGGTGGCTGGCGGCGCCGGATCTGACGATTGCACCGCACGGAGGAGATGCGCGCAGCTCGCGGCTCGACACGAGTGGCGTCATATCTGGGCGCGTAAGAGTGGAAAGACGCGGGCGGCACATGCATCTTTGCGGCGACGTGCGTGGTTCGTGACTTGCAGATCTAGCGGCTGAAGGTGGCGGCGCGGCTCACGGCGAGCGGGTGAGGGGAGACATCCGGCGCGGACGAAGGGAGAAGCAACGGCGTCGGTTAGGAGAAGAGACGTGCGGCGGCGCGATCTGTGGCGAGGAGGCGCGATGCGGGTTGAAGCAAAGTGTCGCAGACGAACGGCTCGGCATCATGGCTCGCTCGGCTCACGACGACGATGACACGCCCGACAGCGAAGACGGCTAGCGGTTGACGGCTGGAAGAGAGTGGTGGGGGCGGCGACGCGTGCGGTTGGGTTTTGACGAAGAAGAAGGCAGGGAAGGTGGGGTGGCGGCGTTTCAAGAAACGGAAGGGAAAGATTTTTTTTTTCTTTTTCACAAAACCCAAAAAAACCCTAAATAAAAAAATAAATATTTTATTTCTCTTTCTTCCATCAATTCCTTTCTCTTTCCTCATTTAAACTCATACCTCTCTCTTCAATAATTTTTCTCCCACCATTAATTCTTAACCAAAACAATTAAATATATTAAATAAATTTAATTTCTTTTACCAAAACAACTTAATCAACATCCCAACAATTAAAAATCTTTAAATAAATCAAACTTAAATTATTTTCAATTTTGGGATATTACAAAATTTGAGAATGATCTTGTAAGTCTTTCGCTGCGAAGAGTTCTTATCCCTTCATTCACCACTAGAGTTCTTCGCCTTGCCGAGTCCTCCAACGAGCTCTATCAACCACCGCACGTTTCTCCTCCAGCGAGTCGTCCTCCGCACGTCGAGTCGATCGTTCCACCGTCAACTGTTTCGCGCAGATCTGCTTATGTCCGTCGATCTGTCCAACTAGCGCTGCAATTTTTTCTACTGGTTGACTTAGCTGCTGGTGAGTTTTCGGTTTATTTTTATCATGGATTTTTGGATACCAAATACATATTAAATGGAAGATTTATTTTGGAATTAAATTGGAAGTTTTATTGGCTATTGAAGGTTGGATTAGAGCCTTATTGATGAATTTAATTTGTGGATTGTTTTCTACAAATTAATTGAAACTTTGACGACGAAATGGGTAAGATTAAAAGAGTTAAAGGTTAACTTCATTGATAATGCTAATGAGAAATTATTAATTAAAATTGATTATGTTTAAGGATCGATTTTAGGAATAAACTCAAGCCAAGAAATTAACGATAATTTGAAGTAAGGGGTTTACTATCGAATCCTCGATTAAAAGTAAGATCGACTATGTGATGAGCTAATTGAATGAATTATCTGATGAGTTAACTCTTACGAGATGAACTGGCTGAATTATGTGTTGAGTTAACTGAATGGATTATCTTATGAGTTAATTGTTATGAGATGAACTAGCTGAATTGTGTGATGAGTTAACTGATTGAATTATGTGATGAATTGATCTGATTGGTATTGACGATATGACCGATTTGAGTATGGTTTATTATGGAAATCTTGCAACATGATAAATATGTAATGTGAATTAGAATGTTGAATTTCATGTGATATGTTTATGAGTGATTTGGACTGAGATGAACGGTTTGGATTGATGGTAACTATTAACTTTATCTATTAGCTAATAAACCATGTATGTATGTGTATTTCTATGGGTTCGCTGATGTGTGTTCCTATGGGTTCGTTGATGTGTGTTTGTACGAGTTCACTAATGTGTGTGTTCTTACAAGTTCACTAGACTGATATGTGTGTTTCTATGAGTTCACTAGATTAATATGCATGTATTTCTATGGATTCACTAGGCTTATATGTGTGTGTTCCTACGGGTTCACTAGGCTGATATGTGGGTGTTCCTACAGGTTCACTAGGATGATATGCGTGTATTCGTACGGGTTCACTAGGCTGATGTGTGGGTGATCCAATGAGATCACTAGACTGTGTGGAACAGGGTATATGTTTAATACGAAGTTAACAGTTTACCTAGCGGGTCAAGTAGTGGGTCCCTTTCTGGGTATTTTATATACTCACCTTTTTCATGCTTATTTTTCAGGAAAAGGTAAGAGGAAGCTTGTCACACCCTCTCCCATACTCTCTACTCTCAGCCTAAAAGATGGCGTGAAGCTAGTAAGTAACATTCCTAACTTAACGGCACTCACCGACGGCTTACTTTTCTTACTCTGAGAAATATGCAACAAAAATAACTGATAACATGTAAATTAAAATTTACATACATAACTGGTCTCATAGGTGTCCCATACTACCCAACACACTCATTATAATATTTTACACACCAAAACATGCATATAAAGAGTCATGATTATGACCTAAACAGAACTCAAACTTTAACAGCACACAGACAACGATAGGTCAGGCTCGAGAATCACGATCTCTACCTGAAAAGTGAGAAAACATTTGGAAGAATGAGCTAATGCTCAATGAGTGAATTTATAAACAACATACTTTAAATACCATTCATAAACTTGGTAAAGCAGTGTGTTTTTAAATCTTTCATAAAGCAATGAATAACTCAAAGTTTTTGCAAATAATCTTTAGCTGAAAACGTTAACAAGGCCATCTGTAACTGAAAACTTTAACAAGGCATGTGTATCATCTAACTACGTTGTAGTGGAAAAAATTCAGCACTCCCAACGTCTTTGTCGTAGTGGAGTCATCTCAATACCAATGACAGCGATAACTACATCGTGGTGGGATCAGTACCAACAACGTCATTGTCGTGGTTGAGCTAGCTCAACACTCACGACAGTGATACTATGTTATAGTGGAGCAAGCATCTATAACATCTTTGTCGTAGTGGGGCGAATCCAGCACTAATGATAGCGAAATCTACGTTGCAGTGGACCAACATCAGCAACGTCTTTACCGTAGTGGAGCAAGCTAAACACTCACGACAACGCTATCTACGTTGTAGCGGAGCCACCACTCACAACATCTTTGCTATGGTGGGGCGAACCCAGCACTTATGACAGCGATATACTCTAGTGTGCATACTTACTATACTAGCCGCGAGCTCAATCATGAATACACATGCTTGTACTGAAATTCTCGTAAATCACTGAAATAGTTCTTAAACACCTTTGGCTTAAGTATTCATTAGGAAATACTCATGAAACTTAGATCATTTAAATCATACTGAAATTTCATTTAGAAATACTAAAGCATGCTTAAATCATACTTTACTGAAATCTGTAAAATGTGTAAATATCTTCGGTCTTTAACCAGATCAAATCATGCTTACTAGCATATGCAAAGTCATAAATCATGTATCTAATCGTTATATAACATATTTTTGGCACGTAAAAATCATAAACATTCAATACATTTAGCTTTAGAATTTTATCTCGTAAAACGTGTAAACTCGGTAATAATTCAGTAAAATTCATACAATACATGCTTTAAAATCATAATTTAAAATTAATAGTCACTCACAAACTTGATGGAACGTTCTTGATTCGTAAACTTCTCTGATCGTCAAATTTCCTGAAAATTGTCCAAAATTGACGGATTAAACCAAGCCGATATTAAAACCCATCCTTAGGTTCCTAAATACCCCTTAATTTGCTCCTTATGCAAGGGTAAAATGGGCATTTAACAATAATACACTAATTAGGTTAAGAAAAAATATGCATTCTGTCTTCTGGATTCAATGACGGACAAGCAATGACAGAGACTTTTAATGACGTACTTTTAATGACGGTAGTTCTAAATATCATCTTCAACCTTTGAATTTTCCCCAATTTTAAACCTAGTTTTCGGCCACAATTTTGGTGACCGACGATAAAATTCTCTTTTTCTAACTAAAATTTGACGTTCTAACTATTACCAATCAATTACTCATAACTTAAGCTACATTACCTCAAGATTTGGCCATCCAATTTGCTCTCAATCCACGAGAATTCAAGTTGAAAATATTGTTGCTCTGTTTTTCGACAAGTTTTCTTGCAATTTTCAAACTTTAAATTCGTCACTTTCAGCTTAAATTATTCAAATTAAATGTTACAAATTCAAAGAGGAATTCCTTATTGAGCTTACCACCAATTTTGAAGCTCCAATTTCAAGTTTAACCTCTTCAATTTATTCAAAAACTTCAATTGCTCAAAACTGTGAATTTTCAGCGCCGACGAGCTTCTTCCTAAAATTGAGCTGTCCTTCAACTTCCTCCATCTTTTCTACACAATTTAGACACAAATTTCATTCAATTTGGTCAAGAATTGAGCTCAATTTCATCATTCTTTTCACTATGTTCATATCAAATTTGTCCAGATTTTTCTTTTCTCTCCTTTTGGGTTTTCCTCTCTTCCTTATCCTTTTTCTCTTCAATTTCAGCCAACTTACATAATTTAAAGACAAATTCTTGCCTATTAACCATCCAATTAGAATATTGGAGAAGGAATTAAGCTAAAAAACATATTCAATTCCTTTTTTTTTTAAGAAAATGATAATATCCTCCACTTTTAATATAATAATAAAAATATTTTCTTTTTTCTTTTTCTTTTCTTTTTCTTTTTGCAAAAATACCAAATAACCCTTTTGCACTTTTTTTTAGTTTATTTAACAAAATTACTAAAATGCCCTTCCATTATTTTATTAATATTTTTACAACAACCAACTTGAAGTACAAGAGTCGGGTATTACAAAGTTGATGAAGAACAAGAAGGACCTGTGACCGTGACATTGGAGACTATTGTGATAAATGACTATTATGATAAATGCTTTTGTTGTACTTTTTATGTTATCATGATTTTAGAATGTTATAAACAATTGGTATATAGTATTTATTTAAGTAAAGGCCTTAGCTTGAGTTTGAAAATTCGGACCGTTACAGATTGAATGGTTGATGGAAATGGAAGGAAAATCTGGATAGAATTTTGTCACTGATGTATTAGGATTGCTTTATCATATTTTGTGTATATGTGTCTCTCTGTTGATCTCTTGAATGAAATATGTATACTCTTTCAACACTCGCCATCCACTAAGCATGTTCCATGTTTTTTGGCAGCGATTTCTATACTTAGTGTGTCTTCAAACATGTTCCGAAAGTCTTGCATTGCATTGGATCTTTGGTGCATGCTTTGCTACCCGATGGATTATCAGTGATCTCAACGCCTGTTGAAAGTTCCACTATTCTTCAAATGATGGATTTTCTTTATCAATTCTTAGCATTGCTTTTGATTAGGTGTTGAGAAGTCTTCAAGTCTTTTGATCCATCCTTTGATAAAACCTGCGACAAACAACACATCGAGAGATAAGAGTTTCTTAATAATACTACATTGTAAACATTGAACGCAATACAAGCACAAAGCATAATTTCTAATTGTATTTAATGTGTTTCCTATGTGTTTCTCATAATAATCCTAAATATGGATGCTTAATAACACATATTTCTACATGTTATCACCACTACTCACATTTCTCCACAATAACGATTTGGACAACCCATCTGTAACTATCACAAAGTGGTCGCATTCATAGTGTCACAAGAATAAGGCACCCAACCTTATTCATATATTGTTAATGTTGTATGTTTAATAATTACGTTAAACAAATGATAAATTACAAGAGGCTTTAAGACCCAAATCCCTAAGAAAGATATTATCAAATATTGAGTTACAAGCTAGAGGAGGGAGAAGGGTTTGTGCTTTCATTGTGATGAGTATTATTAGGTCGGACATTGATCTAAAGTTTGGGATCATATATAGTTGTAAATCCTTGTTGTTCAAGCAAATGACGAGGAGAGGGAGATAATTGAAGAAGTTGAGCAGTTGTTCAATTAAATAATAACAATAATGATGAGATGATGAAGAAGAAGAAGAAGAAAAAGAAAAAGAATGAAATTTATCCTATCCGAAAGAACAATGCTTTAGTTAGTAGGATTATTCTCACATAATTCATAAAATTTTTCCACATTTTCATTATTCCCATCAGATGTATGAAACACGTAAATAGATGTATTTAGATCATTCGAAAAAGAAAATTGCAACAACCAGTAAACAAAAATAATTCATAGAACTATTTCAATTTTGTCAGAGTGAAACTAAACCTAAACCTATATTGAGAAAGCATTTAAAAGGGGTGGATTACTACACAGACAATGACATTGAGTACAAGGATGTGGCAGTCGTTGTGGGTTTGGGTCGGAACAGTCGTCTGTTGGGGGAAATTTCAATATAATACGAACTGAATACACTAGCAAACAAATTACAACTCAATTGGAAACAAATACTCTTAAGCCAATTGATGTAAGAAGGTTTAGATACGTAAACAATCAAATACTTGAAAGAATATAAAAATTTGGTATACTCAAATCGTAGTTGAGGCACTCTTCTGATAAGCGCCGTCCTGAAGACAATTATTCGCTTTGCACTGGCTTGCAAGCAGACTACAGCTCAGTATAATGCAACGACTAACTTCGATAGAACTGCAACCTCGAACTACTCGGATCTGGCAGAATTCTTAGCTACTTACTCTCAACTCAACACAAGAACAAAAGAAAGAAAGAAAGAAAGAATGGAGAGAATTCTTCAAGTTTTGAAGTGATGATATCAATGAAGGAACAAGTTACTATATGTAGACTAGCAACTTAGTAACTCTCCAAAATACAAAATAAAATCACATAAACACAAAAGTCGAAACTTTTGTCAAATTTAACTCAATTTAGTTGTATTTAACTAAAATCAAACATAACTCATTCAAATTGAAGAAGTAACAAATTTAACTTTCATAATATTAAATTTGTATATGAAACAACATCTTAATTTGTTGGTTTCAATTCAATTTGAAGTTTCTAACAAATGAATTTAATTTGCACAATTAAAACCCATTTTTTATCTTTCAAAATTCATCAAAGTTTCACTTTCTTTTACTATAAATATCCAACAATCACCCACATGAAAGAAAGAGAAAAATTAAACAAAACTGTTGAGAGTAAATAGACAAGCTATGCATCGGGAGAGGTGTCTTATCGACTTGAACCTTCCTTAGTGAATATCCATCGAATTTACCGAAGAAATAGTGAGACCAAGCTCTGGAACTATCCTTCTTATTGGTGAATTGAGACAATAGATATCACACACAACTTATCTTGTATCTTTGAGTTCTATAAGTTTGTATCCATTTTGATCCTAGACAAAATCCTGAATTCATGAGAGCTTTAGAAAACATAAGCCATTTAAAAAGTTCTCATAGAAGCGATCCCACTTCTACTCTCACATAGGTAATATTGATCAAGATTATTTTGTCATTACTCCTCTTGTAAAACAAGACATCAATGTAACCTTAACATCAACAGATCACACTCTAGAACATCATAGAAATGGGAAGAAACTATAAGTTTCGTAGTGTGTCGACAATGAATTATCCAGCTAGTTTGTTTATTGAACCTAAATCTTGGGATCTCTAGTCAACTAGGTTAGGTTACCACCAGATAACTCATTTCATAGGCTTTAGCCCCATTTCCCTCGATGTATATGTGACTTGCTCTCTTGGCAATCCTTTCATCAAAGGATCTACAATATTCTCTTTTGATTTCACATAATCAATGAAAATTATTCCATTATAGAGCAATTGCCTTATCGAATTATGTTTGCGTCTAATATGTCGTGACTTTTCATTATAGACAGTATTCTTGGCTCTCATAGAATTCGCTAAATTGTCACAATAGATACATATTGCACTTACAGGCTTTTGCCACATTGAAATATCTTCAAGAAAATTTCGAAGCCATCCAACTTCTTCTCCTACTTTATCAAGAGCTATAAACTATGATTCCATAGTAGAACGTGCTATACACGACTGTTTTGAAGATTTCCATGATACGACGGCTCCATCTAAGGTAAAAATATACTCATTAGTTGATTTAGTCTCCATGCTATCAGAAATCCAATTCGCATCACTCAATCCTTCTAGTACATGTGGATACATCGTATAATGCAGTCCATAGTCTAAAGTGTACTTCAAGTACCTTAGAACTTTGACTAACGCATTCCAATGGTCATGTCCAAGATTGCTGGTGTATCTTGCTAACCTTTCTACTGAATAGGCAATATCAGGTTTTGTACAATTCATTATGTACATTAAGCTACCAAATAACTCTAGAATATTCTAGAGACGACACACCTTCATCATTGTTTTTTTTCAACTTACAATTTGGATCAAATGGAGTAACAGTCAGCTTACTCTCAAACTGATCAAATTTTCTTAACACTTTCTTTATATAGTGAGATTGAGAAAGTATGTATCCACTTGGATTTCTTGTTATTCGAATTCCAAGGATAACATTAACAAGACCAAGGTCTTTCATATCAAAGTTGGATATAAACATTCTTTTAGTGGAATCAATGACACTCCTCTTTGTGTGCATTATTAACATGTCATCCACATACAAGCAAACAATGATATACTCTTGATCTATGGTTTTAATATAGATAGATTTGTGATATATGGTTTTAAAATAGACACATTTGTCACACTCATTTATCTTAAATCCATTTGATAACATAGTATGGTCAAACTTTTCATTCCATTGTTTTGGTGCTTGTTTCAACCCATAAAGAGACTTAACAAGTTTACAAACTTTGTTTTCAAGTCCTTTAACAACAAACCCTTTAGGTTGTTCCATATAAATTTCTTCATCTAAATCTCCATTTAAAAATATAGTTTTTACATTCCATTTGGTGTATTTCCAAATTATGTAAAGCTGCTATTGCAATTAACATCCTAATAGATGTAATCCTCGTCGCTGGCTCTTCTTTTTGGCGAAAGCCTTTAGCTACTTAGCGGGCTTTGTATTTATCAATAGTGCCATCAGCCTTTAGTTTTTTCTTAAAAATTCATTTACACCCAATTGGTTTCCTTCCAAGAGGCAAATCAACCAATACCCAGGTATTGTTCAGTAAGATGAATTCTAGCTCACTATTGATAACTTCTTTCCAATAAGGTGCATAACAAGATGTTATAGCTTCTTGAAAAGTTTGAGGCCCACCTTCTATCATATAAGTTATGAAAGCATGTCCATAAGAAATAGCTTTCCTAGCTCTTTTGCTTCTTCTAGGTTCACACTCAATTTTCTAATTGTCTTGACCTTTCGAAGAGCTAGCCTCATTAGTTATTTTGGCACCAATAATTTTGTGTTCTTCCTTCTTTAAAGGAAATATATCCTCAAAGAATTCAACTTCAATAGATTCTATTATGGTATTATTATTAATATGAAGTATTTATGATTTAATCACCATAAATCTATAAGCAGCACTATGCATTGCATAGCCTATAAAGACACAATCAATTATCTAAGGCCCAAGTTTGGTTCTTTTTGGTAAAGGAACGTGTACCTTTGCTAAGCACCCCCACACTTTCAACATTTTATATGAGGGTACCTTTCCGCTCCACACTTCACAAGGCGACTTGTTAGTCTTCTTATGTGGAATTCTATGCAGTATAAAATTTGTTGTAAGCAAAGTTTTTCCCCACAAATTGTGGGGTAAACCTGAACTATTTAACATGCAATTAACTATGTCCTTTAAAGTTCGGTTCTTTATTTCAGGTACACCATTTTTTTGTGGCGTATATGGTGATGTAGTTTGATGGATTATACCATTAACTTCACAGAATTCATATAGAGATGATGATTTATATTCACCACCTCTATCTGATCTAATCACCTTTATTTTCTTCTCAAGTTGATTTTCAACTTCTGCCTTATATGTTTTACAAACATTAAAGGTTTCATCTTTACTATGTAATAAATATACATAGTAATATTTACTACAATCATCAATGAACGTGACAAAGTATCTCTTACCACCTCTTGTGGGAGTACTTTTTATGTCACATACATCACTGTCGATTAAATCAAGTAACTCATTACTTCTTTCCACAGATGAAAATGACTTTATAGTAAAGTTTGATTCAACACAAACTTCACATTTGTGTCTCTTATCACTGTTAAAATTCGACAATAGTCCTAACCTTACCATTCTATTTAAAGAATGATAATTGACATGCATCAATCTAGAATGCCAAACATCACACAACTCAACAATATAAGCAGAAAAGTTGAGATTATTATTATTATTATTCTTTGGCATTTGTGCCAGTACATTCAGTTTGAACATGCCATCATTTAGATAATCTTTTTCATATACATACCTCCCTTTGTTAGAATAAATTTATCTGACTCAAATAAAAGCTTGAACCCATTTTTATTAAGTAGAGTTCCTGACACTAGATTCTTTCGAATCTCTGACACATGTCACACATCATTAAGGGTAAGTATCTTTCTAGAAGTCCATTTCAGTAGGATCTTCCTTTTACCTTCCACAGAGGACGTTGAAGCATTTTCCATATACAACTTATCGCTGCCATTTTGCTTCTCATATGTAATGAACAATGACTTGTCCTTACAAATGTGTCTAGTAGCACCAGTATCAATCCACCAACATTTGGTGTCTGAAGTCATATTTACCTCACAAATGACGACAAATAGATCGTCATTTTCCACGTTTTTTGCTTGATTGTTGGACTTTTGTCCCTTTTTTGTGCTTGCACATTGTAGCAATATGACCACTCTTAACACAAACCTAGCAATTTCCTCGAATGCGCTTGCTAACATCATTCCCATGATTCGTAAATTTTTTGAAATTTTGCTTCTTGGGTTTATGCTTTGAAGCTTCAGCAACATGAGTCTTGGCTTCAACTTCTAACAAAATTTTCTCTCTCTTTCGTTTATCCTCTTCTATGCAAAGCTTCACCGTAAGGTTCTCCATGGATAACTCCTTTCGCTTGTGTTTGAGATAACATTTGAAATCCTTCCATAAAGAAGACAACTTCTCAATCACAGCAGCAACTTGGAATGGCTCACTGATGTCTAGTCCTTCACTTTCCAAATCACTGATGATAATTTGCAATTCTTTCATCTGATTGACTACCAACTTGGTATCAATCATCTTGTAATCTAAGAACTTTCTCACAAGGAATTTCTTAGTATCAGCATCTTCCAGCTTGTACTTCTTGTCTAATGCTTCCCACAATAGTTTTGTATTGTTGGCATTACAATAGAGATTATACAAAGTGTCCTCAAGACCACTAAGTATATAATTACGACATAGAAAGTTAGAATGCATCCATTTGCTTCGCAGCTTCCGTTTCAATAGTTATAGCTTCAGGTGGGGTAAAATCTTCCTACAAAATGTGAGTAAGATTCAGTGTAGTAAGATAGAAGATCATCTTCTGTTGTCATCTTTTGAAGTTATCACCCTTGAACTTCTCTGATTTTTTCAGCATGAGATTTGACAATAGGCAATCCCATCATGGTAGAAGTAGCGACGACATTGGTGGAGGAGTTTGCAGCCATCAGTTCAGGTACTAATTGTCTTCAAATTGTTGGGGAAAAATTTAAATATAATATGAACTGAGTACACTAGCAAACAAATTACAACTCAATTGGAAACAAATATTCTTAAGCCAATTGATATAAGAAGGCTTAAATACGTAAACAATCAAATACTTGAAAGAACATAAAAATTTGGTATACTCAAATCGTAGTCGAGGCATGCTTCTGATAAGCGCTGTCCAGGAGACAATTATTCGCTCTGCACGGGCTTGCAAGGAGACTACAGCGATCGTCTCAATAGGATATAACGACTAACTCCGGTAGAACTACAACCTCGAACTACACGGATATGACAAAATTCTTGAATACTTGCTCTCAACTCAACACAAGAACAAAGGAAAGAAAGAATGAAGAGAACTCTTCAATTTTTTGAATGGATGATACAAATGAAGGAACAAGTTGCTATTTATAAGCTAGTAACTTAGTAACTCTCCAAAAATACAAAATAAAATCAAATAAATACAAAAGTTGAAACTGTTGTCAAATTTAACTCCATTTAGTTGTTATTTGACTAAAATCAAACATAACTCATTCAAATTGAATAAGTAACAAATTTAACTTTCATACATATTAAATTTGTACATGAAACAACATCTTGATTTGATGGTTTCAATTCAATTTGAAGTTTCTAAGAAATGAATTAAATCTAATTTTTTATGTTTCAAACTTCATCAAAGTTTCACTTTCTTTCGCTATAATTATCTAACAATTAAAAGAATAATATAACACAATGATTCATCCTGTAATCATCTTCATTAATTCACCTCAACATTCTTCTTTTTTGTTGGTATGTGATGTGATAAAAAAAAAAAAGTGAATATTAAGTGTTTTGTTTTGAATGAATACAGAATTTTGTAATGAAAAATAGATTAGTGAAATTGAATTATATAATGAAACTAATTTTACATTCCATGTTCATGGCTTTGCTCTTCCAAATTTGGTTGATGATTCATTTATTGTTGTTTTGGATTTTTGTTGGTGTTTGATACTGTGGATGTGAAATTAATTAAACCTTAAATATATAACTCTTTAAACCTTAAAAAGAATCTGACATTTTCAGGATACTAAACAAACGGAAGTTTTGATTGGTTTAACAGAAACCAATAAAATTCTGTCTCCCTTCAACCTCCCTCCCGTTGCCGCCGAGGGCATCTTCGACAAGATCGCCTCCTTCTCCCTCGGACTGGCCGGCGGTTTCACCGCCAATTGTGGATTTAGTGTACACCATCTGGCCGAACCTGGAGGCACAAGATTCGTCGCCTACGTGGATAATAGAGAGGGTGATGAAGGAGAAATAGGATGGGAATGGTGGAGATGAGTGTAGTGTTTGTTAGGAGGATCTCCAATTCCTCGGTGAAAAGGAAGTGGAAGTGAGCAGAATCGGGTGGGGGCAGGTCGTATCATAAGTTGTGTATCATCAAATGGGTTAGCAAGCATCAACAATTCATGTCCATTAAAGACTTAAAATTATCCAAATCCAATATTTTGATTCAAATTATTCAACACACCTATATCAATACATTTACATGAATTATTAAATGCCAATAAAAACTGATTATAATGAAAAATTTAACATATTAATTTAAATAAGCATAGGTTTAGGAGAAACTACCATCTTCATTCAACAATCAAACAACAATTTGTTCATCATTAATTACAACAAGAAAGTGAAAAGGGTCAAAAAACTTGGTATGACCCCCAACTTTTTGGAATTACTTATTAAATGAAAAAAAAAACACAAAGAGACATTATTCTTATTACACCAGATGTTAGGCAATTTGGGAGAATATTTTAGATACACATTAATTTAATTAATTAATTCCTCTTTTGCCCTTCATGACATGCCTCCTTAAACCAGGAATATGAACATTAGTAATGTAATCTGTCCAATCAATGCTCTCCACGTCAAATCCAAACTCTCTCTTCTCTTCTTCACTCATTATTTCCATTAATCCTTGAACATTGCTGTTGTCAAATCTGCATCATCAATTCATCATCAATGTAAGTTGTATTTTCAAATCCTATAGTTTCAAACAAGGGATCAATATAATCCAAAGTTTTGTTATATTTTATAAATATTTTTTAATATTTTATTATTTATAATATTTGTCCGAGGAAATTTGAAATAAAGGGTTAGTGTTTTATAATATAGCTAGTGAAGTGTTTTTTTTATAGAAAGAGGTGTATAAATGGAGTGTATATCTATAAGTGTGTTTTTTTAATATTAAAAATGAATATAATAATTTTTTAAATTCAACAAAAAGTATTAAATAATTAATAAGTAGGTTTAGGTTTTTAAGGAAAAAGACATACCTTCCATTGAAGAAGGTATAAGGCTGGTAAATATGAGCCAAGTACTTAAGTTGCTCAACCGTCTTTTTACAAATAGCTTCAAGCTTTTTAGAGAGCTTCCCGTCAGGTGTCGAGGCGCAACGTCGGGTGGCATCCCGCCAAAGGTGATCCGAGAAGTCATCAACAGAGTTGAAGAGCTTCATGGAGGGGACACGGATAGGGGTACCGTCGACATTGAGGCAGGGCGAAGAGTCATAATGCTGGTGGAGGAGGGCGGCGAGACGGTGAAAAACTAAAGGATTGGCGACGGAGGAGGCGACATGGTAGATGTTCATGCTTGGCCTTGGAGCTCTTCCATGCCTTGCCATTGCTGCTAACGTTGCATTCACCACCATGTCTGCTGGCACCTAATATTCAATAAAACCATTTTTTTTCTTTTTAAATCTTTCAATCTCAATTCAAAATTAATTACAATTACTTTTTCTTAATGCATATTTATTTATTTTTTGTTTAGTGTTGTTTATGCGGTAAATTCGAGCATAATTGAGTAAATATGATAGTGCTTACCATTTTAAATATTGATAGTTTAATAAAAATTATATCAATTTTGGATAAGAGTCTAATTTTTTAAATTTTAAAAAAAAATCGGCAGATATCGAATTATAATTCTAAATGAAATTTTATAAACGTATTAGTTTACAATTTTGTTTAACCTATTTCGTGTAAAACTTATAATTTGAGTCAATTAAATTACTAATTTGAACAGATATATCAATTTAGAAATTTTTTTAATTAGCTTTGGAAATCATCAATCCATTGATTTTCAAATGTGTATAGACTTCTTCGAATGTCAGTTTTACAAAATTGACGATTATATAAATACATGAACGATTCTCGCAAAGGAAATTATGATGAGTATAAGAGTCTAAATTGATCTATTTATATGAATGTTTTTGGAGGTTTAATTGATGTAATTTTAAGTTTCATTGTAGCTTTTTCCAAACGTATCGTCATGGTCTCATGGAGGATATATAATCAATACATTTATAAAATATGAAGATTTAAATTGATATAAACTCTAAAGTTTAATAGTATAAATTGATATTTATTTTTAAAAAATTGTAAGATTTTTTAAAAGCTATGATCAAATTAAACCAAGGATGATTTTTAAAGAAAAAGAAAAGAGAAAAGAAAAGAATAATTCTTAGATATTTTATCTCTCGGAGTAAAGTAAGAAAATTTGAACTACCAACTTTTTAGTCATTATCACATCTCTAACGTTAGATAACTCAAGAATTAATTAAAAAAAAAAAAAAAAAAAGAAGGAGAGAGAGGAAGAGACTTAATCAATAGAATTAATTAGTTAATTTGAAGGTTAATTAAAAGTATAGAGAGGTTATAAAAATGAGAGCTTACAACATCAATGACACCATTAGGATCCACCAAAAAGCCAGTGAGTTGCCCTTTTCCATAGTACAAAACTATAGGATCCATCATCCTGCATCAATGCTTTATGTATTATTTATTTTGTTTCAAATTTACGATAATATTCTAAACTTTCAAAATGTATACATCTTTAATTTAGAAACAAGTCCATATTTATTAAGAAATATTTTTCACAATCCATATGAAAATGAAATGAATTGAATTGAATTATAATGAGAGAAAACAATCAAATTACCTATTTCCTTCCATCCAACCAGGGAATGGGTCTTTCAAAGTGCTTTCAATCACACTTGGCCTTATTATAGCAACAGGTACTTCTCCTCTCATTTCATCAATTAACATTTCTCCCATTGCCTTTGTAAATACATATGTGTCTTGCCATCCATGTCTTTTTGCTCTATTACAACAATATCAAATATATATATATATATCCCACAAATTCTTTTTAAAATTAAAAAAAAAAAAAAAAAGGGCTTGGGCTTGGGCTTGGGCTTACCTTTCAAGGCCCAATTCTTTCATGTTTTGGCCCATGCCATTATCTTCAAAAGCCAACTTCATTTCACTCTCAACATCCAACTCCTTGCAAAATGGCCTTTCCATTATTCTCCCTTGCCTTTGTCCATTCACATATGCTACATTTTACACGTTACAATTGAAGCACCCGTTATTAATTAGGAAAGGTTCCAATATACAATTTTATTTAAATCAGATATATCTTTAGATCAGTCAAATACGGTAGGTTTACACAAGTCAAACTTCTGACATTTTGGTTAAAATTATATTTACGTCTAACTTTTTGAGTATTACGATAAAAACTTAGTCATGATATTTACATATTTTTAAAACAATTTTATATTTCGAAATTTCAATACAAAAATGTTTTTCCCCTACAAAAATTCAATTAGTCACCACTTAAAATAAATAAAATTTAACCATTTCTTTGGTATGAATTTATGTGAGTTACATCATTCGTGTGGTTTTTTTTTTTTTTTATTATAAGAAAATATTATGTTAAACTAAAATAAGTAGTACTATTTCTTTTAGAAAGAGCAAATAAATAAATATGAATAAGTTAGGAATATCTAAATTAATTAACTAATTAATTAAATTACTATTAAAGGTCCATTTTGATAATACATTAATTATTCTTTAAAAAGTAGATATTTCCATCCGCAAACCACTATTGTTTAACTATAGGAAATGAATTAAAGGGTATAGTTTTAATTAAACAAATTAATCGGAGCATAATTTTAATTGCACTCATTAATAGACATAAATTGTTCGGATCTTAATAAATATTACTATTAAATTACTCATTTAGTCTACCAAATTTTGAAAACACACCCTACCATGACAAGAATGGTTAGAACATAAATAACTTTCAGTAGTTTTTTATTAATAAAGGAATTGAACTTCAAACTCAAGAATCGATCATACAAATTCACAAGTTTTAATAAGAGTAACGATGAGTGAAATTAATTACCTGTTGAAATTTGCAAGAACAACTTTAGTTTTGAGCATTTTTTAGCAAATCCCATGAGGTTAGATGGTCCCTTGGTGTTAATGTCAATGGCAACATCATATCTAAAAGTTCATAAGATAATTAACCTATGTTAAAATTGAATAATAAAAAATGAATTTGTGGTGTGTTTGGAACCACGTGTAAAAGTAATATTCTTTTTATAAATACCCTAAAGAAAAACAATTAAAACTTTAAAGTTATAAATTAGCTTTGATCATGCAAAATTATTGAATAAACTCTACTAAATAAATACACTTGAGATAAGATTATGCAAAAAGAAAGAAAGAACGGCGGTACGTACCTTTCATCAAAAGTTGTATTGGCAGCGGAGTTGACAATAACATCAACATCATTTGCAATCAAATGAGCAAAGTCGACATGTAGTCCCACATCTGATTCACACACATTCCCCACAACAGGAATCAACTTGCTCATCATAAACGACATGTAGTATTTCCCATGAATTTGTCTTAGACATTTGAAAAGTTGTGCATTTATAATCTGATATATGATCATCAAAATTCAAAAAAAAAAAAAAAAAAAACTTTTATTCATTAATTATTCCCACTAGGAACTATATTTATTATAATAAAATTTGTTGGGTAATTGGATTTAACATATATATATATATATATATATATATATATAGAAATACATACATCATTTTTCAACCTGTCTGCTGCAGCTTCTTCATCTTTAGCCTTAATCAAAACATAAATTTTAGCCACATCTGGTGCTGTCCTCAATATCTTCTCTATAAGAACTGAAATTTTGAATGGATTCAGTTTTTTTTTTTTTTGTTTTTAATTTCCTTAAAAAAAGAAAAGAAAGAAATGAAATGAGTAAAATTTATAAAAGATGGTAATTAAGGAAGGAAAAAGAAATGGTACTTTTTGCAAGAAATCCAGTGGCACCAGTAATGAAAAACACTTTCCCTCTAAGGAATTTGACAATGCCAATCCCTCCATCCTCATCCACATCCACATAAGGAACCAAAGTGTTGACAGCAATTTGGTCGCTTTTGCCATTGGGGGGGGCCAAAACCACGCTCTCCGCTGCTCGTACCACCACAGACGACGACACCCTCTCTGTGGAGATTGAAGGTTTCAAGGCACCAGTACATGCAACCACAGGCATGGTCTTGGACAAGGCGGACAAAGACGGGCAACCGCGTTTGATGGCGGTTGGCATGAGGGAGAAAGGTTTGAGAGTAAAAGTTTCCATAACTTGGGGGGAAAAAAAGAAGAAAAATACAAAAAATAAAAAAAAAACAAAAAATAAAAATAAAAAAATAAAAATAAAAAAAATAAAAAAGAGAGAAGGGAAAATGGCAGTGAACAAACAAAGGGTTTTGGATGAGAAATGGGTTTGATATTGTTAAAAGAGAGGGAAAAAGTGTGTGGGAGGTTTTAAAGGAGGGAAGGGGGGGAGATGGAGTTTAGGTAAGTTTTTGAAAAGAGTGTGTACTTAATAATCAAAGCTTGTTGTTAATTTCTTTATATATATATATATATATATATATTATATATATATTTAAGTCAGCTTATTGCTTTGATTCTTTTTAAAAGATGCCTCTCTTTTTGCCTACACATTCTTCATGCTAACCAAACAGCTAAAATTATGGTCAATTTTCTTTGGTTATTGCTCAAAACAGTTGCCTTTTCATGTCATGTACTTTATACCCAAATGTACCAACCTAAAGAGTGTGAAATTCTTTCTTTTCAACCTCTCTTTAACTCCACTTTTTTCTTTTAGCTCTCGTTTAGTAATCATTTTTTTTTCTTTTCTTAAAATTAAGTCTACTTTTTATCAATTTTTTTTTACAATAATTTGCATCTTTTCTTTGGTTCAAAAGTTAAATTCGTAGTCAAGTTTCAAAAACAAAAACAACAAGTGTTTTTAAAAATTATTTTTATTTAGCTTTTAAAATTTGACTTGGTTTTTAAAAATGATGGTAAAAAATAAATAATTGATCATGAAATTTAAGAGGTGAAAGGAGTGTTTTTAGGTTTAATATTGAAAAACCAAAAATCCAAAGCCAAAAACAATAACAAAAAACCAAATAGTTACATAATAAAATGCTAAGAAAACACATATTCACTAATCTCATGACATATATGTACCTCCAAAACTCAAATAATTATTAATTATAATAATTATAATAACAACATAACAATAATTTATAGTTTATATTAATAATCGAGTGAGTGTAACCGGCACCATTTCAAAGAATAATAATTAATAATATAGCAAAATATATAACAAATTGCAAATATATAATTTTTTTTTTAATTTTATTAGTAGCGTCATTTGTTTTATATTTATTCCTAAAATACCCTTACATGAGCTAGCTGGTATTCTCATGTTGGTTATGCTCGTGGATTCTTCACCATCGGTGTTTTATATGTTATGTGGGTTTTGTTCCATTTTTCTCAATTTCTTCACAAATATCATATAACTTCATTTCATAATTTATGATTTTATTGTACTATATTTTAACTTCAAATCATCTACAATCAATTAATTTAATGCTAATCCTTTATAATCAATTCATTTGATGGTCTTTTCCGCTATTGTAATTTTGCTTTTGAGGCTTCGTTACTTCATTTTCATTAAGTTTTTAAGTTTCTAAGGCTTTCATTTTTTACCTTGTATTGTAGACTGTTCAATGTGAGTCTATCATCGATAGACTTATCTTCAGTCTATCACCCACGATACACTCATATGACTCTATTGATAATAGCCTTTCACTAATACATTATAGTAGTCTATCACTAATAGGATTGACTCAAATTTTAGTATATTAATGATATTAGTGTATCACTGATAGCCTCGATCACTCTAACTCATATCTCAAGTCTATCACTGATACACTCACATCACTCAATTGATAAGAGTATCACTATTAGTGATATTAGTCTATCACAGATATACTCAGATTTTAGTATATCAACGATATTAATTGATCACTAATAGACTCATACTTTAGTCTATCAATATTATGATGGTAACACTAGCAGAAATTTGCTTTTTTTTTTTTTTTTTTTTTTTGGTTTTGTAGTAATTTTTTGCAAGATAACTTTATTTCAAGGTATATTGGTCCAATTTCGTGTAGTTGGGAACCATGGCAATTGGAGGTAGAGATTGACGTGGGAAACAAGAAAATAATATGAATTAGGAAGGAGAAAAATGCCAGAAAATGGGGTCATTGTTGTCACGCTGGTTAATGTAGTTTTGATTTTTGTAGTATGGATGAAAACTATATATAAACAAAAATAGAAACCATAATATTGAATTTGTTTTCCTTTTCAATGTGGTAATAGACATTAAGCCGTATAAACCCAAGCTTTCCATACTATGCTACTTTCCATGAAAACCCCAACAAGTGGTAATAAATTTTAATAGGACAGGAAATAATATCGTACAATCTTGAACACGTGACCTTCTTAAACCACCTGTTAACCTACCATCTTAAGCTAAAATTTACCTTCACCTACTAGTTTAAGCTTTTAGGTCAAGCCCTTTTCTTGTTGTGAGGGGAGTGTTAGTCATATATAATTAAATTTGCCTTTTATCCACTAACTGCTACACATTCTTATTTCCATTCTATTTAATATTGATTTCCATTTGTTTGGCCTTTAACCTACTTCACAAATATCCTAAAATTAAAGACCTTTCTACACATTAGGTTCTAATAAGGGACTTATATTTTAATGTTAATGTTTTAGATTATTTACAACAATGTCCAACTTTCTTCAATAACTACAATAAAATTAGGACACAATTACTATTTAGACCATAGCCTATAATTAATGAGAAGATTTTCTAAATTAGGAATTGCCAAAATCACTTATTTTTAGAATCTTAATTATTTTTCTAATTTTTTTTTAAACAATTAAGTTGATTTGAAAATAAACCTATCTTCAAAAATTAAAACTCTTGTGCTTTATGTACGTTGCTGCCGAAATAAAAATTTAGGTTGAATTTTTTTTTATTTAGTTACCTTAATATTTGATATATATTTGAGGTATTATTTTTTTTTTCTTTTAAAATTTGTAATATATTGAAGGTATTGTTTACCTTAATATTTGGTATATATTCGAGTTTATATTGGATATATACAATAGTTAATATTTAGTTTAAACTTAATATATAGTTACTATTTAGTTTAACCTAATATATTGCGATATATTTAGGATATATAGTGTAGTCAAGTTAATTTATGGTATATTGTAGTATATTGAGGTTTATCTTTTTAGGCTATATGATATATAAAAATATATATTACATTTATGCATCCAAACTGGAGTATATTATACTGATCTATATACCATAAAATATAGGAATTTATTATAAATACTAGATATATATTTATAATATAAATGTGTGATATACATACAATAATTATTATGGTATACTTGATAAAATTATATTACATTTATGAATCTAAAATATACACTGAGGTATACAAATCATAAAATATAGGAAAATATTATAAATGATAGAGTATATATGTAATATAGACTTCTCAAAAATTTGTTAACAAGCAAACAACTAAGTATATTTCAAATAATAGGTATAAAAATCAACCAAACAAACACAAAATGGTTATCAACACTTCAAACATGTCCATCATCTTGTTGAAAATGAAAATGAACTCGTCGGATTATGAACCTAACAAAAATTACTGCATAAAATAACGATAAGTAAATATTATCCAGTCTTTTAACAGATGCAAGAGGTTGATTGGTGTTCGTGGATTTTAGCCAATATGTTTTAGCCGATAATGATTCAGTCGAATTTGAAGAATATGATAAACTAATGTAAAAACAAAAATGATTGACTATATTGTTTCTCTCTCCAAATGCAAAAGATCTCTACTAATTATTGCAATGATAATAATTATACTCTCTCTCCAAGATTAGAAATATCTTTTAAATGTGGAAAATATTATTAAATTGGTATTTTAAACTCACATTAAATCATATTAACGAAAATATCTCAATATTTAGATAATTCTGAAAATATGTTTTGAAAATGTATTCAATAGCTAAATATCCCAAAATTAAAATATATTTCATACTTCGATCTTGACCTAATTTTTGGACAAATTTAACCCTAATACTCATTCTCTCTTATTAAAATTTCAAAATTCTTACCATTTAATTTTATTAAAAATTAATCGAAAGTTCAATTAAATATTTAAAAATAAAATTAGTAATTAATACATAATTAATATTTGAGGTTATGATCTAATGAGTATTTCTTTATCCTTTGGTTTATATTGTATTTATCCCTTCGATTTAGAAATTCAATTGTCATGCTTTTAATGTTGAATTTAACTATTTGTCTCATTATTATTATTATATAATATGAGATATATATTTGTAAATTGACTAAATATACTTGGATACATGTGACAAAGTTAGTGAAATAGATATCTTAATAGAAACGTGACCAAAATTAGAATATATGGTATAATATTATATAACAACCTTAAATCTGTAATTATTCTAGATATATTTGAAATAAACATTGTATATATTAGAAATAACATTTTATATATTTGAAATAAACCTGATATATATTTAAAAATAAAGATTCAATATTATAATTATGTATTAATTGCAATCCACCAAATTTAAAGATTTTAAATTTAAGTCAAAATTCAAAATATGTAAAACAAATTAGGGAAGAAATAAAATCTAAAATGGAAATTTCCTTTATGATGAGTTTTGAAAAGTTTGGAAAAAAATTATTTAAGACACACGATTTCCATTTTTTTCCTCCATATTTGTGTTTTATATTTTTATTTTTAATAAAAGACTAGAAATTAATAGGATATTAGGGATTTTTATGCAATAATGGAACATATTAGGCTATTTATTAAAAAATAGTATGTTTAATTAAGTCATTATTGTAATTTGGCATTTTTAATTGAAATATTTGGTGGAATGATAAAATCAGAAGGATAGAAGAAATTTTAGCAAAATCTGAAATCAATAAGAATTTTAGTAAATTGGTTGATAATCACGTGCATAGTATTTTTGATATTCCGAATTTACCTTCATTGAAATCAAATAATCTATTTAAAATACCTTGATAGAATCTAAAAGATTGTAACTATTTATCTAAATATTTAATAATTTATTTTTAAAAATCTATTTTCTTAGTAAATCTAAACACTTAAATATAATACAAATAATATGTTTTTAAATATTATACTATATACCTTTTAGGTTTGGCTGAACATAATTATTTGTTTCAAACTTCTCCTTCCCCACGTTTCTTCTTCCCCATCCACAGCCGTAACCACCATTAAAAATCTTCACATAGTACTATTTCCTTTAACAATTTGAGAATCCAAAAGAAACTAAATGTATTGGTGGGAAGAGAAAATCTGTGACTGTACTTCGTTGCTATTGTACTTTGAGTAGAAGAATTTGTAATGAACCATTTAACCCTATGGATCTGAGTTTTCTTGTTGGACCTAGTGATAGTAACTATGGTGTTAAAGAACCTATATCATGAAGTTGTATCCCTCCAACACATCAGATTATCTTGGACTTTAGGGCTCAGAGCTGAGGATCTTACTCTCTAATTTTGCCCAAACTGAGACAAATAGTACTGATGATGTGGAGCACACTTTTCATTCTGAATGTCCAACATACAGTTGAAAAGCATTTTTCTACGGAGGTCTCGGGTTCAGAGCTCCAAATGATCGGAGGAAATTGGATCCATAATGCTTTTGAAGATGAAGCCGCCTTGAAATGCGGCTTGGTTCGGTGTCTTCATTGCTTTTGTGGCTTTAGCTATGGATTCCGCCATTCTTTGCTTTGGTGGTACTGTCGATAGTTGTCTGATCTGTCCAATGTTTTTCACCATCACCAATTAATTGTCGATAACCGTCGTTCTTTGTTTGAGTATTCTCGTTCATGGTGAAATCAATAGGAAGAGAGAGGAAAGTATGACTAGAAAATACAAAGTATGGAAATTCAAAGCATGCAAAATAGTATTTGTTTACTCAATATGCACATGTATTTTTACTTGACAACAAATACAAGGTATTTGTTGCAAATAAAAGGTATACAAGGTATTTTGATTGTTTTTTATTTAGTTTAGTTTTATTTATTTTTTTCCATAGATTCAACAGTTTCTAATAATTTAAGTTTTTTTTTTTTGGTTTTGATTTTAATTTAAAATTTAATCCTATTTTGAGAATCAAATTAGGAGGTTGTATCTAGATTGAATCAAATCGAGATTGTTGTGATTTTAAAAATAAGTATTTTTAGAATATATTAATAGTATTAAAATTTTAGTTGTTACAATTTAAATTTGAATTAGTTAGGAGTATTTTGGTTTGTCGTTAATTCATAATTGATAATTTTAAATTTATTTTGGCCTTTTTATAATTTATAAATTTTTTTTTGCTATTTGTCAAAAGTAAATGTTAACTTTTGCTATTTATCCGGTAGACTCATTTTAATTAGGTTATTAAGGTTTAGCCCATAATTAAATTTGTCTTTACTCACTAGTTTAAGCTTTTGGGTTGCATTTGTTGTTTCCTCCTTCATTAATATCACTTTTCACTTGGTTGGCTCTTTCTAATGTTTCAAGCCTGCAAATGAAAAAAATGTTGGATATTATATTAAATTTTCTTTCACCTATCAACTTAAGCTTCTAGGTTGAATCGGTGATTTACAAATAATGTTACCTTTAAATTGGCTAATAATTTATAATCTTATTCTCTGGAAAGTGGCTTAGAGATTTATCTTTAGACTATTTTTCCACCTCGACAAATTTTAATAATACATATAAAATATATTTTATTTGTATAGTTATTGCTTTTTTAATTATTATTACTTTAATGAGCAAAGATATTAAAGTATCATTTAAAAATTTAAAAAAATAAAAAAAAAAGTAAATAAAATTTAGATTACTTTTTCTCTTTCGCTAGACCTCTAAAATTCCTGTATTCTCCCTAATTAATCTTCTCATTACTTCTCTCATTAAATTATGTCTCCCACTCATTTACATTCATCTCTTTGACTATCTCATCATGAAGCATTTAAAAAGCAATAATATATATGAAAACAAATATCTTATCCAATCAACCATATTATACATTTAAGAGTTAAATAACGACAATAAAAATAACCCAAAATGATATTTCTGTTGTGAAAAATGAAGCACAACGAGAACACGGATATAGAGAAAATAATATTAAATAAAATAATAAAAGTAAGAAAATAGAAAAATAGAAATTCAATGATTTTCTCCACTTTCTCCAAAAAGTTCAAAATTCAACAATTTTTTTTTGTATCTAACAAATGCCACAAAAAGCAACTACTTATAGGCAATTTGGCATGCATGAGGTGGCTTACATGGACACTAACCATGAGAAAATAAATGACACATGGTTAACATATGTGTTAATGGAAAAATGCCACATGACATTTTGGACACTAAGCATTATAATAGAGCATCTATATTATTTGTAATATTTATAATACTCCCTCTTAGATGTCCATTACATATATGAAATATGCCTCATTAAAATTTTACTAGGAAAAAATCCAATGGGAAAAAAATCCTAGTGAAAGAAAAAGAGTACATATTTCATATAACTTAGACACTTACATATATACAATTTACTCCTCCTCATGAAAACATCACGTGAGATCTTTGAGTCACCGCATTCCAATGTTGTGCGCCAAGTTTTCAAAGGTTGCGGTAGGTAATGATTTTGTAAATAAGTCTGTCAAATTGTCTTTTGAACAAATTTGTTGTATTGTGATGTCGCCATTTTTTTCAAGATCATGAGTGTAAAAAGCTTTGGTGAAATATGCTTTGTTCTATCACCTTTAATATAACATCATTTTATTTGAGCTATACATGCCATGTTGTCTTCGTATAGTGTCGTTGAAAGATTTTCACTAGAAGACAAGCTGCATGTTCCACGAATGTGCTGAGTCATTGATCTTAGCCATATACATTCTTGACTCACCTCATGTAATGCAAGAATTTCAGCATGATTTGAGGAAGTGACTGTTATGGTCTATTTCACTGATCGCCATGATATAACAGTTCCTCCACATGTGAATAAATAACTTGTTTGAGATCTAGCTTTATGTGGATAAGATAAATATCTTGAATCTGCAAAACCAACTAAGTTAAAATTTGATTTATTTGAATAAAACAAACCCATATCGATTGTTCCTCGGAGATAACGAAGTATATGTTTAATTTCATTCCAATGTCTTTTTGTTGGAAAAGAACTGTATCTAGCCAATAATTTTACTAAAAATGCAATATTTGGTCTTGTATTATTAACAAGATACATAAGTGCACCAATTGCACTAATATATGATACTTATGGACTAAGAAGTTCTTCATCATCATCTCGAGGTCAAAATATATATTTCTTCACATCTAGTGAACGAACTTGCATTGGAATGTTTAATGGATGTGCTTTATCCATATAAAATATTTTCAAAACTTTTCTGTATAAGTTGATTGATGAACAAATATTCTATCTACTAAATGTTCAATTTGTAAGCCAAGACAATATTTTGTTTTTCCGAAATATTTCATCTCGAATTCTTTCTTAAGATATTCTATAGCCTTTGAAAGCTCTTCAACAGTTCCAATTATATTTAAATCATCAACATATACAGTTATAATTGCAAATCCTGATTTCTTTATAAAAACACATGGACATATTAGATTATTTTGATATCCTTCTCTCAACAAACATCCACTCAAGCAATTGTACCATATCCGTCCTGATTGTTTCAATCCATATAGTGATCTCTGTAACTTTATTGAATACAGTTCTCGGAAACTTGATTTATATGTTTCAGGTATTTTAAATCCTTCTGGAACTTTCATATAAATATCATTATCAAGATATCCATATAAATATGTTGTGACTACATCCATAAGATGCATGTCCAGATTTTCATAAACAGACATACCAATTAAAAATACCACCACCGGAGAATATGTCTCCTCATAATCAATACCAGGTCTTTGTGAAAAACCAATTGTAACTAGTCTTGCTTTATATCTTGTGATCTCATTATTTTCATTTCTTTTTCTCACAAATATCCATCTGTATTCCACAGGTTTGAAACTTTCTGGTGTTTGAACTATTGGTCCAAAAACTTGACGTTTTGAAAGTGATTTTAATTATGCCTCAATTTTTTCTTTCCATAAAGACCAATCTTTTCTCTGTCGACATTCTTCAACAGATTTTGCTTCAGGATCCTCATTTTCAGATATAATATCAAGAGCAGCATTATAGAAAAAAATGTTATCAACAACTACATCAGTTTGGTTCCATCTTTTTCTTGTTGTGACATAGTTTATCGAAATCTCGTTATTATCCTCAATTGTTTTATCTTTTACAATATTCTTGTCGGGATTCAAATTTTGAATTTCTTCTGAAACATCCGTATCCTTAATCGAGTTATTGATTTTATTTTTTTTTAGGATTTTTATCTTTGGAACCTACTGGTCTACCACGCTTCTGGCGTGCTCGAAATTCATTGATAACTACTTATTGTGTTGGAATATCAATTTTTGATGAGACATTTGCGGCTGGTATATGCGACTTAGTTACTTTCTTTGCATCTACAAATGTTCACATTGATTTGTACGAGGATCTAAATGAGACAATAACGATGCTTTCCATGTAATTTCTTTTTCCAACTTCTATATTCCTCCCCCTAATGTTGGAAAATTTGTCTCATTAAAATGACAATCAGCAAATCGTGCAGTAAATATATCACCCGTCAGGGGTTCAAGATATTTAATAATTGATGGAGAATCAAATCCAACATATATTCCTAGCCTCCTTTGAGGACCCATTTTACTACGTTGTGGTGGAGCTATTGGAACATACACTGCACACCCAAAAATTCTCAAATGAGAAATATTTGGCTCATGGCCATATGCTAATTGTAATGGCGAGTACTTGTGATAAGTTGCTAGCCTAATACGTACGGATGATGCAGTATGCAAAATAACATGTCCCCATATAGATGTAGGTAACTTAGCTCTCATAAGCAATAGTCTAGTAATTAATTGCAAACGCTTTAGAAACGATTTTGCTAAACCATTTTGTGTATGAACATGAGCTACAAGATGTTCAACACTTAATTGACATACAATAACTATCAAATGTTTGGGACATAAATTCTCTAGCATTATCAAGTCGAATGTTCTTAATTGTGTAATCAGGAAATTGTGCTCTTAACTTAATTATTTGAGTAAGAAATCTTGCAAATGCAAGATTTTGACTTGATAATAAACACGCGTGTGACCATCTGCAGGATGCGTCTATTAAGACCATGAAATACTTAAATGGTCCACTTGGTGGGTTAATAGGTCCACATATATCACCATGAATTTGTTCTAAGAATGTAGGTGATTCAATTCCCACTTTAGTTGGTGATGGTCTGTTGTAAAAAAATGAAGCACAACGGGAACATGGATATCGAAAAAATAATATTAAAATAAAATAATAAAAATAAAAAATAGAAAAATAGAAATTCAATGATTTTCTCCACTTTCTCCAAAAAGTTCAAAATTCAACAATTTTTTTTTGTATCTAACAAATGCCACCAAAAGCCACTACTTATAGGCAATTTGGCATGCATGAGGTGACTTACATGCACACTAACCATGAGAAAATAAATGACACATGGTTAACATATGTGTTAATGAAAAAATGCCACATGACATTTTGGACACTAAGCATTATAATGGGGCATCTATATTATTTGTAATATTTATAATACTCCCTCTTAGATGTCCATTATATATATGAAATATGCCTCATTAAAATTTTACTAGAAAAAAATTCAATGGGAAAAAAATCCTAGTGAAGGAAAAAGAGTACATATTTCATATAACTTAGACACTTACATATATACAATTTACTCCCCCTCATGGAAACATCACATGAGATCTTTGAGTCACCGCATTCCAATGTTGTGCGCCAAGTTTTCAAAGGTTGCGGTAGGTAATGATTTTGTAAATAAGTCTGCCAAATCGTCCTTTGAACAAATTTGTTGTATTGTGATGTCCTTTGAACAAATTTGTTGTATAGTGTGAAGTAAGCCATTAATCGTACGTCCCTTTTTGTTAGAGTGGATAAGCGACTTGAAACCCTCCTTAGAGTCCATTGCCTCGCCTTCTTTCGTTTGGTTGTTCCGTCATTTTTTAATAGAAGGTAAAAATTCTCAACATGCATTGCTAGTTATCACTTCGCGTATTTGCACCTACTTAAGGAGCAAAAAGTAACTATAGGAGTAAAATGATAATTTGACCCAGATGTACGAACAACATATGGAGTGATTGACTTACATGAAATTGTTAAAATTAATGGGTACATACATATTCTACAATTAGTAAGAGTGCAACTATAGGTCGACAGTGGAGTACCTCAAAGTTAATGAATGTTGATTATAATTTAATTACAAAGTTTAATTAATTAATCTCGTATCATTGGAGCCTATAACTGCATGTCTATTAGATCCCTCTACTAGCTCATAACAAGATTAAACAAGGATTTAGGTGTTACAAATTTGAAGTGTTCAAATTATTGTTTAAGGGAATTTATTGTATATGATTCAACTTAATATAATGTATATCAATACATTATAATAGTTTATTTAAATTAGATTCAAAATTGAAACTATAAATATGGAGCATAATATTTGAGATTCAAATATTAAATAATATGAATTGTTTCAGATTAAACCAATATAGTAAATTTAATGTGAATTAGATTCATATTAAAACAAAGTTAATCGGTTAATTATCATGCATTACACAAGAGTGGTTAGTGGGTGAGGGGATTTAGCTTCCATCACACATTATTCTGGACACGTGAAACTAATACAAAAAAAAAAAAAAAGATATCTCTTTCTCGAAAAAAAGATACAGAGAATAGTTCGGATTTGTTATTCCAAAGAGAATAACAGAGAAGACTGGTGGTCGTGTCTTGCTCGTGGTATTCTTGATTATGTTGGCCATCAAAAGGATTAGAGGAGAAGTTCTTCAAAGAGGTTTCTGCAAAGATTGTAATTCTTCTTTACTGATCAATTACAGTAGAAAACATGTTTTGGCTTTTTTTGTTGTTGTTGTTACTTTTATGTATATTTTCTGTAACGAAATTGGGACAAGGGGATAAACTGCTTCCTCATTGAGATTCAATCCCATAAGCCTTTGCTATATATTTGGGATTTTCATCTATCGATTGTAATTGATTTTTGAAGAAGACATAACATTAATTAACATGTGTGTATATTTGGTAAATCAGCTAGCATAGTATATAATATATACTATATAATCTTGTATAGGTTATGGGTAGGTTCTTGAATCAAGGATGAAAGAGTCAAATAGAAACAAGAAAGATCAAAGGGGATAGGTTAGGGAACATATTGGGCTTAGTCGACGTTGGCCCAACTAAGGTCGAGCCTCGAAGATTGGCACAATAGCCAAAGGCCTAACATGAGGCTTTAAGCAATGAAATCTAAGCTTACCTAGGAAGAATATTGGACCCGTTAGCCTCGACCCAAGTAAGGCCCACACACATTATGCTCGATGTAGAACCCTAATAATATAAGGAAAGAGAAACAATAGATAAAGTGGATTTGTTTAATCATATATAATCCTAACTTATTTGAATTAGGAAAGATCCATATCATTCTTATCATAAGTGGAAAATGTAAATTTTATCTCATTCTCTCTATTTATATATTATTATGGTTCCGTATGAGGTAAATAAAAGTCCTTATTTATTTTCTACACTATAGATCTTTTACTCACTTAGGAAGTCTTTTTTCTTTGTTTTTCAAGTTCTTTTTTTCCTAAATTACAAATTTACTTTTATTGCCACATGAAGGTCGGGCCCGTTTACCTTTGGCCAAAATTTTGCATCAATAGTGTATATATACTAATTTCAAATATTTAGAATACAAACATAATCATCAACTATAATATATGCATTGAGTTTCGAATAGGGTTGGCAACAGGGTATTGAGCATTCCCCTAAGGAGTTGAGAAATCCTCTCATTAGAAGAGTCGGGTATCCATAGGGATTTTTTTTTTGTTTTTTTTTAAATTACTTTAAATTAATTAAATTTAATACATACATTAAATTTGTAAATATTTAGGTAAAGAGTTGATTTTATTATTATTTTTATTTAAATGAATAGTTACAAAATATCTTAGTACTTTTTATTATAAATTTAATAAAAATAAATGTATCATATTAGAAAATTAAAATAGAAAAAAATTAAAACCAATAGCTTATGTGCCACTGTTTTAGTAGTTTTTATAAAGTTTTTATAAATAATAAAAATCAATTTTATATATATTAAAAATCTCCTTGGTGTCACAATCGTAGCTTTTCGAATGCGAGTCAAACGATTGTGCAGCACTTACTCTACCCAATTAGCAAGTCAGTCGTGCTAAATCCAAAAGTCGCAGTTTATCTCGAGTGTATGATGTGACCTTCCTTCCCGGTTTTAGAGAAAATAGTTTTATAAAACGGGAGAGAGAAAGCAAATAGTTGAAAACATCAATAAAGCAAACGTTGAAGACTGTCAGTCGCAAGAAAAGGTTTGATTGCAAAGAGTGCGACAAGACTTGGACAGGGATTCACTGAGTGGGTCTCCCCTATAGTACATTTTGAACATTTTTCATTGTGACCGACTTGCATATGAAATCTGCGAGCGTTCACTTACAAGCACGCCGACGTAAAATGAAAGCACAACGATACGAAAGTAAAGCACAACGACATGAATATGAAAGCACGTACTAAACTAAGGATAAAACATAAACATAAGGTGGGTGAAAGATGTTTTGGGCATACGGCCATAGGAAGACTCTCCTTGGACAAGCATGCTCAAGACATTCTCCTTCACTTAAACAGTTGACGTCCCTGTCGACTGGCGGAGCTTGAACTATTCGATCTTCTGCTTTCAGGTTTCCAAATCTTCGACACGTTCCTAACTAGTTTCTTCCACGGGGAGGTTCTTCCACTTGACTAGATATTTGTGGATCCTCCCCGTGGGTCTTCTGCCTTTCCTAACTCGATCAACCAAGATTTTTTAAACTTCTTTGTCTTCTTTTTGACTCAGGTCGATGCTTGGTTGAGCTACGTTGTTCCTCTGCTCGTCATCACAATCGAGGTGGTACGACTTTAAGTTGCTTACATGAATTACTGGATGGATTTTCATCCACGCAGGCAACAACACTCTATATGATGCATTTCCAATCTTTTTTAGGACTTCTACTGGCCCCTCGTACTTTTTAATAATGCGTTGATCTTTGCGCCCTCGAAATAGAATCTGTTACGGCTTCAACTTGATGAGAACTTGATCTCCCGCACGAAATTCAAGAAGACGATGCCTTTTATCAGGTCACTTCTTTAGACACTTTAAAGCTTTTTCTAAGTAAGCTCGAGCGATGTCCGTCATTTGTCTCCATTCCTTCGTAAAGTTATGAGCTTGGGGGTTTTTTCTTGTATAAGGATGATCAATAATGTGAGGTAATAACGGTTGTCTTCCACTTACAATTTCAAAGGGACTCTTCCATGTGGAAGAACTAGTATGAGCATTGTAACAAAACTGAGCCACATCCAGCAGTTGGACCTAGTTCTTTTGTCGTGCATCGACAAAATGACGTAGATACTCTTCGAGCATGCAGTTGAAATGCTCGGTCTGGCCATCAGTTTGGGGATGGTAGCTCGAGCGTATATTTAGACTCGTCCCCAAGAAGGAAAATAACTTTGTCCAGAAAGTGCCAATGAATCTACCATCCCTGTTGCTCACAATACTCGTCGGTACTCCTCATAGCTTTACAACATGCTTGAAGAACAACTGTGCAGCCAACTCGATAGAACACTGATTGATGGTGGGGGTGAAGGTGGCATATTTCAAGAATCGATCAACAATAAGTAAGATGGCCTTGAGATCACCCAATTTTGGGAGATGTGTAATGAAGTCCATGGACACGCTCTCCCATGGTCTCGTAGGAATAGGCAAAGGTTCGAGAAGTCCAGAAACTTTTGCCTTCTTGACTTTATCTTTTTGACAGATGAGGCACGTCTTGGTATACTGTATGGCATCATCTCGCATATTAGACCAGAAGTAACCTTTCTTCAGTAGTGCATAAGTTCTCTGCCACCCAAGATGACCAGCCCAAAGAGTGTCATGACACTCGTGCAACAACTTTTTCTTCAGATTCCCTACTTTGGAAACATATATATGATTCTCTTTTGTTAACAATAAGTCTTCTTCGACCCAAAACTGTCTTGTCTTGCCGACTTTGGCTAAGGAAACCACATCTTGGGCAGAAAGGTCTTTCTGAAGGTACTTCTTGATGATGTCGAGCATCGAGCCATCAACGTTACTTGCATAGATGGGGGTTAGCATACACAGGGCCGCATGTTCACCCTTCCGTCTAAGAGCATCGACAGCTTGGTGATTGGTTCCCTTCTTGTGTTCGAACTTGAAGTCAAATTCTGCCAAAAGTTCTTGCCACCTTGCTTGTTTTGAAGTTAACTTTGGCTGATTGAAAAAGTGGCAGATGGCACTGTTGTCGGTGTTCACAACAAAAGGTGATCCCAATAGGTATTGCCACCAGGCTCTTAGATAATGGACCACGACAAGCATCTCTTTTTCTGAGACGATATATTTTCTCTCAGCACTGTTAAGCTTTCGACTCTCATAAGCTATAAGGTGGCCTTCCTGGATAAGAACACCTCCAAGAGTAAGGTCAAATGCATCCCTTTCAACTTCAAACGGCTTAGATACGTCTACTAGTCTGAGGACAAGACCCCTCGTCATCGTGGTCTTTAACTCTTCAAAAGCAGCTTGACATTCTGCTGGCCATATCCAGGTTGTGCCTTTCTTCAACAATTCTTTTAGCGGTGTGACTCTTCTTGAAAATCCTTCAATGAATCAACGGTAATAATTGGCCAATTCCAAGAAGGAGCGCAACTAACTAACAGAAGTTGGGGCTTTCCACTTTTGAATAGCCCGTAACTTATCTTCGTCCATTCCAATTCTCCCATGTTTAATAATATGACCCAGGAAGTTGATACGCTTCTGAGCAAAAGCACATTTTTCCTTCTTCACATATAGCTGATTCTGTCGTAACTTGTCAAAGACTAATCGAAGATGAACTTGGTGTTCTTCTAGGCTGGAACTAAAAAATACAATGTCATCGAGATACACCACCACAAACTGATCAAGGTACTCATAGAATACTTGGTTCATCATAGTAGAAAAGGTGATATGAAAACCCTATGATTTGTAAAATTAAGAACCCAATTGGCGAACCCCTAATAACAAATTCTAAAACCCCCAAATCAATTTGACAAAAACCCAAGGGAATGGATTAGATTTGGATTACCCTTTGATCGAAGACCAAGAGATAAGGAGAACTAGTTCCTCACTCCAAGTTCGAACACCCCACAAGCAAGGTGATCAAACTTACCTGAATGTTCTTGGCTTGCAACCCTAAATCAAGAATTGCAAAAGGCGACGATGAGATTCTGTCATCTACCAAAGAATTTTCATTCAAAGAAAACCCTAAAAGTTTAATTATAAAAAAACTCTCTCTAAAACAACCTAAAGGTGAGATTTAAATAGCCTTCCAATAAAACTCTAATTTATTGAAAAAAGACTAAATTATCCCTTTTTAAAAGTTATTAAAAAAAGATAAAATTGAAAAAGATAAAATTGAAAAAAATTAAAAAAAAAATACATCATAATTATTAAATAAAGTCTATTTAATAATTTGATGCTTGGTCGGTTCATATCATCCTCTCCTTCTTTTGAAAGATTCGTCCTCGAATCTAAATCAAAGCC
>JBBPDJ010000023.1:13626494-13673464 GCA_037974625.1 Cucumis cinereus
ATTGTTTTAAAGAAAGATATTGTTTCTTTAAAGGAATTAAATCTCCTAAGGAATTAAATCTTTTGAGATTTAGTATGACTATATAATTGTTCTTGGTTTTGACCTAGGAGAGGTAGCTTTTTGTGATCGTGAATTAGAGAACAAAAAGGTGTGTTTTGCTACGGCCCTGTACTTCATGTGCTAAATATACAGAGTGTATTTCTATCTTCCAACTTGCAAGTTCAGATTACAAGGCGTGGAAGCTTGTTTACTTTGTGTGTACCTCTTGAGGGGGAGATCTTTGTGACATTCATCTTGGAGTAATTAAACAGGGGGAGCCTGTTATAATATGTGATCCTTGAGAATACAGTAAAGACAGTTTGTCAGACGAGTGGGAGATTCGTAAAGACAAGTAACGACAGAGAAGATGTCTCTGTGTGATCTGTGCTACTGAAGTTATTATCTTATGTTATAACAAGTGTTGTAACTCTATGAACTTTGTGAAGTTTCTTTGATAATAATAATAAGGATCTCATCAGAGTGAAAACCCCTCAGATGTAGGCTTGGTGCCGAACTGGGTTAACAACGTCTCTGTGTTTATCTCTCTTACTTTGTATTTTTAATATTGCATTCATATTGATGATAGTGTAACTACCACTGCAAGGTCCTAATCAGTTTTTCACAGCAGATAACACATGTAAGTAGTGAGACAGGTCATGCGTAATCATTACGAAATATAAACCAAAAACCCGAAGTTAACACCATAATGCAGGCACACTAACCATCTTCAACACCTTATACGCCAAAGGCGTGGATTCGGTAAAAGTATTCCTTACTTCAAATTACAGATATTTTCTTAATCAAACTAGCCTCCAATTGACCCTACACAAGAACTTTAATTAATAATTTTCTCCCAAAAGAAATATTAATTAATTTTAACCATCAATAGCCACTTCCAAACTCACCAACAAAGACGAAAACTAAGGCGATTGCACCACAAACAACTCCGATTAAATCTTCAAGTTGATCCTTCATCAATAAAGAAAAACCGAATTAGTCCAAGGAAAATTCTTAATTAAAACTCCATTGGGCACTCTAAAACCCAATTTGAATTCTTCCCAAACCTTACCAACAAACCAACAAAGAGCAATGGCAGCGGAGACAGAAAGTGACAGAAGGCTCAAGACTCGACTCGGCTCGACGTTCAGATCTGGGCGTCGGACTCACTACGACCGGCGTCTCGCGGCTTGGCTTGGGAAGGCCGACCTGACGCGAGGAGATCGGCTCGTGGGACGCCTGGTTGTACCTGACGCGTGGAGATCGGCTCGCAGATGGAGGCTGCGTTGGCTCGAAGTCGCGGGCATATGCGAGGAGGGGTCGGCTCGAGGGCAAACTTGACGCGCGTGGCTGATGGCGGCGAGCGAAACGCAGGGGCGCGGCGCGCGGGTGCTCGAGCTCTTCGACGCATGGCTGCACGTGGAGCGAAACAGCTCGGTCTGAGCAAAGAGAAGCGATGACTTTCGTAGATGCGGCATGCAGCGCGGCTAGGCGAGGCAGAGACGCTGCTTCTCCGGCGTGGCTGCGACGGCGATGGAGAAAAAGAGAGGGTAGGGGCGACGGCTAGGGTTTTTTTTTTAAGGAAGAAGATGGTGAAAATGAAGTGCACGGATACCAATGTGCTTTAAATAAATAATAATAATAATATTATTATTTTCATTTTTATTATTATTTATTTTTTTCCTTTTCTAAATTCCCACACTTCTCACTTTCCTCATTAAATTTCTTTTCCTCTCTCCTCATTAAATCCTCTTTTCTTTTCACTAACCACAAACAAACAAAACACAACAAATCAAATTATTCCCAAAATTAAACTCAAATTAAACATCCCAAAATTAAAATTTACCAACATGAATAAGATAATTGATAAATAAAGTTTACAAATTAACTTAAAAATTTGGGATGTTACATTTATACTTAAAAAAATGATAATATAAGTATTTGATAATTTCTTAAAATGTGTTTGAATGAATTCATATAATGTAACTAAAGTAGTATTTTAGACCGTATTTGTTCGGTTTGGTCTCCTAACCCTAAACAATCGTATAACGACGCGATTCACATCCAAATGTGTGACAAAACTTTATTTGACACCACGTTTACTATATTCTTTTTTTCTCGTACATATCTTATGTTGATGGACGGTTCAACTTCAATCTGACCCCACCATATTTGTCAACTTTATACTTCTCTTCTCATCTCCAGATTCTCAATTTCTGGATTTTTTTTCTTTTTTTTTTGTTTTTCTTAATCAGTAATTTAATAGTAGTTGGGAAATGCCAAATTGGTGTTTGAAAATACACAATAATTAAAAAAAGAAAATAAAAAAAAAGCTAGATGGCAAAATTTACTAATTGCAATTATACTCTTAAAGCTTCCAAATTTAAAAATTAAGCTCTCAAATGCATCTAAGTGTTAAAATTAATTGTAATAATTTTAGAAGTTTTAGGTTCAAAATTTATCATTTATGGGTCCAATTTTTATAATTAGTGTAAGTTGGACGATTTAATTTTAACAAGTTTAGAAGTTTACATGTCCAATTTTTACTATTAAAAGTTTAGGGGTTCAATTGCAACTTTCACTATACTTCAGTGGTGATTTTTGTAATTTGCCAAAAAAAAAAATACAGATGAGTAATAAAAATAAGAAAAATTATAGCAAATAACACAATTTAGGAAATAAACTAAAAATATAACACAAGGATAAAAATAGTTACAAAAATAGCAAATGTCGACCAATCAAGTGGTAAAATTTTTTAAAATGTCAAATATGCCCTTTAGTGGCTATTATTGATAGAAGTTGTATCATAGTCGATATCAATAATAGTAATTGATAACATATTTCTCAACTTGAAAGTTACCATTAATAGCATCTATTACTAATACCAACTTATAATAACTATCAATTACTATCACTTATAGCAGTTATCGGCGGTAACAACTTATAATAACTATCAATGATAGCAACTGATAAACTTCTATTGCTAATAGACTCTATCATTGATAAACCCTAATAGATTTTGATATATTTGTAATTTTTTAAAGTGTTGTTATATATGCTAACACTTTAAATCTAATTGTTATATTTACAAATGTAGCAAATTTCTTTTTTATATATGATGTGCTTCAAATATCTTAAACTTAGTCTTCAAATTCTTCCACGCTACATTAACTTTCAATATTTACGGAGGTTTAAGTATTTCTAAGACTTCTCTTTAACTTCTAAATCTTCTAGGATGTTTTCCTTTATGTTATATGTACTTAGACGAGGGTAAGCTTATTTGATTGTGAATCCACTGCCACAGTGACACAATTTAATTAGACCAATTCATGTCATTTAATCCACTAGCACCACATGATCCTATTGTAATTTTATTTAATCAATTTATGTGATAAAAGACTTATGTAGTAGTATGATTGGATTAATTGGTGTCATTGGATTGGATTGATATGGTGTAGTTTAATTGAGCCAATTTAAGTCCTTACATATGACAAAATATGCCCTCCTCATGCATACATTGAACTAATTTAAGATAAAACACAATCTAATATAATTGGGATCAAAATAATTACAATTTATGGTCCATCAAAATTTATTGTTGAATGGACCAAATAGTGAGTAAATACAACAAAAAAAAAAATGTAAAATTTTCTGATAATTATTGCCAAAATTTAATGAAAACTTAATTAAGTTGATTAAAAGGAAACTTGGTAAAATTAGAAAGATGAAAAAGGTAAAGATAGACTTGTAGTTGTAATTAATCCTTTACCTCAAACATCATCCCACCAAATAAAGTCAAACAACGAGGCAATTAAGGGGCGAAAAGGATAATAAGACCAAAAATAGGGACGTTAATGTAAAATCGAAGCAAAATAATGATTCTTTTCTTTTCGTGTCTAGAACGGCGGCTCGAAGTGGCTGAGTGCCATTTGCCGACGACGAAGGTGTTTGGTGAGCCACTCAACGGTTTAAAACCACACTGGATCTCTAAAACCTCCATTCATTTCGAGTTTCGGTTACCTTTTGAAGAAGAATACAGACAGACGAGGCATAGGTTTGTGCTCTCTCTGTTTCTTCTGCTGCCATTTGTCACGTTTTAATACTATGATCACTGATTTGGGTTTTAATTCTTTTGGGCTTTGATTCTTTTTCTTCTTCAATGTTTTGAAAATGATGGGGTGGAGCTAGATTTGCTGACCGTTACTCAATTATTTCGATAATTTTGATGTTGGATCGGGTTGATATTCGTTCTTAGAGAATCAGATCCTTGAATTGGGGTGGATGTGGATTCCTTGTAATCTCACTTTTTTTTCATTCTTTCTGTGCTCTTTTTGTTTATTTTGACGGATTTTTTTTACAGTGCTTTGTTTCCCTTTTGCATTATCTTTGTTCTTTCTGTTTTGGATTAAATCAGGCCAGGCTACTGCTTTTAATTGAATCTTGTACTACAAATTGAGTTATGATTCTTTCATTTTTATTTGATTTTGGTAATTTGGTTTCTTGTCTAGAAGGTGCTAATACGGTGGTTCGTGTATTGCAGCTTAAAACATGGAATCTGGATCATGGCACGTTGAGAAAAGATCTTCTCTTAGAAATGACTCTTTTACAGGAGATGAGAATGTTCCGGAAACTGGCTGCCTCTCCATCATTGTGCTTGGAGCATCTGGAGATCTTGCTAAAAAGAAAACTTTTCCAGCTCTCTTCCACCTTTTTGTCCAGGTTTATTTTTATTTATTTATTTATTTGTTTAATTGGCTCTCCCTTTTGTATTGAAGAGTAGAAGAGATCACAAATTTAACTTAAATGGTAATAATTCATGCATTCATTCATCCAAATACTAATTCTAATATGCCTATTTCTATAAGGATTTTCCACTGTTCATTATATGAAGTAATCTGGTTATCTGGTTGGCCGAGGATTTGGCAACGTGAATGAGTTCTTAGCTACTACTAGATAGTCTTCTGTATGCACATATTTCTCTGATGGTTTATTCAATTCAATTGCTTGAGCGTTTTCTTTTCCAATGTACAATTGTTACTCTCAGTTACTGTTTAATAGTGCTCTATAATCTAACTCTTTTATTCTTTTTCTTTTTATCAATTGTTATTCTTAGGGATTCCTACAATCAAATGAAGTTCACATTTTTGGTTATGCGAGGTCCAAAATCTCTGATGATGATCTAAGAAACCGCTTACGTGGGTGAGATATGGAACCCTCTTTAGTTTTATTCTTAATGTCATTCTCTATTTAATCAAGTCAACTTTCTCGAGACGTTGATCTTTTCATGCAATCGGTATGTACTCACTAGGGGCTCTCAATATGAACAATGATTGCAGATATCTTGTCCAAGGCAAAACTACTGACTCAGAGCAGTTAGAAGAAGTATCCAAGTTTCTGCAGTTGGTTAGTGTTACTCATTACACATTATTATTGTTTTAGTATGCAGTATGTACTCCCAAGAATCATAAATTCAATAATTTCTTCAGATCAAATATGTAAGTGGGTCGTATGATTCTGCTGAGGGTTTTCAAAAGTTGGATAAGGAAATCTCAAAGCATGAGATTTCCAGAAATAGTACAGAGGGATCGTCTCGCAGGCTGTTCTACTTTGCACTTCCTCCATCGGTATATCCATCTGTCTGCAAGATGATCAAGCATCATTGCATGAATAAATGTAAGCTTTAAGTCCAGATTATTTTCATGGTTGGGATTCGTCTACTTCTGAATACTGATTATTAAAGGATGTTTTATCTGTTTTTAGCTGATCTTGGTGGATGGACCCGGATTGTTGTGGAGAAACCGTTTGGCAAGGACTTGGAATCTGCAGAGAAGTTAAGTTCCCAGATTGGAGAATTGTTTGATGAACCACAAATTTATCGTATAGATCACTATCTGGGGAAGGAATTGGTTCAAAATCTGGTAATATTAGTGGAACTAAGATGTGATTGGTTTTCTCTGATTTTGAAAATAGCAGTCTTATGTGTGTTCTTGCATGATCTGAATTTTCAGTTGGTACTTCGTTTTGCAAACCGGTTTTTCTTGCCCCTTTGGAACCGTGACAACATTGATAATGTACAGGTGAGAATTCAGTTCACTACTTAATTTTTTATGAACATCTGCAGAACTTTTACAATAAATTCAAGACTGCTGAAATGCAACTGATTTGAAAATCTGAGCATGGTTGATTTTAATTTTTATATGTTGTGTACTAATGTTTGTTTTTTTTTTCTTTTCACCTTTTGCGTTCCGTGGTAGATCGTGTTCAGGGAGGATTTTGGTACTGACGGGCGTGGTGGATACTTTGATGAATATGGGTATGTTCTTTGATTTACTTTACTAAGTACCTATCTGAAAATGTTGTGTGTGAAGCTAAATCTCTAAATATATTGATATTTTATGTTGTTGAACACATCTCCAATGTGCTATGTATGAAACCTTAGTACATGTTCGGAAGTGATTTTGGACGGACCAAAACAATCACTTTTGTTATGCTTTCCCAAAATTATTTTATGTAATTTTCAGTCAATTACTTAGGAAGTGATTCTCAAATGATTTTTTGGTGAGTGATTGTGAGGGATTTTGTTTTTAAAGTGATGCTTATTTCAATTTTTAAAGAACAAAAAATCCTCATATTTACTTTATTTTGTTCTAAAATTATGTGAATAGATAATTTTTTTAACTTATAAATTTTGTCTCTCTCTATCATTATTTATCTCTAATTTATCTTGTTTTCTCTGAATTTTCTCTCCACACTTTTTATAGCCTCTATTTCTACCTTTATGTTCTTAAATTTTGATCTGTTCTCTCTCACCTTTTTCAACACCAATATTTTTAAAATCCTTCTAATTTTTTTTTATCCTCTAAAATTTTTATTCCTCTCTAAAATGTTTCTTTAGTTTTTTTTTCCTTACATTTTTATTGTCCTAAGTTTTTCTCTCTTTAACTTTTGTTTACCACCTACTAATTATTTTCTCTCCAATGGAATGTCCTTTTTAGTCACTTGATTACTTTAAAATCACTTTTGAAAACAAACATTTAATTACAAAAATAATTTTTAAGCCATTTAGGTTTAAACCACTTATTTTGGTCACTTGACTCACTTCTACACATAACTTCAATTATTTTTATGGTATGGAAATTACTTTTAAAAGTGTAGAATCAAATACTTAAATGATGGAAAAGTACGTTTTTTGTCTCTAGATTTTGAGTCTAGTTTTCTCTAGGTCTATAGGTTTCAAACGTTAAACCTCTACTTTTGAGTTTTAAGTTTTAAGTTGCATTTGGTTCTTAGGTTTCAAAACATTACACTTTTAAGATTTTACATTTGTACCCTTGAGTTTTTACTAATGCACACCTTGGTCTTTAGTGTCAAGTTTCAACTATTTAACTTAAGATAATTATGGTTTGAAAACTTTTAATTACTTTTAATAGTGATGGAAAAATAGTAAAAACTAAGGTTATCCTATTCTGATCCATAAACTTTGTATTTTGTTCTATTTTGGTTCCTAAACTTTTAAAAGCGTCAGTTTTAGTCCCCAAACTTTAAAAAAAAAAACTACTTTGGTCTTTGTCGTTAGGATTCCGTTAACTCTTTAACGAAATGGTGATGTGGCTTCTATACTTGGATGATTAGGCTCTAGATTCATATTCATCATGTTACTTAGATTGATAAATAATCAAGAAATCTTGCTAATTTATTCTATAAATCTTTTATGTCAACATAGAAATATAATCAACACTTTTATTAAATAAACCCAAAAACTAAATTTTATTCTTTTTTCTCCGAAACTCAAATCTCTCACATCCCCTCCCTATACTATTTTTTTTTTTATTTTTATTTGCAAATTGGAATCTTGAAGCAAATTAGAAGAGCATTGAGTAAAATAAAACATAACTTGACATATTGGTGTTAACATTCATGACAAGGTAAAATAAACTAAAAAAATAAAAATGTACAACCCATTTATAAAATAAACTCTACGATATTTCAGATAAATATTCCTATAATGAATCACCCCCTTCCCCCTCCACCCAAAGAAAAAAAAAAAAAAAAAGAGGAAGAAAGAATTGAGAGGAAGAGAAAAAAATACCTCAATGAATTACAAATATCCCAAACTTGAGGAACTTAAAAAATTGTATGTGAATGAAATTGCATCTAACATGAATCAAGAAAGTGAAGCAGAAGGCCAATGTGCCAAAATGGTGGTGATCAAAATCTTGTAGGTAAAGTGACATTTGAGTTCTTCGATAAAACATCAATTTACCATTTTGTCTCTTATTAAAAATTAAAACCCAAGAATTTCAATAGTGATTATCTTATTTAGCCAAGTCATCCACATATAGAAGTCACCTCATCATTCCATTAAAAAGTTAACAGAATCCTAACGACAGAGACCAAAATATTTTCTTTGTAAAAGTTCATGGATTGAAACAGACGTTTTTAATAATTTAGGGACCAAAATAGAACGAGATACAAAGTTTACAGGCTAAAATAGGATTTAAACCTAAAAACTAATTTAATTAATTAATTTAACTCTTTTAAATTAATTAGAAGACGTTAACACCAAGAACTGATAGTGACAAATCAAGGTTAAAAATGTGAACTTTGAAATATAGGGATCGAATAGGAACAAAACTTAAAAACTCAAGGGTAAAAAATGTAACATTTTGAAATCTAGGGACCAAATAGAATTTTAAACTCAAAACAAATAGAAATAAAACTTAAAAACTTGAGGCTAAAAAATGTAACATTTTGAAATTTAGGGACCAAATAGAATTTAAACTCCAGACTGAGCGGTAATCTAACTGATTCAAGTTTTGTTTTTGCAGGATTATTCGTGATATCATTCAAAACCATCTGTTACAGGTGAGAAGTTGATCTCAACTCAAAATATTTGTGGTTCCTAAAGAACTGAATAGTATTATTATCATCTTTTGTGACAAAAACTTCTAACGTGTCATAAAATTTTTAATTGGGACTTGTTCTCATAATGATCCTAAAGTTCATTAGATTTTGTTTATTGTTGCACTACTAGAAATTTCAACTTGACTCAACTATCTACTACTTTTGCACTTCTAAAAGTTCTTAGTTTTGTTTTGTTTTTTTTTGGCTGTGCTCTCAGGTTCTTTGTTTGGTTGCCATGGAAAAACCTATTTCCCTCAAACCTGAGCACATCCGAGATGAGAAAGTAAAGGTAGGAATTCAAACTGAAAATAAAAAGAATCTTATTGTATATTTAACCTGCATTTAGGATACAAAATAAATAAAATCTTGTAAGATGTATATTTATACTTATTTCTCAAGTTCCTCAAGAGTACTACTGCGTTTCGGTCACCCTCCCCTTTCTACTCTCTAGTCTCTAATGCCATGGGTCATTTTTCAGGTTCTTCAATCAGTGCTGCCAATTAAGGATGAAGAGGTAGTTCTCGGGCAATATGAAGGTTATAGAGATGATCCTACTGTTCCTGATCACTCAAATACACCAACCTTTGCAACTATGGTGTTGAGGATTCATAATGAAAGATGGGAGGGTAAGAATACTATTTAGATTTCAAAGTTTTAATCCCCTCTCATTTACAGTTTGGCTTGTAGTCATTCTCTTTTTATATATTTTAGGACAGGTTACATAGTTTCAGGTGGACTTTTTATGAATATTTAGGGTATGTTTGGATTGACTAGATAAAAAAGTTTTTTTTTTTTTTTTTTTAAGTCTCTTTTATTTAGACTCTTGTGATGAAAAAAAGTTTAAAATAAACTTTGAAAGTGTTTTAAAAGCTATTTTGTGTGGTTGTCATTTTGTATCCAAAATGAGTTATTTTCAAAATTATACACTTGAAAAGTTAAATCAAATACACACTTATCTAGATTCTCAGTTAAATATTAATTTGTTTAATTTTGGAAGTTAACTGTGTCGTTCTTTCGTGTGTGTGTGTTTCAGGTGTCCCATTTATAATGAAGGCTGGAAAAGCATTGAGCTCAAGAAAGGCAGAAATTCGAGTTCAGTTTAAGGATGTTCCGGGTGACATTTTCAGATGTAAGACGCTCGATCTAAAGTTTCATCAGTATAATCAATATCATACTGGTTATTCTTACTTGTGTAGGCGTATAGGCTTTGGTGCTTGATGTTTTGTTGCAGATGTATAAAATACACCATCAAAATGGAACATGCTTTTGTTTAGTTGCTTGAAAGTCGAAATTGATCAAGGTTTATGATGCAGGCAAAAAGCAAGGGAGGAACGAGTTTGTGATTCGTTTGCAACCTTCGGAGGCCATGTACATGAAGCTAACGGTACAAAAACAGTTCTTATAAGCTGACTTCAACATTAAATGTTTATGTTATTTGTGCTTGAAAGGGCATCTAATAGAGAGATTATTGAAACTGTCAATGTGTAATTTGAACATAAACTCTACAAGGCTACAACTTAGCTGCATCTTCTGTTTGTGGATTAACTTCTGAAAACTGCCAATGTCCACGACTCCCTTAAACTATCTTTCCAATTGGAATCGAATCAAAGACATGAATTTGTCATGTATGTTTTTGCTTGATAGTCCAATCCCATATGGAAATATCTCGCGAGTCTCGACTGCCTTGATCAAGACAACCCTGTTAATGAGTTCAATTACTTATCTTCTTTGCTGTTGACTTTGTAGGTCAAGAAACCTGGACTGGAAATGTCAACAGTACAGAGTGAATTAGACTTGTCTTATCGGCAACGTTATCAGGGTGTTACAATTCCAGAGGCATATGAGCGTCTAATCCTTGACACGTAAGATGTATCCTTTATCCTTTTTAACATTCTCGGTATTTACATGGTAGAATTCATTAATTACATTAAAAACACTTGCAGAATAAGGGGTGATCAGCAGCATTTCGTTCGTAGAGATGAGTTGAAGGTAATGACTTAATTAACACATGATGAATTACAAATCATCTCGTTCTTGGTGACTTTTGCTTGGCTCACAAACAGTTTTATTATATACAGGCTGCCTGGGAGATCTTCACACCATTGCTGCACAGAATCGACAATGGTGAGCTGAAGTCGCTTCCATACAAAAAAGGGAGCCGAGGTCCAGCTGAGGCTGATGAACTACTGGAAAAAGCTGGTTATGTTCAAACCCATGGCTACATTTGGATCCCTCCCACATTGTAGAAAATATTATTTGATTTCTGTTGTCGATCTAAAAAAGATCTGATCTGCAACAATGCAGAGTGGGCATATCAGTTTGGTACTTATCATCTTATCCATAATAAGGATTTAGTGTGGCGTGTATAAAATAATCCTCAAGTTTTACATCCATTTCTATAAATCATAGTTTTTATATCAATATTGTAAACCTCGATTCCGTTTGATAATGTTCACGTTTTTTGTTTGTTGTTTATTGAAAAGAAGCACAAATTTGTTTGACACTGTTGTTGAATGAGAAAGTTTGGACCAGCCACGTGAAATTACAAATCATATGATTTGAGACCTACTAGAGGTTGAAATGTCTCAAATAGAAATGTAGTGCATCAATTGGCCAAATTCCAATGATGCCACGTGGTTTCATCATGATCGTCGGATCAAATAAAATTAATGTGGTCCAATTCTATATATTATTAAGAGCAATTCGGGAGAACGACAAATTTTGAGGGGTTAGGAAAATGGTAATATTCATGCGAAATAAGAAACATAGCAAATTCGGGAATAATGGTTGCCTCAACTTTTCAATAATTCCAAAATACTCCAGATTTTTTCTGCATTTTAGATCTCTTTCTTGATTTTAAACTAAAAATCAAAATTGTCCCATATATTTAAATTTTAAAATATTAAATCTTTCCAAGTCCCAAGTCCCTCGCATATATATTCCCAAGTCCAAATCAAAAGTTGCACTTCAATCACTTTCGGAAAAGACGAAAGAGAAGAGAAATCTTAAGAAAAGAGAAGAGAAAATTTAAGGGAAGAGAAATCTTAAGGAAAGAGAAGAGGAAATTTAAGGGGAGAGAAGGGAGGAAATCTTTGTAAAGGTTGGGGTGTCGCCTTTGAATTGAGTAGTGAGTCCTTTTTTATTCAACTTACTCAACGTGCATAAAATCAAATCTTTTCTAAAAGTTTGTGGTTTCTTTGTGTTGAGAATGGATACTTTTTAGTGTTTGTCGAAATTCCGACTTGGGGATACTATTGACCTCATCTTCATTCGTGAGGAAGTTATTCAAGAAAATTCAAGAAATTGTTAGTTCGATTTTTCTTTTTTTTATCTATTTTTGTTGGATTGTGATTTTGAGCTCTAAAATATTAAGATACAATATATTTGGTAGATTGGGTAAAAAGATTTAGTTACATTGTTTTTTTTTATTTTTATTTGGTAAACTTAGGTGTTTTTTTAGTGTTATTTGATTGGGTAAATAAAATTTAGTATACTAAATATGTTACAATGTAATTTTTTTTTTTTTGTATTTGATTTATAAAATAAAATTGATATACTAATTTTGTTGTATTTGATTTGATATATTTAGGGACAATTCATTTTTTAGTATTATTTGATTTTGGTAATTAAGTATGATGTTTTATAGGTAGAAGGTAAATCAAATTTATCAAATCAAATGTGAGTTTTTTTTTTGTGTTTATTTGATTTGAAAAATATAGATATTTTGGTTTTTTTGTGTAATTTTGTAAGATTATAGTTAATAGAATCTTAATGGTGAGGATTTTTATTTTTTATTTTTGTAAATAGTTGTATACAATGTATTTAATTTGGTAATCGGTAGATTGAGTATTTAATTTGAATAAGTCATATATATATATATATACTTTTTAATATAGTTATTTTTCTTTGATCTAAATATTTTTGTATTTAATTTGGTAATTGGTAGATTGGGGATGAGGTAAATAAAGTTGTATACTAATGGAGTTTTTTATTTTTTATTTTTATTTTTAATTTTTGTATTTTTGTATTTTTTTTTTTTTTTTGTATTTGATTTGGTAAATTTAGGTATAGTGTATTTTCTATTTGGTAAATTTAGGAATTGTGTATTTTAGTGTTATTTGATTTGGTAAAATAAATTTTGTATACTAATTTTGTTGTGTGTGGATTTGATTTGATAAATTTAGGGACAATGTATTTTTTTAATGTTATTTGATTTGGTAGAAACTAATTAAATTTAAAATATAATTAACTAAATTCATTTAGGTATTATGAGATTTGATTAATATATTTATTTTTTATTAGTACTAAAATCTGAGTTGTTAGAATTTTTATTAGTACTAAAATATTAGTTGTTAGGATTTGAATCTGGTTTGAATTAGTTAGGGGTATTTTTGTCCGTTGTTAATTCGTAATTAATAATCTCAAATTCATTTTGCCATTTATAATTTTAATTATTTTTTGCTATTGGTCTAAATTAAACGTTTAATTTTGCTATTTATCTGGTCGACTCTATTATTAATTAGGCTTAAGTCTATTTGAGCCAAAAAAAATAAGCTTAATTTAGCCTAAATGTTGAATAAAGTCCAAATCCATATAATTGGACCCAAGAGTCGGGTCCATGGACCAATGAAACCCAAGCTTACAAAGCTTACTTAAGAACTCTATAAATAGAGGACTTCTCTACATTTGTGAGGGTTATAAATTTTATACTCCAGAGACCTTAGAGAGTTCTCCTAACAATTAAAAAGACTCCCTAACTCCTGGAGCTGACTAAATTTGGAGATTGATTCTTTGGAGATTCAAACATCCTTAGGATTGCAACTTCTAAGAATATCGTGCACTCTGCTTCCTCAAATCAAGCATACACATTCAACTGGAAGAGAATTAGAGGATCAAGTACTAGTGATCGAACCACATTGCATTATAATCAACATAATACAAGTCCAACTCAACGAAACACGTTTCTTCGGAAACTTCATGTGAACAAATTGGCACAACCGATGGGGCATCTCTACCTCTCATCTCTCTCTCGTTATTGAAATAAAGAAACCAATCGATTGCACCAAAGAAAGTTGCATTAAAAGCTAACTCTACTCCTGCTTCTGATCAATCTGAGAAAGAATCACACCTTGAGGTCATGTCTATTATGGTGGCAGTTGTAACAGCCGAGGCAACCATGACGGAGATGGAGAGGAAACTACATCTCCTAATGAAAGCTGTCGAGGAGCGAGATCATTAAATTGTTACCATGAGAGATCAAATGCAAGTTCGAGAAACTGCTAAGTCGAGTTAAACCCCTGTTGTAAAAGCTAATGATAAAGGGAAAACTGTGTTGCTGGAAAACTAGTTGCAACACTTCACCTCTGTCGCCTCCTCTGTCGATCCAAAAACTACAGGATATGATTATAAGCTTCATAAGGGCTTAGTATAGAGGACCACCACAAAGTTCTCTTATGTACTCCAAGTCATATACTAAGAGAATCGACAACTTGAGATATCCTGTTGGGTACCAACCACAAAAGTTCCAATAGTTTGATGAAAAGAGCAATACAAAGCAATACATTGCTCATTTTATTGAAAGATATAAAAATGCAGGAAGTAGAGGAGAACAATTGGTCATGTAGTTCGCTCAAAGTTTGAAGGGAAATGCTTTCGAGTGGTACACTTATCTAGAGCTGGAAGTGGTTGACAATTGGGAACTGCTGGATAGAGAGTTCCTCAACCGCTTTTATAGCACTAGACATATCTTCAACATGATGGAGATGACAAGCACCAAGCAATGAAAGGGAGAGTCGACAATTGATTATATCTATTGATGGGAGTTCTAAGTTTGGATTGCAAAGATACACTCATTGAATTGTCAGTGATGGAAATGTCCACCTGGGGCTTGGACTGGAAACTTTTATGTATCCTACAAGAAATAAAACCTTGTATGTTTGAGGAGTTGATGACACTTGCTCATGACATGGAGTTAAGCATCGCCAACAAGAGAACTAAAAAGTTCCTAGTCCCTAAAGGAAAAAAGAATAAGAAAGAAATCATAAGCACTGAAAAGATTATGGACAGTGGCATAACAGGATCCATGGTCGTTAATATGACCCCATTAAAATTTCCCTCTAAAGGAAAAGAAGCAAAAGTTGAAAAAAAAAATCATGATGGAGATGAGAGGCGTCACCTAATTGATGGGAGCGCAAGCGAACGCATCAAGTTATAATAGTATAGTTTAAAATGTTCAAGACTAAGTATCGTCCACTGAAAAATTGGTTTGACTTACTCTTAGCTACTTAGAGATTCTTCTAATTTTATTTAGAGGATCCAAGTGATATAAAAATCTACTTTAATCTAATCCTAAAAAGCAAGTAAATGATAGGCACCGCGACGAAACTAGACAAATACACATCCTAGGGTAATGATTTCATTGATGGATTAACAAAATTGATTATTTAAACCTTAGATTGATTTCATACAAAATTATAGATCTAAGAGTCTTTAATCCGAATAATTATAGATCTAAGAGTCTTTAATCCGAATAGCCTCTTTTGAGCACCACTTTTTCTTAACACCTAATTAATAACTCACTTTTATGCTATTGATTAATTAAGTGCAGTAGTAAGTTCTTCTATTCTTGATCTCTGCTAACCTTCTTTCTTTTTCAAGCATAGTCAATAATTAACAGTTTAGCATTCTAGATTTAACCTAACACCATCCCTCTCAAGCAAACATTAGGTAGAAAACATTCAAATAGTAGCTAATTTTTCAAATGCAATAAACACAAACATGCCAAAAAATTATTCATAAATTCGATTCTAAGAAACAACCAAAATGGTTTCAACAATCCAACAACAAAAACATAAATCTTGATCAGTCATTCATGGCTACGATATGAATAAGGATAATTAAAAAGTTCCAAATACAAAAAAGGTAAGAGTTAGATAAGGAAAAGAAAGCAAGTCGAGTTCTTGACTATCGTCCTCAAACTCAAACTCAAGATTGGTCTCCAATGATCTCCTTAACCATCAACTTCTTTGAGCTCCAAGATGTTGCTGATAACTTGTAGAATTACAAGTTATTCTTCTTCTTTATTCGAGACAATTAAGAAAAAATAGTAAAAAACTCATCAATTAGACTTAGAAATTATGCATTGAGTTTACTACGTGTTCAGATGTTTACAAAGCTTTGTATCCGGGAAACTATGACTTTTTGGTGTTTTCATCGGATGATTTAAGAAAAAGAGGAAGCAATTGGGCTAAGGGCAATTACCAATTATTTTCAATTCATAACAAGAGTTAAAGTTTTGAGCAATGCTGCAAAATGTACAGAGATGAAACTATTTGAATTAGTGCAAATAAAAAATCCAAGAGACGTTGAGAACACATGAGGGTTGTCTATCTCTTAGAAGAGCTAGGCGCTAAGAATCAAAAGCGGAACATCTTTTCTGGATCGTGGATGAGACCCACAAGCGTATAAATAGCCACCGAAAACAAAGAACGTGCTTAGTGGTGATGAATGTTTGGAAGCGTATAAATACCAGTATTAAAGATCAAATGAGGGGGACGCATATGTATCAAGCTGAAATTCTGCTAAATCCCCAAATTACCACCACTCTTCATCTATCAGTCTAGCAGCTGCATAATCATCAATCAACCTAGAAAAGCAAGAAATTGTGATCCACGACTTGAATTTTACAATCTTCTGTCTTTTATATTCATTTCAATTCGTGAATGTATTAGAGAAGTTGACATTGTAACTGAATCTTACTATCAATATGATCACTTCAAATGGAGACGAAAGTAATGGAGACAAAAGATGACATTGTAATGAGACAAAAGTAATGGAGACAAAAGATGAAGTGATCATATTGATAGTAAGATTAGAGAAGTTGACATTGTTAAAGGATTAGAGAACAACTTCTTAACCCTATCTAATCGCATATTCTTCTACAAGCCAACACATGCGTAGTTTTAAGACTGATTACGTCTCTATCATCCATGAAGGGATCAGAGCCCTCGAGCAGCGGAAGATTTAACATAACATTTTTTAAAATTTAATTGAAAAAATAAAAATACCAATACATTGACAATAATACAAAAACAATTTACTGTAAAATAATAAAGCTAACCATACATACAGAAAAATAAATAAAATTACAGAGAAGAAACTGAAACTTAGTTTTGTTATCGACTCTAAATCTACAAATTACAAAATGTGAGGCCACCACCACTTGGAACCTTTCCTATCCTCTGGGTAGATGATGTTTGATTTGTGAGAACCTTTTTGGGACTTGAAAATTTTTTGAGAGAAAATTGTAGAGAGAGAAAGAGGAATTTTTTTTTTTTTATTCAAACCTCTCTTATTTTCAAAATACAGAAAAGAACTATTTATCATCTCTCATAAGAAAAGGTTAGAGAGAACTGTGGATTAGCTAGTCCTCTTCTAAATTGAGACAATCTCAGCTAATTACTAATACCAGAATAACTCTTATTCTTATAGTTCTTAGCTACCGTTGTTCGATCAAGAATTCATTAACTAACTTAATTCATCCCATAAGCGTGATCCTCCCTTTTTCAGATCACAAAAGTACGCTTCAACAGGCTACCGTTAGGAAAGACAACTGTTGAAGAGTAACCTAAGAAACCCTATCCATTTCTGGAATTTGCGATGTTCCAACTCCTATGATCAGGTTCTTCGAAGGGAGGGTCGCTCCAGAACGACACGCAGGCAGATCGTAGAAATCTCACGGTGCAACCTAATAGAGAAGACTGTAGGATACGTTGACACGCGTCCTTCTCCGACTTAATATGAACATTTTCCATATTCACCTTGTTATTGCCCCATACAAACACTTTTCAAAGGGAGGCCACATTCCTTTTCAAAGACAACACAAAGTCGAGTATGGATCTCACGTGTGAACTCTTAGGGATGTGAGAGCTAAAAATTGATATATCAATACACCATTTTTCTCTCACTAAAATGTTTTAATATTTTAGGGTTTGTTGTACTTAGCTAAATTCCGGCTAAATGAATCTAACTAAGTCTATATCTATTATAACTTTTATAATATATTTTTACTCTAAAGTTTCTAGATGTATATTAAACCATTTAATTTACCTAATGACATCTTATGCTAATAAAAATAAGGTTAATTCAACGCCAGTTCTTGGTCAGTTCTTAGGTAGGAGGTGTTCCGTAAATAGTCAACTTAAGTACCCCCAACTTTAGACAGAACTTCACTAGTGGAGTTCCCTGATAACCTTAAATCCTATTATAGCTTTTATAATAAAATTTTACTCTAAGGTTTCTAGATGTATTAAACCATTTAATTTACTTAGCAACATCTTATGCTAATAGGAATAAGGTTAATTCAACGTCGATTTTGAGTCAGTTCCCAGGTAGAAGGTGTTCCGTAAACCATCAACTCAAGTATCATCAACCTAATACAAAACTTCAGAGGTGGAGTTGCCTTTAACCTTAAATTCTATTTGTCTTATTTAGTTTCATTAAACTAAAAAGAGACTTAATTCTAATCTAATTAGAACTAATTTGATCTTGGTCTATTTCAATTTAATTTAAAATAAAATCAAATTATCCTGAGATCCTATGTTTGCATGCAACTGTTTATTATAGGTCGACGGTTTCTAATTTTCAAATTTTATAACTTTCATAAAATTAATTAATTAGACCTATAATCATGGATACTATGGTTTAATAAATTAATAAACAATCAAATTATAAGTAACTAAAATAAACCATATTGCATGCAAATCATAATATTTAATATAACTTTTATACTAAACTATAGTTTTATTATGCTCACTGCAAATTAATTTCTTAATTAATATAACACTTATATTTGAAAAAAGTTATGAAAATCAATCAAGCATATACATAACATTAATAAAATATAACAAATTATATTTACCTAAGTAATGTCATGCATCATACTTTTCCAATTTCATACATTTAATATATCAACATACATTAAATTACTCATGAAATTAATTATCATGCATTAATACCATACATTATAACAATTATAATATATAAAAATGCATTAACATGCTTAACCTATGGTGAGATTTATCTAAATGACATTCATAAAGTATTTAAATAACAATTGAACCTGTAAAATTGGCCCTTAGGAAAAAATAAAGCATAAAAACTGCATTAATTTAGCTAAATTTATCCTAAAATGGCTTCCAAAGCTCCAAAATCAGTTAAAAGATCTTCAAAAAGCTTCAAATCGGGTCCAAAAATAATGAACTAGCCAAAAAATGACTAAGTCGGTCTGAAAACACTTGAATCGACCCAAAAATAGTTTGAACAGGGCCAAAATGATGAACCGAAGTTGTCGAGCCCACTGCGAGCCATCACCAGCCGACCGCATGCCGCACAAACCACCGAGTTGTGCTAGTGAGCCGTCAGATTTTTTTTTCGAATTTTTTTCATTCGTACAGTACCAAAAAAGTGCCATATATTGGTCTCTGGTCTGTTTTGGGCGAATTTGGTATCGTTTTTCTCAGAGAAAAATGCAACGAATCCAATTATGGAGTAAAAATTACAAGATTTATTGAATAAACTGCCCAAAAATGCAGGGACCTTTACAATTGATCACATCAAAGCGCAGTAAATCTATGGCAAAAAATTCAATAAACATTCAATTCTAAACTAACATTCATAATCCAGAGTAATCCCACAAAAAACAAATGCAACTTTTAAAATTTTAATTAAAAAATTGTGATAGCTCTGATACCAATTGAAGGGATGAGACTCTTTCGTAGCGGAAAATTTAATAGAACCTTTTCTCAAATTTAATTGAAAAAATAAAAATACCAATATATTGGCAATAATATAGAAAAATTTATTGTAAAATAATAAGGCTAAACATGCATACAAAAAATGAATAAAACTACAGAGAAGAAATTGAAAATTACTAGAACTACAGAGAAGAAATTGAAAATTACTAAAACTACAGAGAAGAAATTGAAAATTACTTTCGTTGTCGCTCCTGAATCTACAAACCACCAGATGTGAGGCCACCACCGGTTGGAATATTTCCTATCCACTGAGTAGATGAGATTTGGTTTGTGAAAACTTTTTTGGGACTTGAAAAAGCATAAAAGGCAAATTACAAGGCAGATTCAAATGAAAGCAAAAGCATAAAAGAAGCTTCAATTACTGAAGAAAAAGCTGGAAAGAAAGTTTTTACATTAATTCTGACCAAAGGTTTCGTTGCTCTTAACCGTGTAATGACAGTGGTTGATTTGCTCGGATGAAAGGCCATCTTGGATTGAAACAAGATGTGAGGCAAGCTCTTCCTCTACGATCAACTTCTGTATCTGATTCCAAATTAAGGATGGTTGTGGATTTTACTATCATTATTTTGAATGGTCCATAAAAGAAGGTTGGTAGAGATCATATTGAACTCCCAAAGCCTGAGGAGTTAATAGAACAATTGGATCGCCATTTGCATATGATGTTAAGCTTGAAGATGCAGAAGCTTTCTTTGATCGAGTTGCAAACTGCTTTTTTTTTTTTTTTTTTCATTTATGTTAATTTCATTATTGGCTTTAGAATGTCCTTAGTATTAGCTAAGATTACCATGAAGTAGCTCAAGCAGCAGACACTCCTACCGTGGCTAAAGCTCTTTTGAATAACCTTCTACTAGTTTCCTCTACAACAATTTCGTAAACAATTGCCCAAATTTAAACTCGTGAAATGCAATTCTTTGATTGGTTCGAAATTTTGGAAAATTTTAAGTTATGAAATGGAATGCTTTGATTCCTCCCTTTTTCCTTCATCTTCACACTGTAAGCTGATTGTTTAGGTCCTGTTGTATAAGTTATGGTGTATACGTTTCACGAGGATACAAAGTGAAGAACGTAACAGAATGAGGAAGAGCAATCACCATAGCCTATCAATCATCGTTCAGAATTTGCACACAAATTTTCTGTCCATGGACGGAGCTCCTCACTTATTTTGTTGGCGTTTAGAACTGATTGTGAGTGTGTTGCTTCAAAAACATACTAGGTTATGCCAATTGCCATCTTGCTACTTCATTATGGGTAGGTGAGTTTCTTTCATCTCGAATTACACTGTAATTCATTTTTGCTTCCTTCTCGTTAACATGAATTACATTGTAATTTATATTTTCTGCCAACTCATCTTGCCTAGTTTTTGTATTTAGATCAAATCTTAGTAAAATTACCGTGTAATTCCTTTTTTCTTCTTTATTTTATGATTATTTTTTCCTTTGTTAGGTGAGTTCAAACCAAAATTAAATTTTTTGTTACCTTTGTTTTTTTTTTCCATCTAATTATTTTATATCAATATGTTATTTAGGTTCTACATTTCTAATAATTCAAAATTTTATTTTTTGTTTTGATTTTAATTTTAAATTTATTGAATTTTGAGAATTGAATCTTTTATGTTGTTAGGAGGTTGGATCCTCGATTGAATCAAATTAAGATTGTTCTGATTTTAAAAATAAGTATTTTTGAAATAAATTAAGAGTAGTAAAATCTTAGTTGTTAAGATTTGAATTTGAATTACTTAGGCGTATTTTGATCAATCGTTAATTCATAATTAATAATTTAAAATTTATTTTGTCATTTTTATAATTTTATTTTTTTTCTATTGGTCAAAAGGAAACGCTAAATTTTGCTATTTATCTAATTGATCCTTTTTAAGTTAATTTAGTTAAATCAAATTATTAAACTAAACTATTAATTAATTCTACAATTAATTAATTACTAAATTAAATATCTTATATTTAATTTAATTCTGATTTGAATCATATTCAAATATAATATTCTCTCATAACCTATAGTTTAATGTGTGTCAGATACGCATTAAATTTAATTTATAGTTTTAATATGAATCTAATTCACATTGAAATAATATTTGAACTTATTAAAATGTTTTAATCTCTCAAAACCTAATTTTGAATCATATCCAAAATAAAATAATGTTATAAAGTTTAATTAAAATATAAATTTTATATTATAATGTATCACCATGCGTTATATTAATTCCCTAAGTCAATTTAAACATTTCAAATTATATCCAAAATATATTAACCTCATTACTCTTTACGAGCTAAGAAGGAAACTTTATGGACCTACAGATTAGAAGCTACAACGATATGAAATTAATTGGCTATACTCATTAATCACATCAATCAATCTTCGTTAACTGTGTGTACGCTCCACTAAAGACTCACAACTGAACTCTTCTCACTGTAGATATATTTTTGTGTCCACGTATATAGACCAATAACATTATGTTCGTCCTTCACAAGAGTTTCTAACATCAGTGGGTCAAATTACTGTTACTTCTTAGTCCTTAAATATCAGTGCTCCTCTAATGAACAACCTGTTTATGGTCCAACTAATAAACAGAAACCTCTTTCGTATCATAGAGATGGTAGGATCCTTTGTTCAGGTCTCGAAGACACCATTTAAGGGAACACACATCTACTTACCCTAAAGTCAAGAAGGAGGAATTTCATCTTGTGTGATTATGTTTCCAGCTCCCTACTCAATCTTGTGTCCAAAATGGTAGGCTTATTGAGTCGGCAATCTGGCCACTCTCACCCGTACAAATCAAAGGACAATTTCTCGTGAACAGAAGTTCATATTACTCTCATGATTAAGACTAAGTTGCCTAGGTCATCTGTTTGAAATAGAAACCTAACTAGTTAACGGAGTTACATCTAGTGGTTACTATTCCGTTATTCAATCTTATGCAAACTCATTGTATAGGATACACCCACTCGCGTGTCACCTACATGAACACGCTCGATCATTGTGTTTGTATCATAAATACAAAGTGGATCATACACATAGTGTTACCAGAATAAGGTACTCAATCTTATCCTTATACTATAGACCCTTTAAGCTGTATCTCGAACATTGATCTCTGTATGTCTCCACATACAAGACTCATAAATCAACTTAGGACGTAAGTTTTTTGGATTTGGGTTAATAAGATAAAACTAATAATCAATAACTCTTTATTGAAATTGGAATAATAACTCTTTTAATAATGGTAAACAAATTACATTTACTATCTACGAGTTTTAGGACATAAAACCCAACAATACATACTGCCAATTTTGCTTGTTCCAATCTAAGTGCTCGATTTTCTACAATTAAACATTAAAAGCATCAAAGATCACAAATTAAGTATAAAACTACTAAATTCTAAGTCTAGAAAAAACACTTCTGTAGTGCTTTTCACTAACTCTAAACGAATGACAAAAAGAAAAAAGTTCATCCAACTATTAGTAAAACAACTTATTATATTACCAAAGTGCAAGCATCCAGAGCAGTCAAAAAAAGTAGACAATCCTAAATACTGCACGTATCACCGGGTTGTTAGTCACCCAGTTGAAAAGTGCTTCGTGCTGATAGAGCTTATTCTAAGGTTAGCTCGTGAAGCTCGTGAAAAGAAGATTGAGCTGGATTTTAATGAAATAGCTCAAACGAATCATGTTGTAGTAACAATAAATTCAAGAGTTCCACCATTGATTGTATCTTATGATTAAAGAGAAAGCTTGATCTAGTTTCGGATATTGAAGCCTATAGTTGTTCGATTCCACAAGATATTCTAACGGCGGACTCCCAAAACAAACAGGAGTTTGTTGAAGATGACGACAAAGGGTGGATCTTTGTGACTCGTCAAAAAAGAGAAATGTTAGGTTATGTCCAAAAGGAGTTCCACTTTCATCAAATTTATAAAAAGAAAGGCAAGACTCAGAAAAAGAAAGGAAAAATTAAAGCATGGAAGTTTAAGCCCATTAAGGAAGAAGATAATGACTTTCCTCAACCTCGACGACCGATAACTTTGGCAGAATTCCTTCCAAGAAACATTCTTGATAATTGTCTATGAAAAGTATTAGAAGTCATTGCATGACATGCTGTCAGCATAGTGGACTAGTCCTGCAAATAGCTTTTGTCTTCGATCGTATCAAACCTTCAACTAGTCCTGCTTCAACCTTCAAAATATTTAGTATGGTCACAACAAAAGAAGAAAACTAATGTCTGACGTATACTTCCTCGAACTCCAACTTTCAAAAGGCTAAGTATCTATACATCAAAGAAAGATTATATTGACCTTCAACATCTGCTTTTGATCATCTGAAGATGACAAACGATCAACATGAAAGAAAGATGAAGACTTTGGAAGCAAAATCATTTCATTGGAAAAACAACGACGAGAAAATTTACAATAGTGTCCTCTCATGCATGAAGAGGACTTTTCATGTTCACATAAATACAGAAGGTTCCTTGATGGTGAAACAAAAAAAAAATCATATTGAAAAATCCTACAAATGAAGAAAATGATCTAAGCAATGATGAAATAATAGCTTCTGAAGTTTAAATGTCAAAAATAGAGAGAAAAAAAAAACCTCCTTATCACAAGAGCCTAAATTTGCATGGTGCTTCTAGCCCACATGAGCTTAAAAGGGGAATGACAAAAAAATACTTACTTGAACTACGCTATAACTTGATCCTTGTTCATTATAAAGGGTACATAGGCAGTTTGAAAGAAACTTTAAGTTCAATCCAGTAAAAAAAAAAAAAAATGTGGTTGAACTATGTTATGACTTGATCCCTATTCATTATAAAGGGTACGTATGCATCTTAAAGAACAATTTAAGTTTCGTCCAGTTAAAAAGAAAAAAAAAATATAAGAAAAACGAAATGTAGTTGAACTACGTTATGACTTGATCCTTATTCATTATATGGGTACGTAGACAACTTAAAATGAACTTTAAGTTCAATCACGTTATAAAAAAAAAAAAAACTTTGTACTAAACTACATTATGACTTGACCCCATAATTATAAAAGATATGTAAGCAGTATAAAATAAAATTTAAAGACAGTTACATAAAAATAAAATATTATTCTTATTAAACCAAAGTTTTGCACTTACATATGAAAAAAATGATTAAAAAAAGAAAAAGAAAGGATAAGAGGGCAAAGTCAAAGCTTCCACTCAAAGTTATTAAACTCTTCACTGGCAACCTTCGTATTTTTATGAATTGAAGCTAAGACCATAGTGGCTTCATTAGTGATAGTAGGGGTGCTTTCATGTGTATTTATTTCTTATTGGATCTTGCCAACTTTCAATTCTTTCTTATCTATTGCCTCCTTTTTCTCACAAGATAAAATCAATAGCTTTGTAAACTCAATGTTTATATTTTGAAGTTTGGTTTCTAATTCATTCTTTTTCAAAGATGATTATGCTAAACTTTTTCGAATGACTTTGGTTTCTTCTCGTAGTTGGCTTATTGAAGTAAAGATTTCTTTCATGTGGGATGTCTTTGAAAGATAAACAAACATGCTAACAGAAGCAAATCGAAGTAAAACACTCTAATTTACATAAATTTTGAGGATTAAAGCATGTTGAAAATTGGGGAAAAACCAAAATTTTAAGAACATTTACCTTAAAGCTCAAAATTTCACTTCAATGATTGATAAAAATGATTAAAATCAAGATGTGAACTATCACTAAGGTCCTTTCTACTATTCTCTAGACTTAGAACATGGTTGTGGGACCAATTTGGTTATTTGGAGAGTTTTTTAGATGAGAAGTTATGAATTCTATGTCATTTCCAACAAATTACAAAGCTTTCATCCAATTTTAATCTCATTAAATTCATGTATATATATAGTTAAAAATCATGCAAATTAGATTTGCAACTCTATTTGACACTTAACTTCCACTAAGTGAGTGAGATTTGTGCTTGAAGAGGAGATGAACACCACCACATGAAGCAATAGCTTGCTCATCCTGCAACAAAAATATGTTAAATCCCACTAACTTAAAAAAGTCAACAACATTGACTTTGAAAACGATTTTCCACAAAGTTTTTTTAATTAAAAGAAATTTTCAATTAATCTAATTAATTTGATTATTCTATTTTTAATTAAATAACAATAAAATAACAATAATCAATTAATTAATATTTAAATTATTATTTGAATCACAAATTTCGATCAATCCTATGGACCTATTTCGAATTCCTATTTGAATTTCTGATATTTAAATCTAATTTACAATTATTTCTCTCTCGATTTGTAATCGTTAATTATATTAAATATTATTAACGATTTATTCTCTAAATGAATTCGAACAATTCGAATTCTTTGATCACACTTTCTAAGTTTAATTCCATGATGAGCTAGTGCAGGGACCTAATGGACCTACAGATCATGAACTCCAACGATCCTAGATTAACCGGCTGAACTCTTTAACCAAGCTAACCAACATTTGTTAACTAACGAAATTGTCCACAAAAGTCCGTAGCTGCACTCTCCTCATTGTAGATATATTTGCGCCCATTTCATATAACCATGATTAGTAAGTCGACCTCTCACAGGTTGTTCATAATCTCGACTAGGTCAAATATCATTTTTTCTCTTGAAATTACATCTTATTCCTTATGTCTCACCTGATTCTCTAATGAATAATCGGTTTATAGTCCAACCATTAAACCAAATCCCTCTCAGGCCAATGAGACGGTGGGTCCATTGTTCAAGTCCTGGAGTCAGTACGTAAGGGAACAACCTCTGTACTATTCCTAGAGTCAGGTAAGAGTGAACTTCATCTTGTAACTATGTCTCCAACTATCTACCCGATTTTATCCCTAAAATGAAAGGTCTATTGAGCTAGTGCAGGTCATCAAAACAAAAATAATCAATTTTAAATCTGCATAGGTGAGGGCAGCTCATCACCGCTAGCCCAATAGACCTTCTATTTTCAGGGGTAATACTTGGTAGATATTTGGGGACATAGGGTGTAGGATTGGATTTACTTATGCCCCCTTCTAGGAATATCAAAAAGATTGTTTCCTTAAGTGCTGACTCCAAGTCTTGAACAGGGGGTCTCTCCCTCTCATTGGCCTGAAAGAGGTTCGGTTTATTGGTTGAACCATAAACCAATTGCTCATTAGAGGATCAAACGAGGCTTAAGGAACAAGATGTAATCTCGAGGATAAATGATATATTGACCCATTCGAAATTGCGAACAATCTATAAAGGGTTGACTTACTATCATATTTATATTAAGTGGACAAAAGTATATCTACAGTGAGGAGAGTGCAACTACAAGCTATAGTGGACAGTCTTGTTAGTTAACAAATGTTGATTAACTAGGTTGACCGAGTTTAGCCAGTTAATCTTAACGAATGTCGTTTGTCTTTCATAAATCTCAGAATTTCATTTCTAACTATGAAATATGAATGCCCCCGACTGTCCCTGTTAATCATTACTTCGATCCCGAAGGCCAACATAATAGGATCGAAATCCTATGATGTTATCCCATACTAATGTATACATAGCGTAGGCTTGCTTTAAGCACTCTAATTTTTTCAAAGTAACAACATTGAAGGCACGACCCGACCAATTAAAGCTAGGTGTGAATCGCCGACAAAAGGGACGAGTCGACCGGTGCTCACCATAGGCAGACCAAACGACCCAACCCAAGGTCCAACGACAAGGTTTTTAACTACCACAGCTTAAAATTATTACATTGGAGCTCATGATTTGTAGGTCCATTGGGTTTCTCTACTAGCTTATTATAAAATTAAACTTAGTACAATGTGATCAAGAAATTCAAATCATTTGAATTCATTAAGAAAGTAAATCGTTAATAATATTCGATATGGTTAACAATTACAAATTGAGAAAGAAATGATATTTGAGTAAGATTTAAATGTAAATAATTTAAATAGAGATTGAATTAGGTCAATCGGATTGATCCGGATTCCTGGAAGAAAATAATAATATAATATTAAATTAATTAATTATATTATTATTATTATTATTTAATTAAAATAATTTTAAAATAATTAATTAGATTATTTAATTAAATAAATTTTGAAAAAAAAATGTTTTTCAAAATTGAAAAACTATTTTTAAAAGTCAAAATTGTTGACTTTAGTAAGTGGAATTTTCCAAACTCTTAGTGCAAGTTAATCTCACCTTCAAACGCGATTGTTATTGCTAAATATGAAAGTAATGGTTGGTTTGCATGTAATTTAGCTATAAAACTTGAGTTCAAATGTGATTAAAATTTTTGGTGAATTTTCTCATGTGTTCATACCTGTCTTCGCGTAAAAATCTATCAAATTAATCACTAAATTGCATCTGGTAGGTGTTAATTTATGTGATGAATGGTTTTGGTGCTAAAATAGATATATTATGGTTTTGGAAATTAAATTTGAGCTTCAATTTATAATAAGTGTAGTAATTGACTTCTGCTAAATGACCATTAATGTGATATTAAGGGTGTGTAAATTTGGTAGAGTCATTAGAGTTGAAATTCAGTTGTAATTTGAAAAGATTGGAGCAAAACGCAGGCTGGCCGAAAATAGGGGACTCAACGACATCATGGCTCCATTCATGTTTTATGAGCGTAGTGATGATCCAATAGCGTTGTGACGTTGCTCATGTTTTAGCTCAGATGGGTGCTCGAAGAAGAAGGCCAATTTAGACTGTCTGAGTTGAACCGATTTGGCCCATTTAGGTCGATTCAAGCCCATCAGATGAGTTTTGGGTTGGTTTACGTGGTTGTAAGTCCGATTCAGGTGTTTTTCGTCCTGTTCATGACGGCTCAAGGTAAGACCGGTTAAAGCTAATTTTCAATTATTATTCTAATAACTTAGGATTTAGAGTCAATAAACATTAAATTATTAATTAGATTTTATTTAATAATTTTGATGTAATTTTAGTATTTGTTTAATTGTATCCTTCCTAGGACATATTAAGTAGGGATTATTTTGTCTTTTACTATGTTGCATTAGGGTTTTTATTGAGAGACTATTTAAGTCTGACCATTATGCTATATAAGAAAAATTATTTTTCATATTGAATTTGGAATGTGATTATCCTCTGTGTGGATGAATTTTTTTATCTACTGTTGCATGCTTGAACTAAGTATGATCATCTTGATTGTAGAGTGTTCAAACCTTGAGTCTTATCTCTTGCTCGTCGATCAAAAGGTAATCCAATTCTAATCATTCCCTCTGAATTGTTGTCAAATTGACTTGGAGGTTTTAGAATTTGATATTAGGAGTTCAACAATTGGGAACCTAATTTTTAAATCTTTGGATTTTCATATGGTTTTCGTATCATTTGGTATCAGACCCTAGGCTCTAGATTGAGTTTACATTTAATTTCTTTCTAGATAGAGTTTAGCTTTTAATTAGGGTTCTTTTTTTTCTTGTTTAAAAAAAACTAATTTGATTGGAAAACTGGAACGGTGGACATTTCAATATATATTTGAAATTGAAAGAAAATTAGGAATATTGACTTGGCATTGAAATTGAAAAGAAAAAAAATTTGAATTTTGGTTTGGGAGACATTTCAGTATCTGGAATTGAAAAAAGAAAGGAATTTGTGGAATTGAAAAAAGAAAGAAATTTGTAAAAGCTAGCAGCATAAGGTTTTTCAGCAGGCACGTCAATTAAGCAACTAAATTTCTATGGATCGTTACAAGCAGTTTGATTTTGAAAGTTATGTACATACATAGATGAGCTTTGAGGAATAGTTGTCATCACTACAAGAAAACTGCCATAAAACGTCGCAAAATATGCGTCATGAACAGAATTCGTGACACATATTTTACATCCTTGTATCCATTGTCAACATAGGACATTTAACGACACCTAGAAAAATACGTCGTTGTTTGTCCTTGCGTGACATTTTTATGGTGTCATTATTTACTCTTTAGTGTTATTTTAAACGTGTCGTTATAACGTTGTCGTCGACAGAAAAAAAAATGTGTCATAATTGAGACCGAAATTGGATATTTTCTGTCAGTTATGTGATATTCACGATACTTAATTTGCGTCACGGTTTAATTTTCAGTAACATTAAATTTCTGTCAATATATGTTCAATGATAACATTTTTTTATTGTTACAAATTGATAGGATACGACACATTTTTTGTGTCATCAAACTTCCTATAGCAACACGAATTTCATTGTCATGTATTGACTTTATTTGACGTTTTCTGTTTCCTGTCAAGAAATTACAATTGAGGAGAAGTAATTGTAATTGTCATTATTAAAAAAATAGTGCGAGCAAAGTAATCACAAAATCCAAAATGTTCCATATATTCATAATGAAGCGTCAATTTACATTTGAAAGTAAATATTTGTCCTTATACAATGAAACAAATGAAACAAAGGAGACAAATGAGAATTTCAACTTAACTTAACAAACTACAACCTTTCGTCGTGTCATGCTTCTACGCGTTACAAACTACAACTTAACAAATGACAACTTCAACTTGTCTATCATGTCATCCTTCTACGCTCTAAGCTTTCGTTGAATACCTGAAATATCGATATAAATCAACACGTAAGTATGACAGATGTTCATGCAACAAGTTATTTAGAGGTCATACATGTACCAAGCCGAGGTTAAATCACACACAATGTACTTTTGTAAGTCAATCGTATGAAAACAACTACTTTTTCTCATACCACATATATGTGACAAAAAAGAATCTACCAGACCATTATGCACAACGTAAGAAAAGACAAGCTTTCATACTCTTTTATATACCCTAAACCAATTGGCCTATATGCAAAAAGTGGAGGGGGGAGGGGGGGGGGGGGGGAGGAAGGAACCAACAGCAAACAATATCTTCATGAAATTAGTAATCTAACACGTTCATAACCTAAACCAATTGACCTATATGCAAATGGGAGAGGAGAACAAACAATATATTCATGAAATAAGTATTCTAACACGTTCGTAACCTAAAAAAATTGACGTACATGCAAAGTGTCAAAAATGCAACAAACAATATCTTCCTGACAGTCGTAATGACAAAAAAAATGTCCATATGGAACAAGAGGGGGGGGGCACCAAACAATATCTTCATGATATCAGTATTCTAACACGTTCGTAACCTAAACCAATTGACCTATATGCAAAAAAGGGGGACAACAAACAATATCTTCATAAAAGTTGTATTCTAACACGTTCGTAACCTAAACAAATTGACCTATATGCAAAGGGGGGGTAGCAAACAATATCTTCATGACATTCCTAGTGACAAAAGAAATGTTCATATGGAACAAGGGAGGGGGGCAGCAAACCATATCTTCATGAAATTAGTATTCTAACACGTTCGTAACCTAAACCAATTGACCTATATGCTAAAGAGGGGGGACAACAAACAATATCTTCATGAAATTTGTATTCTAAGACGTTCATAACCTAAGCAAATTGACCTATATGCAAAGGGGGGACAACAAACAATATCTTTATGAAATCAGTATTCTAACACGTTCGTAACCTAAACCAATTGACCTATATATAAAAGGGAAGGGGGTGACAAACAATATCTTCATGAAAGCTGTATTCTAACACGTTTGTAACCTAAACAAATTGACCTATATGCAAGGGGTGAGACAACAAACAATATCTTCACAAGAGTCCTAATGACAAAAGAAATGTTAATGTGCAAAAAGGAAGGGGAACATCAAACAACATTTATGTTACATAGTAGAACATCATTTATAAAATAATATGCACAATAGGGAGAACACAAGTATTCATAGAAACATAACGATGTGGAGGGGGACAGTACGATCATTCAACTTGAAACTCAAAAAATCCCAACAACAGGCGAAAAAGAGGCGGTAGGGTATAAATACATTAACTAATGAATAGATTTCTGTACGTATTGACCTCCAAATGAATAGTACGAAATAACAAATAGCATGAATCAAAACTATGTAATTAGGCAAGCCATTTTCAAGTACTGAAATGTTATCCAATATGTATCATACCAAATGCATGAAGAAACTGGTGAAGAAAAGCATCCCCCAACATAGCCCCTGCTTGCAAGTTGCAACAGAATAACTTTAGTTCATATGACCAATCCTGGGGTAGAATTGCTATAATATGCTATAAATTATCCTATAAACAAATGATACTTCATATGAAGTGAATGTAGCATTCAACAACGAAACCAATATGACCTCTCTCTTGTTCGAACTATAAAAGGTAAAAAACAACAAACATTTAGTAGTATTCTTTACGCCTACATAGAAATTGACAATAATTTATAGCAAAATTAGAGACATTCCTTACGGCCTAGATAGAAACTGACAATAATTTGACGTTCTTCTATCCTCTACTCATGGCTATAAACTGTCATTTACGATATAACCAAGTCAAATACATACCTATCTGTCTCAAATACACTCATATGACTGTACAAACAAAAGCATCCTTCAAACCAAGTCCTACAGTAGGACAATTTTTAGTTTAGTTAATGTTGTATAGTGACAATACTCTCACTTTGAAATTAGGCACAATACCATTATTTGTTTAAACCTAGTTTGAACCTACAATCAACAATTCTCAAGTGTTAGGAACAATTCAAAAACAAGGTAATCTAGTTCAAAATGATTCAAAACGGGATAAATACTTTCTAAACTTACCCAAACAATTCCAATTATTCCACTATGTAAAAAAGAAAGAAAGAAATGAAATGCATGGGATGAAGTGCAAGGACCTAGCATATCTTGTATACCAACCTAGCCATGGCCTCAATGAACAATATACTGAATTCTTGATTTGCTTCAGCATTGCTCCACAAATCCTTGCCATGCGCAATCACAAATGAAAAAAATTCACGATGAATGAGCAATAATCTCAATATGAGGTAAAAGAGAGAAGAAGAGCAATTTAAAGTAGAGGATAAGTGTGACAATGTATTATTCAAACTTCTAATTCTAATTCAATGACGAATCTATAATTTTACTGAACAAAGCACAAGTACACATATAAATTTAGTTTTAGATGCATCAATATAATGAAGATATAAAAAAGTGAGCATAACTAACTAACACACGAACAATGACAAATATTCCACAACCTTAAAACCTTTACCTTGTTGGCTTCAATTGCTCAAGAATGTACCTTCTTCTTCATAAACTTCACATTGCTTGATATAATTACTTGAATCCAAAATTTTGTGACTTGAGAATTCTTCAAACACTTGGAACATGAAGCACTTGAACAAACCCTAAACCCTATTCCACAACTTTAAAGTCTACAACTTGGCTTCGATTGCTCAAGAATTTACTTTCTTCCTTATCAACTTTTAAAAAATTTTAAAAGGTAAAAACTAAGTTCGTATATTCTAGTCCAATCCAGCACTTTATATATAACGTTATATCATATTCCAAACAAATCTATGACTACCATAACTGCAGGATAGTCATAGCAATTCACATATAGAACAAAGTAAATCTCAAAGAATTTGGTAAAGTTGAAAATGAATGTTAAAGAAAACAAACTTGAGAGCAAATATCAAGACTCCTTGAAACACCAAAGAGAACAGTGAGATACCTGTATATAGTTAAAAATGAAAGTTTTAGTTATAGATTAATTGAAACTTATAAAGTTAAACGCGGAACCGCAGTCTACCTTGCTTCAGTCAAGCCATAGCAGTTCAACAACACTCTACTATGAATATTAATATTCGGCCATGGGTTTTTATACCTGGTCCTTGAATCCAGTCGTGTTAACAATAAACTATAAAAAGCTTCAAATAGCTAATTCAATCGCTAACAGTTTTAGTTTATTCACTCTTTAAACATATTTTCACTTATCAACTTCTCTTAACACGCTTTCTTTAAGTCATCTATTTCAATCTGTGCATGCACACTTTAGCTAATATGTATATCTACAAACATTCTCATATGATCCAAAAGACATGTTATAAGAACCAGATGTGACCTATATAATCCAAAAGTTTCCAGAATATCAAAGAATTTACAATGAAGAAGAAACTTTTGTGTTGAAGAAAATATGATACCAACTGTTTGTAGGGGAAGGTTGTACCTTGAAGAAATTCTCTGGCAAAACCAACATAATACTTATCACTAATGCTTTAGCAGAGTCTTTGGTATGTGCTAAGAAAATATTCAAGAACCAATTAGAAAACCTTTAAGCATCAGTAGACCAACTATAAACATTTACCAATAACATCGTAAAGGAAGCCCATGTATTAACATCAAATTACCAAAAATATTTAAGTACAATAACGTAGAGTAGATGTAGCATGACACAACAAACCAAACCAAACTTGACGTTAGTAAATGAAAATATGAATCCATTAGTAGATAGAAATATGAATGCACCTCAATCCAACAATATTGTTGCTCCAAGTAGTCCAAGAACTAAGCTTCCTTGGCAGCTAAGAAATGACTACTACCAATAAGGAATGTTTGCTCTAGTCCACTCCTGATATATGCATCCGAAATTCTCTAACCTAAATTATTTCTCATTAAGAAAATATTAAAAGAAAGTATTTAGTGAAATAAACTATAATCTGTCTTGCATATATATCATCTACAAGCAAGAAATTTTAAGTATCATATATCAATCATATACCACCTATGATAAAGCGATAGTTACTAATAAGTAGTAAACTACTCCTTGGTAAAACAACATGAAGTGAAGATAATGAAGAAAACTATGCAAAATTGTAAAACTACCTGAAGTTGTATGTGTGTGACACTAACTATATTGTGGACTACCTTATTTCAAATCACAATATTGTCATCATCTGAACTATCCCTTCTGCACAATTCACAAAATACACACTTTTCAATCATTTCTAAAGTAGAAGAACATGAAAAGTGTAACACATACCTATTGGCCACCATTAAACCGATTTCATCATAACAAAAAAGTCTTTCTTTAAAAAATTCCTACAGTTAAGTGTGAGTAAATGAACTTTCAAAAGTTAACAAAAAATATCAAAAGTACTCCATTCTACGTCTCAAAGAACACATGATGTAAGAGAACATACCTTGAGGTTCTTCTATCCCTAGCCAAAAAAGAGAGAAATCTAATTTTACTTCAATTATTAGTGCAAAACATGCAACTCAAAGTGACAATTTAAATCTCAAAACTAAAAAGAAAACTATCAATTTTCTTCAATGTTACTTAGGTACCCAGTCAGACAAATAATTCATACAAAAGTTTGCATAACAAAATTCCTATAAAAGAAGTTTGCATAACAAAAATTCCTATATGCTAGAAACCTTATCTAACTATTTAATGCAATATTCTTATTTTCTTTCTAACTCTATGGAATCAAAATTTAACATTATACATCAAACTTGAGCCTAACAAACAAAACCTATGGAACAAAATAAAAATCTAGCATAAAAAATTACAACAAGTTACATTTGTGGTGTTCTTAATTCTCTTCCATCTTGACAAGTTACATTTTGGACACCTACTGAAGTTTTCATACTCTTTTCTATAGAGACAACAATTATTTGGATAGAAATCGATTTTTTTATAACTCAAGCTTAAGGCAGTAAGTGTTCTTTTTGCTTCGTACATGGATACTGGAATTTCATTTTTTTCGGGCAAAAACTCACAAATAGTCGCCAATAATTTTGAAAAGCTCGAATTACTCCATCTGAACCTAACCTTTAGGTTGTATAATCTAACTAAGGCTGACAACTTTGTGAATTTTTTACATCCAGGGTATAAATGCTTCTTAGCATCATCAAACATAGTGTCAAACATGTTCGACACGCCAGAAAACTGATCATGCACAGTTTGAACCATATTCAGTACATTGAATAAATCATCATCGTCCTCAATGTTTTCTTTATTTCTATTATAACATCGATTGTTAGGATTCTCCCCCGTCAAATCTTCGTCGTGCCAGAACCACATTTTATACTTTAGTCAACCCCATTTGCATATAAATGATATCTAACTATTGAAACCTCAATGGACACACGATTCCCACACTTCAAACATGGACACCTAATTAAATTGGAATCGTTGGCATTACGTAAACCAAATTTAATAAAAGTTTCAACTCCTACTTGATACTCCTTAGACATTCTATTCTCCATCATCCATGATTTGTCCATTGTCAAAAATACTCCCTAGATAGTTGTTTCACACACCTGTTTACAACAAACATAGTAACAATCAGTCCCTTAAACTAAACTAACAACTCAAACATAGTGACACATTGACAAACAAATTTGCTCAATGTTACTAAGATGAGGATGAGAGTTTTTACTTAATTAATAAGTATACTAGTTTAATAACAAGATTGGCATGGCCTAAACTGTAGTACAAAAGTAACAATTTAGCAAATACATAGCTCTAAACAAACTTACAACTTAGTTGAAAACAATTTCTACAAATACATTGAACGAGTAAAGAGCGAGTCTATAGCAATTAACATTAGTACAGTAAAATCTAACAAGGCATAATTTGACACACTTCATACTTCAATACAATTGGACAAGAAATAGGTTGCCTATTCTCAAAACGTCAATACAATTCACAAAATGGAAACTAGTATTATACAAGACACAAATTATAACAAAAATGTCAATGTTTTACAGTGTGCCATCATTTCCACAAACATCATATAGTTCAAATCCATGGTTTAGGAACAAAAAATTATACAATATGGTTCAAGGTTCGATTTTCTATTGAAAAACAAAAATAAAAGAAAACGAAACAAAATATTTCATTGAGGAATTTCATCAAACACATTGTAACCTATGTGATGAGGCAAAGTGTTGGACATGCTTTTTGGACACAAACGTTTAATAGATTTGCCTACCTAGTTTGTCAAGATGAATTGAGTGCGGACAATGAAAAGAAAGGGAAAAAACCTAAAGTGGGCGGACAAATTTTGACTTGTAATATTGCACGACAAAACAAGTTTGGTGTGGCTCTTGACGGATACGAAGTTGGACGATGAACACAGCGACGCCAAACATTGAAGCTTCGTGCAGGAGTGCGTGGACCTCTGACGGTGGGCCTGGCGGACGGTGAACACAAAGGAACTTAGGCGGCTGGGCGAAAGAAGGAAATGGCTTCGGACAGAACGTGGGAAAAGAATTGGGCGTGCGTTTTTTTTTTAATGTTAGGGCAGAAGGTAAAAACATTAATGGAAAAAGACGACGCGTTTTTTGCGTTGTCGCGTCGTCTTTTCGTGACGCAAAAAACGGGTCACGAATTTTCAAAAATCTGAAAATATCCGTCGTTTCCCGCCAAAAACACGATTTTAGAAAAAGCCGACACTTTTTTTCTTCCCCCTCTCATTTTCACTGTTCAAAAGTGTCATTGTAGGTCGGATTTCTTGTAGTACATGTTGATCGAATTATTCTTTTTTTTTCTTTTTTGGACGTATTTCAATTCGAATGAGTATTTGCTTTGGGAAAAGGAAATTGATACCATATTTGATCGTTATCTTTATAGTGAAAAGGTAAAGGTAAGACTTGTTGTTTCTACATTTGAAGATTATGCCCAAACATGGTGGAATCTTTTGTTTTCAAAAAGGAGGAGAGGTGGAAATCATGCAATATTCTCGTGAAAAGAAATTAAGCTTCTAACGAGAAAACATTTTGTACCTAAATCATTTCACAAATTGCAAACTTTAAAACAAGGGAGAAAAAATGTTAAAAAGTACTATGAAACAATGTTGCAATTGCTTGAAGAGACCATATATGAAGATGAGGAAGCTACCATAGATCGATTTTACAAAGGACTTAATGAGAAAATTGTCAATATGCTTGCTAATTCATAGAAAATTCGACCTTGCGAGAATTTGGAAGAAATGGTGCATATTGTCATCAAGATAGAAAAGCAACTCCAGTGAAGATCTCCAAGGTACCCTACACCTAAGTCCAATTCCAATGCTAACACATTAGTGGAAAAAGTTAGTTTACTTACTATATTTGAACATTTTGATAAGGTAGGAAGTAGAAAAGAGACACTTGATATTGTTCTGCATATCCACGATCATGATGTTTATTCTAGTAACTCATTAGACTGGCAAGAACTTACATGATTGTAATCTTGATACTATTATTGTACCCTTTATTTCTAGGGAACTATCTGTTAATGGTAGTGTGGTAGAGAAAGTAGACGATAGTGAACTTGAAACTGGCATACTTTGTGCTAACATTTCTAGTTCATTGGAGCCCAAAGTAATATTTGATTTTGTTTTTGTATCATTGCTTTTAAGAGAAGAAAAATTCGTTGTGTATGAGTTGGAAGACAAAAGCAATATAAATATATGAAGAAGAAAAATGTGTAAACATTGATGAGAGAAAAGCAAAAAATATGAGTTTGAAAATTTATGCGGATGACAAAAGAGTTTGTTACCTAAGAGGTGAACTTCAACCAAGTTTACTTAGTTTTTCTTTTGAGTTTTTGCAAGTTGGTAAAACATTGACTTTGAAGCAAAACTCAAACATTGGCCCAAATTCCTTCGATAGTTACAACTTGAATGAGGATTGGAAGAACCAATATTCTTTCCAAAATAAACAAAATCCACAATGGTATCAACATTTGCAAGGGAACAACAAGGTTGCTGCAAGGGAGACCATCCAAGAGAAGTCTAAGGAGAGTAAAACCATTTTCTTTCCATGACTTCAAAATTACTTTGTGCGGCTTTGATTTGTATTCGAAGACGAATCCTTCAAAAGATAGAAAAGATGATATGAACCGATCAAACATCAAACTATTAATTACATTTTATTTAATAATTTTGATGTAATTTTAGTTTTTGTCCAATTTTGTCATTTCTATGGCATATTAAGTTAGGGTAATTTTGTTTTTTACTATGCTGAGGGTTTTTATTGGGAAGCTTTTTTAAGTGTGACTGTTAGGTTGTACAAGAATCAATTTTTTGGTCTATTAAATTTGGAACGAGATTTTTCTCTGCATTGATGACGAAGATTTTTTCAACGTCTACTGTTAATTGACATTGGGGTTTTAGAATTTGATACTAATTAACTTTTCAACAATTAGACTCCTAATTTTCAAACCATGAAGTTTTCATATCACATGCCCTCGTGCTTCAATTGCTTTTTCATTCACCTTCTGTAGAACGAATTGTTGGTTCTGATTGGCATTGTTAGCATTGATCCAGTCTTCTCGAGTTTAATGTCATTTTGGTGACACCATCCACATGAACATGGTACTCTCCGTAATCATAGCAGTAGCCACCATCTTTGGTGCTCTATTCTTTTTGCACCATATTCCCTTCCCCTGGACTTTCTTGTAGGGATGGAACTCCCCATCTTCAATTTGGTAATTCCTGTTAAGGTTTGAGGTATTTTCAGCTCCAGTTCATGGTTTTGGTGGCTTGGATTATACAACTGCATCTCCATTGTCATTGGGTTACCTTCAAGCAAGGAAACAAGAGAAGAATGATGGGTTGCAGGGGGAGGAAGAGATTTGTGAAGATTGTGGGAATGACAGTGAAGTGAATATTAGAATGGAAGTTGTGGCTATATTTAATGAAATCAAAGACAATGGAGTTTCAGGTATTTTCTTCCTTCTTTGTGCATAGAAGAAGAAATGCATATGAATTCAAAAGAAAATTGTAAACTCTGGGTTTTGCTTAATCTTTAATGAGGGAATAATTTCCAGGTTTTTCCCTACATCTTTATCCATTCAAATGCCAATGAACTTGAAAGTAATTTGTCAACTCTAGATACTTAGTCCGTCCATTTCTTCCTCCTTTGTTAACTTTGGAAGGTTGAAGGAGTTTATGTTGTGTATGCATGGGCCAAGCAGCTTCTACTATTCAACTCTTCAACATCGCCATAGATGCATGGGCCAACTAGTTTTTACTGAAATAATAATAGTTGAAGATGATGCATTTGCTTAAAGTGCAAAAAGCTTTAATAAAATAACCCATTAATAATAAAGAAGCACCATTGGCGTTGCTTACTAATAACTTCCAACATTCCCTTAGGAAGCTAGGAAGCATTGTTCTTAATTCTTTCTTGGATAGAGAATATATCTGAATGTTGGTTAATGGATCAGCTAGAAATATGAAGGAAACTTGAGCATTGTGTTTCTTCGTGAACATGAATTGCTCGAGCTTCATTTTTATTGTGGAGTATTTTGTTAGAAGATACGCATTCTTAACACAGAATTAGTGGTTAGTCCTAATTACTTAATCAAGATCATATTATGCTCATAATCCCAAGTTTTCAAAACTTTTGACATCACTAGGTGCTCTTAGTAGCCTAGTTTTACTAGGTGACTCTCCTACTCACATTCAACATTGAGTGTACATTAGTTTTTTCTATAGTGTTTACAAATGTAAAGACTTTATTTAATAACCAAACCATTGCATTTTTTTTGTTTTTTTTTCTTGGTTTTTGTTTTTTTTCTTGGTTTTCAAAAAATAATTTTATTTTCTCTTAATTTCTTAAGACGATTTTCATCTTTTTGTAGGTACAAGGCTTTGAATTCTTAACCAAATTCCAAATTTCAAAAACTAAGTCTTTGAAAACATGTAGGGCACAAATTATTGAAAAAGTAAGAAAGAAAAAATATATTCATATTCAATAAAATTAATTTTGATTTTTTAATATAATGCAACCAGAAATATTTGGTAAAACACTTTTAAATTTAAGACAAAAAATTATATTTATAGAAAATATTTTTAAAATACTTAAATTATAAAGTATTGTAGGCATGAAGGAGGATGACAGAGCTTGGAGAAGCTTCTGTCTTCTTCTCAAGGATTTCCCAGAAACACCAAACTACAACCTTTTTATAATTATTATTATTTATTTGATATTATTTATAAGAAGCTTAAACGTTAATTCATTGGAAAATAAAATGCAAGAAAATGAGTATTGAAATTAGAAATTCCAATTGAATCATACAAGAAATCCCACCTTTGTCTCTTAGAAAGGGCAAAACAGTGAATAAAGGTCCAAGAGTTGTGGGAAAGTACAAAGCAAACCAAAATGCAAAATCTTCAATCATTTCATTATTATTTCATTCAGTCAAACTCTTCTCAATCCTAAAATATATTACTTAAAAATGGAAAAGAACTAAGAACCTTCTGAGGGTGTACATAGTGGTAGCTGCTGGGCCCTTCAAAACCTTCCACAAACAACACATATTTACACATTTAATGTTAAAGTCTAAATAATCTGTAACATTAGCAATAAAATACAATATTAAACGAACTAAAACACAAATTTCTTTATTAAATGAACTTAAACACAAATTAACAAAACAGAAATTTCATTCAAATTCCCATCATATGCATATGCATTTGAGTGTATTACATCATATTAGACATTGGTGACGTGAAAATACAATGTAAAGAACACTAAACTATTGAGAATAAGCAAAACCCTCAAAATCAAACGTCATTACATTCTAAGGACCTAAGGAGGAAGAAAATATTGAGAATAAGCAAAAAACCTAGAGTTTAGAAATTTCTTTACAACTTATATGCATTTCTTCTAAGCACAAAGATGGAAGAAATTACCTGAAACTCATGGTCTCAGATTTCTTATAAATAAACCCATAGCTTCCATTCTAAATTCCCCACAACCATTCCTGCATTCTTCTTAAAGCTCTTCTTCTCTGCTCTTCAAGCAATCCCCATATTCATAAATCCCTTCTCTGCTCCTCTGTACCCTGCAACCCATCATCTATCTCTACTTTGTTGGTGTTTTACTTTGCTTCAAGAAAAATAGAAGATGGCTAAGCAGTTGTGTACTCCAAACCAATTCAAGCATGAATTGGAGCTGAAGAAGTACCTGAAACCCTAAGTACTCCAAACCAATTCCCTACACCTGCGATGGGTGCAAAGAAATAGGCTTTGGGCCTCGCCACCGATGCAAGATGTGTGATTTTGATCTTCACAAAGCCTGTATGTTTCCACAAGACTCACCAATTTTTCATGAATTCTTCCCACGTTCTGCCTTCAAGTTCTTTAAAACCCCACCAAGGGCCTGCCACGACGAATGCAAACGGATTTGTGACGCCTGCACAAAGCCTATCAATGGCTTTATGTACCACTGCAAGAAAGACGACCTGGATCTCCACCCCTGCTACCGTAACCTCAACAGAAATTACCAAATTGAAGACATGGAGTTCAATCTCTACAAGGAAGTCCAAGGGAAGTGCATGTGGTGCAAGAAGAAGACCATCAAACGCCATGGCCAAACTAACGGTTGGTCCTATATATCTGAGTGCGGGGAGTACCATGTTCATGTGGCTTGTGTCACTGAAATGGCTTTAGAGGAATGGTACAAGAACGGAGGAGACTGGATCAATGCCAATAATGCGAATCAGGACCAACAACAGGCTCTTCAGAAGGTGAATTTGAAAGCAATTAAAGCTCGAGGGTGTGGGGATGGCGGAAAAGGGAACAAATATTGGAGAATCCTAAAGGTCTTCATCAAGACCATTGTTAGTATCGTTCTTGGAGATCCCACCACGGTTCTGGCATCTCTCTTCGTCGAGCTGATTGCATGAAACTTCTTTCAATTTTGTTTTGCCTTGTCTTTCTGAATTCAATTCTCTTTTTTCTTTGTATTCCAAAAGTATAGTGACACAAGTCTGTAAGACTAAAACTATGTTTCAATTTTGATTGTATGCCTGCAAATGAACAAATAAAAGTGATGTTTTTTTTTTTTTTTTGTAGCTGTTGTTGTTATTATTGGGTTATTGATGAATTTAAATATAATCAAAGAGAAAACGAGATCAAACACAGAAACGAGTTTTTTTTTTTTTTTTTTGAATTTGAATATGAATTTGAATGCGAAACAGTCCATCATACTTTCATTGATAATATGAAATGACAAAAACAAACAATTAAAATATAAAATAAACCCGAGGGCAAAGAAATGAGGAAAGGCGAAGGATTCAGATCGAAGAATAAAAGGAAGAAAAAGCAGAGGATTGAACAAACCATAGAGAGCTAACCTAAATCGAAGAAAACTGAAATTACCTGAAATCATGGTGCAAAGCAGGAGATGAACAGAGTTGATTAAAGTCGAACTAAACTCCGATTGTAGAGGCAGCCGGCAGGCAGGGCGTCGATCAAAGCAGGAGGAATTCGGTGATGAGAGAGAGAGAGAGAGTTGAAAAGAGAAGGAAATTTCAGAAGAAATGGAAGGAGTTTTAGGGCATTTGATTTCCAACTTGGGGGCGAAGGAAGATTAAGGGATAAATTATAATATATATTATTAGTTTAATCTAACTTGAAATCTTAAATTTGGGCGATATAATATATATATATATAATTATTATTATTATTATTTTTCATGGATATTTCTAGTCTTGGGGAGAGAATGTATAATTATTATCAGCAATAATTAGGAGACATTTCTTCCTTTTGTATTTGAAAAGAAAAACAATATAGACAATTATTTTTGTATTTATATTTGTTTATCATATTCTTCAAATTCGATAGAATCATTATCGGCTAATAAAGTATATATGTAATTATTTTGGTAATATATACTATATTATTTATAATATTTTCCTATATTTTATGATTTATAGAATATAATATACGTAGTGTATATATTAGATGCATAAATGTAATATAATTTTATCAAGCATATACCGTAGTATTTATTGTATGTATATCATGCATTTATATTACAAAAATATACTCTAGTATTTATAATAAATTCCTATATTTTATGATATATTGATCGTTATAATATACCTCAATTTAGATCCATAAACGGGATATATTTTTATATATCATATATCCTAAAAGGATAATCCTCAATATATTACAATGTACCCTAAATTTACTTAACTACATTGTATATACTAAATATACCACAATATATTAGTTTTAAACTAAACCTAGATATTAGGTTTAAAACTAAATATTAACTACTTTATATATCAAATATAAACTCGAATATATACCAAATATTGAGGTAAATAATACCTTCAATATATTACAAATTTTAAAAGAAAAAGAATAATATCTCTAATATATTACTAATTTTCAAGAATATAGGGGGTTTTTTTTTAAATAATGAAAAAAATGGATATGGTTGAAAAGAAAAACAAAAGTAGGATAATTGGTTTTAAAAATAGGACTATTTTACTATTGATGGAAGTCATGTACCCAGTACACAACTTTCTTTTGTCCAGTCACGTCTCACGTCAAGCGTGGATTGGTTGACTGGATGACGGGAGTCGTGGACCCCATCAACGACTCCCTCATAATTAAATAAAAAAATCATAAACCTTAAATTAATATTTTTTTTTCCTTATTTAATCTGCCTCCTTTCTTTCTTCCATAATTAATTTACCTATTTTCTTTCTTCCATATTTAATTACATATTCTCTTTTTTCCATATTTAATTTACATATTCTCTTTCTTTCATATTTAATTTACATATTAAATAATTGTCTCTTGGTTTGTAAAATTAAAAATTATAGGTCATTACTAATTAATATGAGTCATCGCGAGATACATTTCCACAACAATATTGATTAATTCAATTTAACAACATTCTTAATTTTGTCCGTTCTCTTATTTAACTTGAAACATATAATCCATTTTTAAATAAATAAATAAATAACTTCAAAATAAAATCATTGTTAAATAAATAAGGAAGGCAACAGCTAGGATTTTTTTAAAAGGAGTTGAAGTCGTGGACGGGGTCCACGACTTTAGACAACATGACCGTCAACACTGTCACGCTGCTCCACGATGCCACCTGTCAGCTTTGTCGTGGACCCGATCCACGATTTAGGAAAGTGTGGACCCGATCCACGATTTAGAAAAGTCGTGTACTCGGTACACAACTTCACTACCCTATTTTTGACAATATTTCTCGAACAACCCTATTTTTTACATTATTTTTTAAAATAACATTATTTTAAAAAATCCTAATACATACCAAATATTTAGGTAACTAAATAAGAAAAATTTCGGCCTAGCAGCGTACATAAAGCACATGAGTTTTAAATTTTGGAAGATAGGTGATTTTAGGGATTCATTTCTAATTTAAAAAATCTTCTAATTAATTGTAGGCTAATTTTATTGTAATTATTGAAACATTAACATTAATAAAATATAGGTCCTAGAGTTTAACGTGTAGAAAGCCCTATAGCAAATGACCTACTTTTCACATTATCCAAATTTTTAAAAATTCAAAAATGCCGGTAACTTTTCATTTAACTTCTTTTTTAATTAAATTATAATTCAAATACATTTTTTAAAACAAAATCTGTTGATGAAAAAAATAAAATAAAAGAAAGAAAAGGTTATTCAACCTTTTTCAGTCCACGTACGGCTGCAGAATCGAAAGCAGGTGCGGTCAAGTTGGAAGAGGGCAGAGCGCGTGGGCGCGTGGGTGCGAGCGGTCAGCCGCGCGTATGGGCGCGTGGGCGCGAGCGGTCAGCATGGCAGTTCCGCGTGCATCCCTTTCTCCTCGGTCAGCGTGCACAGATCATGACCTTCTCCCTCTATTTTTAGCCCACCTCATATCAATTTAAACCTCCCCTTCCCCCTTCACTTCTTCACTACACTTCCTCTCCCTCTCTCATTCGTTTTTCACATTCTTTTTCACAGAAGAAAAATTATTTCCAGTTTATTATTTTATTTTAAATACTTTGTTCTTCCGAGCATTTTTCTTTCCAATAAAGTGTCAGTTTTCCAATCGATCTCTGTGCAATTCTGATCGAAGTTCAGGCTGTTTTATCCTGGAGACGCCGTGGCAAGATTATACTGTTTGCACAACCGAGCAGAGCCGCGAAACGTCTTAAAGAAAGTTTGATCCGCGACTCAACCAACCACACTAATTTATTTTTGTTTTGCAACTATTTAATTTCTTCTGTTCCATTTTCCACCGACGATATTTTTCCAACAATTTTAAGACGTATTCCATCTGCGACGTGATGACCCAAGTTGATATCAACACCTCTGATCTCAACCGTCCATTCCATTTCGAAGGAGCACATTTCAAACGGTGGAAACAGAAGATGATGTTCTTCTTAGCTCTTAAAAAAGTAGCCGCTGCATGCACCACGGAAAAGCCCGAGTTTCCTAAGACCGATCCAACCCAGGAGCAACTCAGGACTTTTGAAGCATGGATGGAAAACGATTTTATCTGTAAGAATATTATATTAAACGGTTTGAGTGATGAGCTTTATGCCTATTACAGCACCAAATCCACGGGAAAGGAAGTGTGGGATGCTCTACAAAAGAAATACGACACCGAAGAAGCCGGGTCTAAGAAGTATGCCGTCAGCAGATACTTGCGATACCAGATGACGAACGACAGATCTGTAGAAGCCCAATCCCATGAAATACAGAAGATCGCTCATGAAATAATAAGTGAAGGTATGACTCTAGACGAACAATTTCAAGTTGCCGTTATTGTTGACAAATTGCCTCCTATGTGGAAGGAATTTAAGAACACCCTTAGACACAAGACGAAAGAGATCTCCCTGGAGAGTCTGATAACGCGCCTGAGGATTGAGGAGGAAGCTCGAAAGCATGACCAGAAAGAGGAGGTGAACGTTGTTGCAAAAAGAAACTCTACTGCCGTTCTGAATCCAAAGGGAAACAAGATGAAAGTCCAGAACAGAGGTTCCAACAACACGAAAAACCAGAAGAATAAAAAACCCCAGTCCGAAAGTACGGTACAAATTGTCTATTATAGTTGTAATAAACCTGGGCATCTAGTTAGGAACTGTAGGAACAGGAATCATCCTGCTGCGCAGGCGAACCTGACAGAGGCAAAACTTTGTGCCATGATCACAAAGATAAATGTGGTCGAAGTTTCTGAAGGTTGGTGGCTAGACACTGATGCCACACGCCATGTCTGTCATGACCTTAGCTTGTTTAAATTTTATAATGAAACTAAAGATGGAAAAATTCTTCTTGGGGACCACCATACAACAAAAGTTGTTGGGATCGGTGAAGTGGAATTAAAGTTCACATCTGGCAAAACGGTCATACTGAAGGAGGTTCTACACACTCCAGAGATAAGGAAGAAATTAGTCTTGGGCTATCTCCTCAACAAGGCTGGCTTCACTCACACTATAGGATCAGATTTATATACTCTTACAAAAAATAATGTCGTTGTGGGGAAGGGTTATGCAGCGAATGGCATGTTCAAATTAAACCTTGATTCCAATAAAACGAATTCTTCTGCTTACATGTTGTCTTCTTTTAATATTTGGCATG
>JBBPDJ010000023.1:13673564-13685297 GCA_037974625.1 Cucumis cinereus
TATATATGGGTAGATATATTTAATTGTTTTGGTTAAAAGATAATTGAGAGAGGAAAAAGAAGATATGATTTTATTTGGTAAAAAGAGAAGAAAGATTGAAGTTTAAAAAAATATATATATATATATTATTGGTTGGAAAAAGATAAATAAATAAATATTAATAATTTATTATTACTATTTATTTATAAAAGTAATAGGGTTTTATGGTTTTACGTGAAAGTAAAGAAAGTTAAAAAATTTCAATTTTCTTCTTCCTCTTCTTCTCCAGCTGCATGCCTCCCCTTTCACTATGCTAATCCTTCCATCGACAGACACTCCTCCAGCCACAAGCTCTGTCGGCTACTGCTCTGCCCCAATTCGCACTGCGTCGCAGTGAAGTTTGGAAGTCGAGTTGCTGCTCCTAGCTGCGCTGCCGCGACCCACTGTTTCGTCGCCGCTTCGCTGGTTGGTTGTTTGTTTTTAATATGATTGTTTGGATACCTATTGAAGTTAAATTGAAGAACTAAATTGGAATTAATTTGGGTGTTTTCTTGGTGATTGAAGGTTTATTGTTGGATTTGATTCGTAGCTTTTCCTGGGAATTGAGTCGTTATTCGAAGATAAATTGGTAAGATTAAAGAACTATTTTGAAGAGTTAAGGTTAAAATTAATTAATAATTTTTATGAAAAAATTATTAATTAAATTCTGTGATGTTTAGGATCCATTGAAAAATTATTGTCAAGCCAAGGAATTTTTAGCAACTTGAGGTAAGAGACTTACTACTGGTTCCTCGACAAGGATATTTATGTGACAGTAAGAATACTTATGTGACATCTGAGTTGTTGGACTATGTGATAAGATGAATTGATTGATTAGATGACGGGTTTAAGTTATTTTAATTAATAATTTTTATGAAAAGTTATTAATTAAAATTGGATGTGTAAGGGATGGTTCTACCGAACTCACGCCTTAGGTGCATAAGCTGAAGGAGATGGAATGGTTCACATGTGTTACTTTATGGGTACAAAGTAACAGTGTGGTTTAAATGTGTGCCTTGTGTAATGACTACTTTGGTTGTTTTATTGTTGTTATGTTAAATGGTTGTTATGTTTTATGGTTGTTATAGGAAGCCTTATAACATGACACTTGGTTTCATAGATAGAATTTTGGGTATGTAATAGCTGATGGTTGTGTTGTATTATGGCACGATGATTTGGTACTTTTGTATAATTAACTGTGTGGTGTTTATGCATGCCCTTTCGTACTGTTTTGGAATTTGTAAAGCATGATAACTGTACCATGTGGGATGAAGTTGTAGATGTAACTGTTTTACATTTCAATAGTGGATATTGTTGGATTGAAGGTGTCTATTAACTCTAGCTATTAACTGTATTATACTTTGTTTGTGAGACAAATTAACAAGTTTGTGTGGCATGTGTTCCGTGGGTCGGGTTAACAAGTCTGTGTGGCATGTGTTCCGACGATAGTTGTTTTTGCATGTGATCCCACAGATTTGCAGGACTACCCTTGCACTTGAACTGATATGGACGATCCTACTGAATCATTAGATTGTGTGACACTGAGTACAAGTTTAATAGGAAGTTAACGGTCACCTAGTGGGCTCGATGACATGTCTTATGATAATCTGTCTGTTTATGGTTTATGTGATGAGCAAGTTATTAAGTATTAATGCATAACTCGTATGTCAAGCTTAACTGTGTGGTACGCTACATGACTTGTTTGGTTATGTGACAAATTGTTTGATATTGATTTATGTGGTGAGTTAACTAAATTACTTAGTTAATTGTTGGTGATGGTTACGTGAGGAGTTAACTGAATGGATCAATTAATTGTTGGTGATGGTTATGTGGTGAATTAACTAAATGGGTTAGTTAACTATTAGTGATGGTTATGTGAGCAGTTAGCTGAATGGATTTGTTAACTGTTAGTGGTGATTATATTGTGAATTAACTAAATGGTTTAGTTAATTGCTGGTGATGGTTATGGGTTGAGTTAACCGAATGGACTAACTCTCGAGTTAGCTGTTGGTGATGAGTTAACTATGTTGAGATGAACTCAATGGCTATGTGATGATCCGTTAGGACGAATTCCTATGGAAAAACCAATGAGGTTGTGTGGCAATATGTCTTTATGGTTTGTTATGGAAGAACCGTAAAAGAGGATAAAGGTATGAGGTTATTGTGATTAACATTGTTGGATTAAACTTCATATGTGTACTTATGAATGTTTTGGACTAAGATTGCATGTTTTGGGTCTATGGTAGCTGTTATCTTTATCTATTAGTCATGTTGTACTCCGTATGTGGGACAAATTCATTACTGTGTGACATGTGTCCTGACGATACACTAGAATGTTTTTGCATGTGTTCCCACAGACTCGCTAGGATGACCCTTGCGTTTGGGCTGATATGGGCGTTCCTACCGAGTCACTAGACTGTGTGACACGGGGTATAGGTTCAATAAGAAGTTAACAGTTCACCTAGCGGACCCAATAGTGGGTCCTTTACTATTTTTATACTCACTCTTTCATTGTTTATTTTTCAGGTAAGTATGAAGAAACCGACGAAGGACAGGAAGGACCAGTGACCATGTTAGCGAGAATTTTATTGACAAATGCTTCCGCTGTACTTATTGTTATGTTTTGAGGATTTCAATATTTTGATGAACTGTCGAACAATCTTTTTGTTAAGATTATGAGTTTTTATTCTAGTAACAATCTCGGGTTAAGGTTTAAATTCAGGACATTACACATCCTTTTTTCATCTCCATTCCAAAGTTTCTATGTGTTTTTACGCCCCTTCGAAACCCCAAAAAATGAATAACTTTTTTTTGGGACGAGTACAAAATTTTATTTAAAAAGAGCTATTCCATAAATTATAACAAATACGAATTATTACATTAAAGATGTTTGGAAATATTGTATGCTTGTACTATTTGTTATATTTTATGTTTATAATAATAGAATCATTTTTCAAAAATATACAATCAATTATAGTTATAGATTAATAATGAATAATGAATTGAAATTATATTATGAAAACAATACAAATTCAAAACATAGAAAAAGTAAATAAATAAATGCATCATAGTATAATAATTCGTTATATATCTTAACAACCCTAATCCTATAGCTTAATATCCTAAACAATTTTTTTTTTTTTTTTGTCTAAAGAAAATCCAGATTTCCTACAATTAGGATATATTAAAAAATAGAAATTAAAATTTAGAAATCCCACCTTAATAGATCTTCTTACCCATCTTCAAGGCTCAATCACCTTGATGTCTCTCTTAGACACGTTTTTTCTGTAAACTTTCATCCAACACCATGCTGGAAGGCAAACGTAAAAAGATACCTGACAAACATTTTCACATCAAAATAGACTTCTGGAACAAAAGCATTTATTTGCATTTATATATTTATTTTAACCTAAAAAATTAGAAATTTCAATTTAATTAATACAATGAATTTAGAGCGTTATAATCATTCAATTAGAGAATCCATCCGACCAGAACTAAAGTTAACCTATTTTAAAAGTCTAAACTTAAAAGGCTAAAACTAAACCAAAATGAGACTGACAAAATTTTAGGGATAAAAAAGGATTTAAACCATTTTCTTCTATTTTGTCATTTTGTATGATACTCGAGGGAAAAAAATAGAAAATCAAACCGGCCTAACCTCTTCTTCTTCAACACGCACGCTAAGCCCCTCTCTTCCTCCCATAACGTGAGTAGAGCAACGCCGCCGCTCAAAGCTTGTCGTCCGTCCGCCTTCCACACTCGTCGCCGGCAGTAAGCCTAGTCTCTCTCTCTCTCTCTCTCTCTCTCTCTCTCTCTCTCTCTGTCTCTCTCCTTCACGCGGATTCAGCAGAGTGCCGCACGAAGACTCTCAACGCACCGCCAGCAGTCGAGCGCCGCCCTCACCCGTCGCCGTCCAGCCCTCTATTGACGCCGTAAGTCGCTGCAAGTCATAGGAATTTCTATTTTTGGGTGAGTTTCCTTGAGTGCTTAGACTTTTAGGGAGTATCTTGAATGCCCATTAGCTTGTAGCTTCAATTGGTCGATACCCATAACACTTGGGATTTTAGATCGAAGTTTTCAGGTGTTTAGAGTCGCGGTACAGCAGGTTCAAAGAGGTTACGACCACTTTTTGGTATGAATTGATTGTCCAAAACACTTTTAATGACTTGATGATGACTGGACTTGTAATCCTAATTTTTAATCTTATGATTGGTCTAGGTTGAAAGTTTTTACGCTCGGTCCGGGGAGGTAAAGGTTGGTTTTTGGCGATATTGGGGTAATTGTTGGTTTTTGAAGCCCTTTGGAGTAGGTACGGATTCTCTGGAATTTGAACATCTAATACTTAATTATTAAATTTGCTTAGATTTGGACCTCGTTTGGATCATTGAAGCGATTGGATTAAATCACAATTTGATATGTTTTTGGAGTTTAAGTTGATTTGTGTTTTGGGAATTAGTTCCTAAAGTTTGGAATTTTATTTGATTATGGTTTGTCATGGGGATTTAATCCAAGATTCTAGCTAAGCCAAGAGAAAGATTAATTTGCTTGTTATTTGGGCACAATTTCGAGGTAAGTGGCTTCACTACCGGAACACCTACGTGCTTAATTCCACAATCTGTGGCCTGCCGAATTTGCACTGATTTTGTACTTTCTTGTTCCTCTTGTTCATACGGTATTCTCCCTATCTCCGTCGATGAGTTTCTTTTAGAGTAGTTGTGTTGATTTTGTTTCCCAATGACAACAGCCAAAAAAAAAAAAAAAAACAAAATAAAAGAGGCTTGCTTTTTGAACTGCTGTTTGTTTTGTTGCATATGTCTATCAATTGAGCATTTCATAATCTGTACATCTCTCTAGTCTCTGCTAAAAACTGTTTCATATGTGGAACCATCAATTTTCTTGCATCTATGGTCTTATTTATTTATTTATCAAAGAACCGTCATTTTGTTTTGGGGAAATGAAATTGTAACCTTGGATGTTGAATGCCAAAGAGTTATTTTGGTTGACCAAATATTGGCAGGCAAAGCAATCGACTACTCAACGCCCTGTAGAATGAAGAACCTAAATAATCTAGCAAAAGCCCAAGATATAAAAAGGTGGCTTTGAGTTTCTGGGCCATTCTTGCGCATAATACAATAGCTAGGTGATAAAAGAATATCATAAATTTCCTTTGGAACTTATCATGAGTGTTCAAGCAAGATTGAATGAGTTTCCATAAAAAGAATCTGTTTTTTTGGGATATTGACCTATCCACATCATGCTGTATAAGTCTTCCCGAGTTTAAGCCTTAGGTTCCAAGATGCAGATCCAGAAGGTCACAGATCAGCAATGACGGCCGCCTTTTTGAGCTAGATAGCAAATAAGTGTGGGAAATCAACTTTCAAGGGAAGCTTCCTCGGCCAAAGATTGGACCAGAATCCGGTGTTAATTCCTTTCCCAATTTTGTAAGCAATATTCTTATAGATAATCCTGTTAACTCTACCAGTGTATTTCTAGCTTTGTAGATGAAATGAGATTTCTCATGGAATCTCCTGATCCTTTTGCCAAAAGGGATTTATTCTTCTGTTGAATGCCAATAATGCCAAGACCTCTTCATCAATAAGAAGAGTTACTTTGTACCATTTGATAACTTGAGAACCCGAAATATCCTGGCTGCCTGTTCAAAGGAAATTGTGAAACAATTTTTCAATCATAGTTGATGCTTTGACTGGTATAGTGAAAAGGGATAGGTTATAAATGGGAAGGTTAGAAAATGAAGCTTGTATGAGGGTATGGCGGCTAGCTTTAGAAATATAAGAGTGTCCTGAGGACATACACCTTTTTTCCACCTTTTCAACAACTGTAGCCCAAAATCAAGAAGTGCTCCAATGGGGTATCATTGGGGAAGAGTCTCTTGCTGTAGTACAGTCACAAATTCAGCTTCAATATCCATGTCACTAAGCAAGCTAACCCCTGTTCTGGATAGACTCTCTGTAATGGTGTTCCTTCATTTGGTAGCAACTGCCCGATGAATCGCAATTAAGGGTGGGAAGAAGTAAATTTGGATAGTTTGTTGATGTGAAGTCCATCTTTGTTTCCAGGCTATATAGAAAATAAGTAAATCAGTAGTCGGACTTTGATGTTTCTAATTTCTTCTCCTTGGAAATGGCGTGTTTGATTAGTTTGTGATTAGATGGCTGTATCATGTGACATTTGTAGCTTGCTCGTTCCAGAATTTGTTCACAGAGAGAGAGAGAGAGAGAGAGAGAGAAAGATTAAATATTATTTTATAAATTAATATAAAAGGAAAAACCCTAGTAATTATTATTTTTTAAATTTAAATAATGAAAAAGCCTCTTGCCTCATGGCTTTGGGTCCTTCTTTTGTGTGCCTAGTGCATAGCTGCATATGCTTGGGAGAGCTTTTTAAAACTCTAGTTAACCTCAAAAGAGGAGTGGAGGTTAATAAGATCCCATAAACTAAAAGTACTCATCTGATTTTCACTGAAAGTTCTACGATTTCTTTCAAGCAAAATGTGCCAATAGATAGGATAACAATCTTCCCCTTGTTTGTTTACATCACTTATACTCAATCATTTTTATATACTAGGTTAAACGGTTAAAGTACAAATTTATGCACCTTAACATCATTCCCCTTATAAATTAGTTCATCAGAAACTATGAATTAATTGTTACAAGTTCATTTTGAATTAATTAATGTGTCTGTTTCATGATAATGGTATATTGTTTACGTGTTGCAAGAGAAAGAGGCTTTCAACCCAATTTGATTCTTTAGAAGAAGCTTGTAATGCTTGATAAAACCACATCAGTGTAAAAGAAAATCCATCATGCTTGATCTGCAGTAGGAATTTTACTTCTTTAAGCACGGACCCATTCATATAATAAAGCTAATAGGTGAACGGTTTTTCCTGCAAGGAAAAATATCAAATTCGCGAAAACCTCATTGGCACTAAAGAAGAAGACGTAGCCAATGGAGAATACTAACATCCCTGAAAATGCCAATGAAAGTAATGGATTTCCTTCCCATTCATTGTATTTTTCATTTGTAGATTGTTCAACTTATTGGCCCTTTTTTGTTTTCTGTAATTCATTTTCATTGATGTTCTCTTTGTGGGTTTTTGGGTTTCAGATTGCCCGGGTCCTGAGTCGGAGTCAGCAGGGAAATCAGATGCCTGTCAAGGATGTCCCAACCAATCCATTTGTGCTACTGCACCTAAAGGCCCTGACCCAGGTTCTCTTTCTCCTATAAATCTATTTGCTTTTTGTTGCTTGTAGCAGAAATTTGGCTTAGTTTAGAGAGATTGCTTTGTTGTTACAGTTCACAAGCGTTTCTGGCCGATGGGTTTATTCTGTTTAGATAGTTTTTTAAGCTAACGTTAATGTCAATGGATGAGATATACATGCCATTATTTAAATTTTTTTTCTTGATAATCTGGGTTTTGCTTCTTCATGGCCCACCCACTACACTTTGGGGAGGCTTTTCCTGTTCCAAAATACGTAGTTATCAAGTTTTTTTGTATGACACCGTGCTATTAAATTTGTAAAAATACTGTCATAATGTTTACATGGAGGTTCTCACCTATTATTGAATTTGTGTCGAGATTTTATAAACAGTCACTTTCTAAAAGTATAGGAACCAAGAGTGGACGTTTTAAAGTACTATAGAGAAAGATTGGTAAGAAGTATAGGGACAAAGAAAAAGAAAAGAAGTTATTAAGTTTTCCTAAAACATTGGAGTGTTGCACAGGACTATCTCCTGTTTGTATTTTTTTTTTTAGGAAATAGAAACATTTCATTGATTGAATGTAACGGGCTTAGCCCAACATACCCAAAGGTGATTACATGAAAGAACGCCAATGAGGGACGAGATAAGAAGACATCTCTCATTTGTTGTGAGTTTACTGTCCTACCAGTAGGTGCAATTGTGATGTGAACGGCCGAAGTACCTTCTGATGTTGCCTGTTTAGAATATACTTTAGTTTTCTGTCTTCCTTTTATTTAGTCTAGGGGTTACTCTACATTTTGGCGAATTGATTCTTTGCCTAAAACGCATTAATGTTTGGAATATTTGGCTTTTTGAATCCTATTTATGAATACACTACTCGAATCTATTAACTGTTGGTGTGTTTCCTCACCTTTTCCAGACCTGATTTCGATAGCAGAACGAATGGCAACGGTTAAGCACAAGATTCTTGTTCTATCAGGTAAGGGTGGGGTCGGAAAGAGCACATTCTCTGCTCAGCTCGCATTTGCACTAGCTGCCATGGACTTCCAGGTGGGTCTCCTTGATATTGATATTTGTGGCCCGAGTATCCCGAAGATGCTCGGTCTAGAAGGTCAAGATGTGCATCAGAGTAACCTTGGATGGTCCCCTGTTTACATAGAGTCCAACCTTGGAGTTATGTCAATTGGTTTCATGCTACCTAAACCTGACGAAGCGGTCATTTGGAGAGGCCCTCGAAAAAATGGGCTTATTAAGCAGTTTCTAAAGGATGTTTATTGGGGAGAGCTCGATTTTCTGGTTGTTGATGCTCCACCAGGGACATCAGATGAGCACATATCAATTGTACAATGCCTTAAGGGTACTGGAATTGACGGTGCAATCATTGTGACAACTCCACAACAAGTATCTCTCATCGATGTGCGGAAAGAAGTGAGTTTCTGCAAAACAGTAGAAGTAAAAGTTCTTGGAGTTGTAGAGAACATGAGCAGCTTGTGCCAACCACTATTAGATATGAAGTTTTTGAAGACAACAGAGGCCGGAGAGCAGACAGACGTAACAGAATGGGTGGGAGAGTACATTCGGGAAAAAGCGCCGGAGCTTCTAAACTTGATTGCTTACAGTGAAGTGTTCGATAGTAGCGGAGGTGGCGCTGCAGCAATGTGTAGGGATATGAATGTGCCATTCTTAGGGAAGGTACCATTGGATCCACAGCTTTGCAAGGCAGCTGAAGAAGGAAGGTCCTGCTTTGATGACCAAAAATGTGGGGTAAGTGCCTCAGCACTGAAGAAGATTATTGAGAAGTTGATACAAAATGAAGGGTTTTCAACAATGTCAATAGATGCTGAAGCCTAGGACAGATAGCACAACTTTTGAACACATGTTTCTTTCATCTTTGGTCCTCTTAGATTGTAAGGTATCATCATAATATACTTCTCTTTTATCACTCTTTCACAAAAGGGTTATATGTTTGTTTCCTTTGTTTGATTTAAAGCCATCTCATTCAAATGGCTTAGTGAATATTCCTACATATCAATTTGTTAAACTCCAAGAAGAATGTTAATGTTAGGGAAACATAATTTTTTGGTTTAATTTTCATTTGGTTTTTAGATTATAAGATGGTACACGTCTTTTAAGGTTTGAGTTTGATTTCAATAAGATTTTGTCTTCGAATTGTTGTATTTTTATTTTTGAGATTTGTGTTATGTTTCAATTTAGTCGTTAGGTTTCAAGATTTACTCTACTAATCTCAATATTTTTTATGATTAAATATTTCCTTTTATCAATTAATTCTAAAGAATTAAAATAATTATAACCAGTTGAGTTTCATTATTTTTACGATTATTAAAAATATTTAAAATTTTACTTGGTAATTATTTTTAATGTTAAGTTATAGGACTTTCTGCACATATAACATAAAAATGTTTAATTATATTATTTTTTAAACTTTCTATTTTTCTTCCACCTGAATAGGGTAATGTACTATTATTTTACACAAAAGAAACTAACTTTTTCTTTATAATATAATAATATCAAAAGAAACATGTAAGAAAATTTTCTTATAAATTAACTTTCCAAAATAGTTTTTTTTTTCTTTTTTTTTTTCTTTCGCTTAATAAACCTACGCAAGCCAAATATTTTTTTAAAAAAATACAAATATTAGGAAGAATCAACAAAAAAGAAAAAAGAATTACAAATTATTATATATTTGTTAAGAAAAACAGATTGGGTATATGTGATAAGTGTAGGAATAAGATAATTTATACACTATATACTTATATACCGAACAAATATATGTGATGTATATTTCTAAGAGCACCCATGGTTTGGAAGTGGGTGAGGAGATAGAGGAGTGTGTTTCCACACACGTGGCGTGGTGAGAAATAAATAATAATAATATTCTTTTATATATATATATATATATTATTTACTTCTTATTTTTTATTATTATTTAATTGTTTTTGTTTTAACCTCACCCGGTAGTGGTCAGTGGCTCGCTGGTTAGCGTGGAAACCGCCTGCCTGTGCGTGGCGTATAACTCTTCCCCACTACTATAAATTCACACGAACTCCTCCTTCATTTTCATTCCATTCCATTCTCATTCTCCTCTCATATACACATACGTTTTTCTTTACAAAACCTCCCTGTTTTATGCTGTTTTCATTCTACTTTACCTTTCAATTTTCTTTCCACCAAAGTTTCAGTTTTCGATCGGTCTTCGTGCAATTCCGATTGAAGTACAAGCTGTTTTATCTTGGAGACGATGTGGAAAAATTTCGACTGTATGCACACTGAGCAAAGCCGCGAAACGTCTTAAAGAAAGCGAGATCCACGACTCAGTCAATCATACTAATCTGGTTTTGTTTTGGAGTTTAATCATGCCTTCTGTCGCATTTCCAAAGGCTACATCCATCGACGGTGTTCCAACAGACCACTTAACCTTCCCTCTGTTCACTTCTGCAAATCGCTTGGAGACATATTTATATTCTCTTTTAACTTCCAATATGAGTTTTTGTTTTTTTTTTTAAAAAAAATCTCTCTCAAAGTGTGAACGTATTTGGGGCTGGGGCTAACTAGTTTTGGTCATTCTCAACATGGTTTAGGTTGCATTTGGACACTTAATACAAAAATTTTATACTAAGATTGGTGTTTCTTTTATCTTTCATTTTTATTGAAAGATATCATGTGGTGAGGATATTGAGCAAGAATGGTGAGGGGCAACAGATGACAAGTGTTACAATCACAAACTTCGAGTAGGGGATGGGAGATTATGTTACCATCAAAATAAAAATAAAAAATTTAAGTTATAACATATACCCTGCAAAATCTCACAAAATTATAAAACAAAATATTTTCTAAAACATACTGAAACAATAAAAAAAAAAATATTGGAAAATTATTAAAAATAGAAAAATTTACAAAATATTTACACTATAAAAAAATCGAGTATAATTGAATTTTGTCTTTTAGTGGTTTTTTTCTATGATGTATAAATAGTTTATATTTTTTCTATATTTTGAAAAAACCCTATAAATATTCAAATAAAAAAAAATGTATTTGACTATTAATATACACTAAACTAATACGTACAACTTTATTAAAATATTAAATCTTGAAAAAAAAAAATTGGTGCTTTCACTCCCACTATTTTCTTTATTCTTCTTGTAGTCTATAAATGTAGAATTTGAATGATTTATTGGGGCAATGACAAGATTCACAAAATATTTTGAAAAAATTAAGCACATGACTAAAAGATATATATATATATATATGTGTGTGTGTATATATATATATATGTGTGTGTGTATATATATATATATGTGTGTGTGTATATATATATATATGTGTGTGTGTAGATATATATATATGTGTCTATATACATGTATATCTTATGTATATATACATGTATATCTTATGTATCTATATATACATGTATATCTTATGTATCTATATATACATGTATATCTTATGTATCTATATATACATGTATATCTTATG
>JBBPDJ010000023.1:13689603-13703033 GCA_037974625.1 Cucumis cinereus
GAAATAATAACTGTTTATTAATAACGGTCAACGATTTACATTTACTATCTACGAGTTTTAAGACATAAAACCCAACACTTTTAATGTTTCTAGCTTAACTCCTTTTGATGCAGATAACGAGCTTGATTCGAAGACGAATCCTTTAAAAGAGGAAGAAAATGTATGAACCAGGACGCCCTTGTGTTACCTCCAGGACCAATCACACGTTCAAGAGCCAAGAAACTACAATTAGTATTGAATTCTCATATTTAAGAGGAGGTGAACTCAATTACAGAGATTCGAGCAGCAACAATTGATTAAAAGATTTATAATTGGAATCAATTGTCGCTACAAGATGGAACCAATTGGAATTCGAGAACGAATTCTTCAAAAGAAGGAGAGGATGATATGATCCATTCGAAAGTATCTTAACCTCTGTATAACCATCTGGCTTTCTTTGTTCAGCGGTTCGTTGCACCATTTTCAATGATTCAATGTTATACAATCTACTGCATAGGGTGAATGGGTTGACATTGCGGTTCCTAGCTGCAGCAATAGCATTTGAACACAGGATCTCTAAACACTGAAACTGAATGCACGAACACTCTTTGGTGTGGAGATCGACAATTCCGCCTAACCCACCATCTTTGACCTCGAATCTGTAGCAGTCAATTGGTAACACTTAGTACCGTCTCACCAACTCGAACTCAGTTTTTATCATATCCTCAACGTACTTCAAGTGAGTCGATGTAGAGCTTGACCAAGTGTTTCGTCATTCATAGAACCACCCTTGCAGGAGACCTCTAATGTGTTCCAATAGTGTTGTGATCGAAAGTTTTCTAGCTTCACTATTAATGGAGTTGAAACACTTGACTCCATTGTTGATCATGTTGTCATAGCGTCTTCATATTGATAACATCGTGTCCAACGTTCAACTCCGGCACCCTCCAAATACTGTCCTAGCAAACCATTACCGTAATTGACGATTTGGTCCCAAAGTCTCTTGAACTCAGAGTCCTGAAATGTTCTTGATGCGTCGTGGAAAAGTTTTCTAACTATGTCATCCTTGAAATACTGTTCCACATTCCTCTTGAAATGGAATGTCATGGGGAATACTGCTTCAATGGAATTCGAAATGGACGAATGTTATCTGAAACAAAAACTAGATCATGACATTCGTCAATTGCAGATTTCAAATGAGACATGAACCACGTCCAAGAATCATTGTTCTCGTTATCAACGACGACGTATACCAACGGATACAAATTGTTGTCGCCATCCATAGCCACACCCACCAACATAGTTCTCCCAAACTTACCCTTCAAATTGGTACCATCCACAATAATAACAATGCGACAGAACTAAATCCTTGCAAGCTCGAATCCAATGCCATAAATACATACTTGAAGTATACGTTGTCCTCAAACTTGATCTCAAATACGGTTCCAAGATTTTCTATCTTTAAAGCTTCCCCGTACGCATGCAACAATTAATATGATTCCTCGAAAGTCTCCGTTGCAAGGGAGAAGGCAGTGTCCCTAGCACGTCATGTTTTGTCATAACTGATATTTACTCCAAATTATTGATGCATGTCGTCTATGATATGACACGGGCAATCACCACGACCAACTCCAAACTTATCTTTAATTAAATGTCCAATGGTGATCATGATTCAACACCTCAATTGAACATGTGTGCACAGTTGTACACTTGGTTATCATGAATATGTCACACCATTTCGTTCTAATTTCTCGAACAACCCATTTGCAAGAAGGATGTATACATTGCACACTATACAAAAATTTTGTTAGATTTTCTAACCCGCATCTCAAAATTGTTCTTGATTGTCAACAATGACAGCCTCATCATAACATCACTTTTGCTGAAGATCCGTCCCTTATGAATGTTTGTGTCCAAGTTTGATCCAGCAGATGGTTGGATTGCCAAGTCCACTGGTCTACAACCATTACTCGAAGGTACGTTAGGAGTAGTTGATTGTTCTCCAAATTGTCCACTATTGCCTTCAAACTGTCCACTACTTGGAAAGCTTTGTACATTTCGAACTGTGTGTTCTTCTCCGATTGGATTAGTCCCACCACTCGCAAATAGAATATTAGGAGGTTTTAGGGCATCAAAAGTGTTTATATTATCAGAACTGTTTATAGCATCAGCAGTACATGGTACCGTCTCAGAACCGGTATCGTTGTCATCATAATACTACCATGTGTTTTCCATGTTATCTAGGGAGACTGCTGTTGAAAATGATCATATCGTTTCTTGTTGGATCTTTCAACACTTACATATATCGACAGTCTGCTGTGGGTATATTCATGAAGCAAAAATCAAACATTATCATCATCCTCCACTAATACAATAAATGTCTCTTCGTCTGTACGGTATTTAACCCGAATAACTAGACTATTTTCTGATGCGCTACACTTTGACACTTTGTATATCAATTCTTTAAATGCATCATACGTGATTGTAGAATCCACTTCAACACCCTTTTGGCGACATTTACTGTAGCATTGTTCCTCATCATCTCATGTACTGCCATGGATGAATATATACCTATTTTCCATCCTAGAATACAAGAGAACATCATACATTAGCTAAAATATTCTATAATAAAAACATTCATCATTCTGTAAAACACACTTTACACGCCATACACATTACACGCTATAGTCGATGCACATTGGAAGATACTCGACGAATATACTTCGTTGCTTCATTATACCTTTTGATAGTACATTTGCCACCAGATTTTCATTAGATGACATGAAAAAATAAAAAACAAGAGTTTAAGTGCAGCTTACATAAACTGATTATTGTTGTAGATACCGTATTTTGTCCGTTTATTTTTTTATTTTTTATTTTTATTTTTATTTTTATTTTATTTTATTTTTATTATTATGATTTTCATCTTATTTTACTAAAAGTTTTTTTAAAAAAAAAAGAAAAAAAGAAAATCGAATTTAAAATAAAAAAGAAAAGAAAAGGAAAAAATAAAGGAAAAAAAAATATCTATTTTTGGCTCACTTATATTCTCTACTCCCCTAATTTCTCTCAACCACTGCTCTCTTTCTCTCCACTTTCTTCCTCACACCCACGATTTAAGTTTTCCCTGCTCCCCCACTTTCTCCACTAAAAGAATTTTCTGCTTCCACTAAAAAGTCAAAATTTTTACCCTATAAATTAAAAATCCCATAAAGAAAAAAGGAGGAGAACAGAGATTACATTTTGTTTTCAATGTTAAAAAGTTCAGAGTTTTTTAGTTTTCAATTGGAAGGATTAGAAAAGAAAGCAAGCAATTTTTACACAAAGGGTCTTCAAAGGTATATTTCTTTTTTCTTTTTTTTTCTTCCTCTCAATTTTATTATTATTATTTTCCATTCGTAATTTGTCATTTTTTGTTTCTAAATTCAAATTGTTGTTTCCTGTGATGTTCACAACTATTTTTTTTAGTTTTTCTTTATTTATTTATATTAGCTTTCATTTAAATTTGTTAAGTTTCGTTTCATTTAGTTTCAATGATGACAAGTTTTAATATTGACTTTCCTGTATTTAAATTTGGGTTCACATTGGCATCATCAAATTGTTACTCATTTTTATGTAGATTTGGAGTTCATTAATTGTGAATCTTTTTATCAAATTGGTTGCAATTTTCTTTTTAAATTAGTGTTTGCATAAATTTGCTACTGTCATTTTCATTAAATTTGTGTAATTTTTATTAAATTGGTGTTGGCATAAATTTGCTACTGCCATTTTCATTAAATTTGGTGCCAGAGATGAATTTGTTACTGCCACTTTTTTTAAAAAAAATCGTTGCTAATTTGTTAGTGTGGATGCAATTTTTATTAAATTGGTGTTCGTATTTGCATAAATTTGCTACTATCATTTTAAAAATATTTTTGATACTGGGATGAATTTGTTACTGCCATTTGTTTTTTAAAAAAATTGTTTCTAGTAGATCTCTTTACATTAATTCAAATTTGGTGGGATTAATTTGGTACTGCCTCTTTTATATATTAAATTTGGTATTGAGATTTAGTTTGTTACTATGAATGCCTTTTTATTAAATTTATTGAAATTGATAATTTATTATTAATTATATATATCTCATATCATATAATTGATTTAGTTTTTTTCAAAAAAAGATTATACCCTAAGAAATCAAATATTTAGTTTAGGGTGAGATTCTTGGTTTATCATTTTTTAAGTACAAAATTCATTATAAACCTAACAGGGAGAAAGTAATGTTTGTTTATGGGTTTTATGATTAAAATTCCATAAATACATGAAATTTCTCCCTAAGTGAGTTTTTTTAATTAATAAATTGAATTTAAAAAAATATCACTTATAATGGGACTGAGTAGTGTTATCTCTTTGGAGTTTATTAATTCCTTAGATATATGAAATTTCTGATTAAGAACACATGACGAAATTAAAACATCAAGGAGATATTTTAATATTTTTGAGGTAAATAAAATATTTTTTGAAACCAAAATGAATTTCAATGGCTCTTATGCCACTCATAATCATCAATTCATTTTTTAAAAAAATGTGTACTGAGAACCGTGGGACATTTAAAAAGTCAAATCAAATATATATATATATATATATATATATATATATTTGTCAACCTTTGAAATTTAATTTTTAAAAGTTAAAATTGGTAACCATTTTCATGGGTGTTGTAGGGTGCTAACACTTTCCCTACACACAATTGACTCCCGAATCTAAATCTGAATTTACGTAGATCAAAAGTTTTATGGATGACCAATCACACCTAAATATGGTTGGTGGCGACTCCAAAACTACTTATACAAATTAAATAACAGAGGATGTTGGTCGCTCCGCGTCGCGATCACGTTGCGACAATTATATAAGATGGTAAGTGTCCAAAACTAGAGTTTGACTCATACATAAATTGATCATTATATAAGTTGGTAAGTATCCAAAACTAGAGTTTAAGTGCAGCTTACGTGATTGACTTGAGCAAATGAAATAGGTTGTGAGATGCTATGAGTTTTGTTTTCTTCTTTGTTGAAATTTTTTATGAGGAAAAATATAATTTTTGGAGTGTTAGAAACAAAAAGACTAATTTATTATGCAGAATGACTTTTCATTAAATGGATATTACCCATTGTCAGAATTTTAGCCAAAATTGCGGCTTAACCTCAACTCACAGAACAGACTTCTAGGTAACGTACATAGAGTATAGCGTGTCACGTGTAGCGTGTATGGCGTGTAGTGTTATCGAGTAGTCAAAGGTGAGTTTATTGTTTGACGTTTGGATCGAGTAATCGAGTAGACGAGCTGCGTGCATTGAGTAAACGTGTAACGTGCATCGAGTAACCCTGGGATGCGCGTACTAAAATCTGGGACAAAACGGTAAAATCATAGGGTGCTGACGTAACCAAAAGGTCATTTTTCATTCACTTCACGTTTTTGGGCCAAATTTTGAATGGGCTCCTGAAAGGAGACCATCCATACAAAAAAGGAGAATTGGAGGAAATATCAAAATTAGTGGAGTCATTTTGATTTATAGCAGAAAACATAAAAAATAAGATTTATGGCAAAAACGTGCAGGACGCATGGATAGGATTGATTAGTTTCCAATTTTGTCCTTGTATGGGTGTTACGATTTCCAAATACAGAGTATTTGGTCATTATATATATACTATTATGTACAATGTTTGAAAAAACGTACAAATATTTACTCTTATTTTTTATTATTAATTGGTGATACTGTTATTAGTTTTGATTTGGTTCAACCAAATTTTTTATTTTTTTATTATATATATTATATTATAAGATTAGTTTGTTAGGGAATAACCAATTTGACAATTTCATTAACTAAATTATTATTTCTTATATTTTTTGTTTGGAAAATATATACATATCTCATTAATAAACTTTTACAAAAAAAATTTTAGATTTACGTTTTTTCCATTAAGGTAGAAGATTACACACTTTTCCATTTTCAACATTTTATTTCTTTTATTTGTTTTATCATTTTAGTTTTGTATCTCATTAACAAAGTTTTACAAAAAAAATAAAAAATTACGTTTCTTTCATTAAAGTAGAAGATTAGATTTTTTTTTCCATTTTCAATATTTAATTTAATTTATTTGTTTTATCATTTTACTATGTTTGAAAAAAATCTAATTAATTAAATTTGAGGAAGATAGTAAATATTTCATTACATCGTATTTTATATCAATAAAGTTATCCCGTATTTTATATCAATAAGCAGTATGTGAAATTGTTAATTTCTAATCACTATCACCTAGTACAAACTTATATATCATTGAACATATATTCTCAACCTTTATGTTTAATTAATAGACAAATAGGGGTAATCATTATCAGATGAATTTGATTCATATCATATACTATTACATTTCTATTAACTGTTTATGGATCCTGTTAATTGTGGAAGGTAACAATTAATTACAAAAGATGTTCGAAACACCAATTATCTTTTGTTATAAATATTACCTCAATTTCATTACGTATTTGTAATTCTCAAACATCATTTTCATGATTTAGATCAAATATTTTAGGTCATTTAAATAAAAGATTTTTCTCCATTCAAACCAAAGATTCTTCTGATTTTTCTAAACAGATCTAATTATCATTATCAGCTTCTCTTTTTCCTCGATGTTTATTTCAAATTATAAGAGCATATTATATTTTTATTAAAGAAAATATATTATATTGTATTTCTTAAACAAGGGAGATATATTTTAAGATAAAAATTTACTCAAATTTCCTAAAAATTTGGATTCAAATATTTTAAAAATAGTTGCTGGTTACATTATAAAAAAAAATGATAGAATGTTCAATTATATTAAAAAAATATTTATATCAACTATAAAAAGTTTTAATTTAAGTTGATAAAAGATTTAGATTTTTTTTTTTTTGTAATTTAAATTTGAGGAAAAATGATAAGAGTGAATCTAATTAGAATTATATATATTATTAAATAAAAAAATTAAATACATAAATCAATAAACAAAAACAACCTAAAAAAACCTAAACATTATATCCTTTTCCTTTTTTTGCCGCCGCCCATCCCCATCTCATATCTCTCTCCCCTCTCAGTATCATGCCGCCTCCCAATCTTCTTTTTCTTCTTTATTGCTACTACCCTCAATCTCTCTCCCTCATAGACTCACACATGCATCTCTCTTATTTGTTGTTGTCGTGGAGGAGAATGGATGAAGGCAAAATCGATTGTTGTTGTCGCGACGGAGAACTAACAGACAGTAGACGACCTTCATGGTACTAGAGCTTTTGTTGTCGCAGTGGAGAGTGTCTACTAGATGAGTTGGATTGTAATTTTTCTTTTTGCGACTGTGAACAAGGTTTTTTTTTAGGAATAGGCTGAAGGGTGGAAAGACAAAGTAAGATAGACAGTTTTTTCTTGGTTCAAGCTTGTATTTGATGGGTGCCAAGTATGTTAATTACTTTTTAATTATAGTGTATTTGGTGAGATTTTGGCCGGGGTATTATTGGCATGTTTTTAGTCTGTTTTTATTAGTTATTTTGATTTTGCCATTTAAATAATTAATTTTTATTTTTGCTATTTCTTCAAATGAAATTAAAAAATTGCTATTTTTCTTGTCGCCCTACAAAAAAAACCCTCAAATTTTAATGTTGTTTCTTAAATGCAACAAACCAAGCCTGCCCACAACACTAACTTCATGGTTTTGAGACCAAATCTTAGTTAAACACATTTTTGTTTCATTTTTTATTTTATTTTTCTCTCCTTTTTTTATTTTATTTTTTATTTCTTTCTTTTATTCATATGTTAATTTAATTTTGAATTTTTGAATATTTAGACTTATATATTATTTTGATTTTCAAATTTGAATACTTTTAACCATTTTTTCATTTAAAATAATTTCTCTTTCAATATGAATATATAAATATTTTTTGTATTTTAAATTTTAAATTTTACAATATCTATTTTTATATATAATTTTATTTTTTATTTTTTATTTTTCTTACCGACAAAACCCATTATAATTTTACAATATATAAATATTTTTTTATTGAGATATTCATTTAAGTTCATTTTAATATTTTTACAATATTTACATAAAAATATAATTGATTTAGATTTGAGTCAACATTATTTAAAATTTAAAAATAAATGATTTGAGTGAAAAATAATACTGTAAATCAAATTTTAGTAACATAAAACAATTGTATTATTGTTGTTAATTTTACAACGAAACTTATGTATATTTGATAATTTATGTATATGATCATTATTTGTTATATTTAAATTATAAAATATGAAAAAAAATGTACGAAAAAAAATATAAGAAAGGAGAAACAAAAAACGGTTATCAAACAAGTTTTTGTTTTTGTTTTTTTTTTCAAAAAATAAAAAGCAAGAATAATTATGACATGTTTCTTGTTCTCAAAAAATAAGAGAAAACATAAAACAAGGAACAAGGAACGGAAATTAAGAAACATGAAATAAAAACGTTTGATAACGGACCCTTAATTTATTTTTCTTCTCTGTAAAATTTTAGTTAAACTACATGTTAATTGATTAATGGAAAGATTGAAACTTAAAGCCAATAATGTTCTTCAAGTCAAGATTTATTTGTTATACAACCCATTCATGGAATACCTTCTTTTCATCTGATAGGCCTCCCATTAAACAGGTGTACAGAAGAAGAGGTAGAAAAGTAACTTCAGAGGCTGTTCAGGGGTAAAGTGGTAATAATTTTTGGTGCTGCTGTTTGGTTAGGAGAAAGAATAATATAAATAGGAATTGTTTGGGCTAGGGTTAGTTATCTTGGAATGTGTGTTTTTTTGGCTGTGAACTGTTGTTCATAGGGGAGAGAACAACCCTCTTATATGGCTGCTACTTATTGGGGAAGATCCAGATGGATGGTTCTATAGTGCTGAACATTACTTCCAGTTACATCTACTGAATGAAAAAGAGAAGTTGAAAATTGTGATTGTAAGTTTAAAGGGAAAGCGCTTAGTTGGTTCAGATGGACGGAAAACCAATGGAAGTTCAAGACGTGGTCGGAGTTGAAGCAAAGGATGTACACACGATTTCGTTGTCGTCAACAAGGTACCCAATGTGCGCGATTTCTAGCAATTAAACAAGAAGAAAGAGTCACGGAATACCTGCAGAAATTCAAAAAGTTGTCGGCACCCCTCACGGAGATGGTAGAGGACGTCCTGGTGAACACGTTCACGAATGGCCTGGATCCTATAATTCGTACGGAGGTGTTTGCTATGAAGGCAATGGGCTTGGAAGACATGGTGGACGCAACCCAATTGGCGAAGGAAAAAATTGAGATGGCCTGATCCGCCTCCCGCCTGTATGGCAAGGACGGGCGGGTGGCCCAGAAGAATACGACCCGGAGCTCTAAAAGCCCGATAACCCGCGTGGTTACTTTAGCCGAGAAGATACCTAATGGAAACACATCAGAATTTCGTCGGCAATCCTAACACGTCATCTCCCTCTCAGCGGCACGACAATCCATTACGAAGGTGGACAAACTCTAAGCTGCATGCGCGAAGAGATAAGGGGTTGTGCTATCATTGCGACGAGCTGTTTAGCAAGGGACACCGCTGCAAGAATAAAGAGTTACGGTTGTACGTGGTAGCGGACGACTTGGAAGATGAAATAATGGATGAGGCGGGAGAAGAGAGTGTGTTGACAGAGGTTAGTCCAGTGGTAGAATTATCCCTAAATTCGGTGGTGGAACTCACGACGTTGGGAACATTTAAGTTAAAAGGAATAGTGGAAAGCCGTGAAGTAGTCATCATGATTGATTGTGGCGCTACCCACAATTTTGAATCCCTTCGGTTAGTCGAAGCCCTAAATATTCCTATGTCGGAAACCTCCAGCTATGGCGTAATCATGGGGTCCGGGAAAGTCGTACAAGAAAAGGGGATGTGCAAGGGAATTACAGTGGATTTACCAGTCTGACAATTGTGGAAGATTTTCTACCGCTTGAGCTGGACAATTTGGACATGGTTCTGGGTAGGGGTGTGCAAAAATCGAGAAAAACCGACGAACCGAACCAAATCGAACTAAATCAATTGGTTCGGTTTGGTTTTATTAAAAAATATGGAACCACCGGTTCTTTAAGAAATAGAACCGAGAGGTTTGGTTCGATTTTTGGTTCACCACCTTAAAAACCGTGAAAAACCGAATCGAACCGTAACCTATTATATTAATTATGTCAATATTTATATTAATAAAAATATATATACTAATTCACAAAAAGCTCGGCATAAAACTTTGTTATTATTTTTTTCTTTAGGCTCAACCCCAACTTAAGAATGATTTGATGTTTTTTTTTCTTTTTTCTAAACGGTTTGAATCGAACCAAACCAATCTTAACCGAGAAAAATTGGTTCGGTTCAATAATCAAAACCGATGAAACTCGATTTCAATGGTTCAATGTGTAGGAAAACCAAGAGGTTTGGTTTGGTCCTTGGTTCGGCCCAAAATCGGACCAAACCGAACCATGCACACCCCTAGTTCTGGGGATGCAGTGGCTAAGAAAACAAGGAGCGATGACAGTGGATTGGAAGGAATTGACAATGACATTCTCCATAGGGGATCACCGGGTGAGTTTGAAAGGAGATCCGTCTTTGACACGAATGGAAGTGACGCTGAAAATGATAAATAAAACATGGCAGCCGGAGGATCAGAGATTCCTCATCGATTTTCAGAGTCATGGGCATTTCGAAGGCAGATAGAGAAATGACAGTGACGAAAACGGTGGAGAAGTATCGGCCCGAGATTGAGATCCTACAGAAAGAATTCAAAAACGTTTTCTACTTGCCCGATGGACTTCCCCTGCAGAGCCAAGTTGATCATCGTATCCAATTGAAGGAGGGGACAAACCCAATAAACGTAAGGTCGTATAGGTACCCCCACGCACAGAAAAATGAAATTGAGAAGCTTGTCAGGGACATGTTAATCGCAGGCATCATTCGGTCCAGTACCAGCCCGTTTTCCAGCCCAATCATTTTAGTCAAAAATAAGGATGGAAGCTAGCGATTCTGCGTGGACTATCGGGCAACCTTACCGGATAAGTTTCCCATTCCGATGATTGACAAGTTGTTGGATGAGTTGAATGGAGCTTCCATTTTTTCAAAGATTGACCTGAAGTCGGGGTATCATCAAATTCGGGTTCAAGACGAAGATGTGCAAAAAACAGCTTTTAGAACCCATGAAGGCCATTATGAATTTCTGGTGATGCCGTTTGGACTCACAAATGCTCCCGCAACGTTCCAAGCACTCATGAATCAGGTTTTCCGTCCTTATCTTCGAAAATTTATCTTAGTGTTTTTTGATGATATTCTAGTGTACAGCTCCGACGTTGGGACTCACTTGAAGCATCTCACTGTGGTGTTCAAGCTATTGAGGGAGCATCAGCTATATGCTAATAAAAAAATGCCAGTTCGCGAATGATCGTATCGAGTATCTTGGGCATTGGGTGTCGTGAAAGGAGTTGAAGCAGACCAGGAAAAAATAAAGGCTATGTTAGAGTGGCCCATTCTGCAAAACCTGAAGGAATTGAAGGGTTTTCTTGGCTTAACCGGGTTCTACCGACGGTTTGTAAAAAATTATGGGGTTATAGCGGCTCCATTAACACGGCTCACGAAGAAGGATGGTTTTCAATGGACCGGAGAGGCTACAACAGCTTTTGAAAAATTGAAAACAGCTATGGTCACCTTACTTGTGTTAGCGTTGTCGGACTTCACCTGCTTCGGGATTCGGGTTAGACGCAATGTTGTCTCAGAATAAAAAACTGATTGCTCATTTTAGCCAGAAATTGTCGAAAGTCAGCCGCGAACGCTCAGTTTATGAACGAGAACTAATGACGATTGTATTAGCAGTTGAAAAATGGAGGCATTATTTGTTGGGGCACAAATTTACAGTATACACACATCAAAAGGCACTTCAGCATATTCTTGAGCAAAGGGAAATTCCTCCAGGAGTGCAGAAATGGGTGACTAAATTAATGGAATTTGATTTCGAAATTTTCTATCGGTCCGGGCTCGAAAACAAGGCGGCTGCAACGAAGGCCCAGTTGAATACAATATCCGTGGTATCGGTGATAGATGTGAGTTTGATTGAAAAAGAGGTCCATACCGACGCCAAACTGAAGGGAATTTATGACCAGCTATTGGAGGATCCCGAAAGGCACCCAAGGTTCACTATTTGGCAGGGTTGCCTATTATACCGAGGCCGATTGGTTCTTCCAAAGAATTCCAGCTTAATCCCCACTATACTCCATACTTTTAATGACTCCGTAATTAGGGGACATTCCGGACACCTTCACACATATAAACGAGTGGCAGCGTAGTTATTTTGGAAGGTATGGACAGTGACATTAGCAAGTATGGACGCCTGTACAACGTGTCAACGAAACAAGACACAAGCCCTATCTCCAGCAGGATTACTGCAGCCTTTACCGATACCTAATCGCATTTGAGAAGACATTTCCATGGACTTCGTTGAAGGTTTGACACACACTAAGGGGTTCGATACAGTGATAGTTGTTGCAGACAGATTGAGTAAATATGCTCATTTTAATTTGTTGGGACACCCTTTTTCGGCTAAAACAGTGGCTCCCATATTTATTAAAGAGGTGGTGAGACTCCATGGGTATCCGAGATCCATTGTATCGGATCGTGACCGGGTGTTCATCAGCCATTTTTGAAGGGAATTGTTTCAGCTGCAAGGTACCCAACTTAAACGAAGTACGACGTATAACCCACAAACCGACGGCTAAACGGAGGTAGTAAATAAATGTCTGGAATTATATCTTTGTTGATTTTGCAGTGAGAAGTCCAAGTCGTGGAGCGAAAAAATAGCTTAGGCAGAATATTGGTATAACACATCCTTCCACACGGCCAACCGCACATCCCCATATGCTGTAGTTTACGGACAGCCGCCACCACCTATCATATCGTATGGCCAAAGTCAGCGAACACCGAACGATTTGGTAGAGCAACATCTCCAAAGTAGGGATGAACTGTTAGCTAATTTGAAATCTCATTTGACTCACGCCCAAGAACAAATGAGGAAGTTTGCGGATATGCATCACCGAAAGGTTGTCTATGAGGTGGGAGATTGGGCTTTCCTAAAAATCCAGCCATACCGGCAACATTCGTGTAACATCCCAAATTATTCTTAGGGTAAATTATGATTTTGGGATGTTTATTGTATTTTTTTTCTTTATTTATTTTGGTTGTGGTTGGTTTGTTTGTGATTGGGAAAAATAAAAGAAGAAATTGGTTTCATTTAGGGAAGAAAATGTTGGGTTTTGGAAAGAAATAAAATAATATAGGTTATAATAATATTATTTATATTATTATTATTATTTTATTTAATGCACATTGGGAAACGTGCACTTCATCTCCTTCCCCAATCTTCCTTCTCT
>JBBPDJ010000023.1:13703133-13747919 GCA_037974625.1 Cucumis cinereus
ATTCAAACTATCACGTAATTTACATACAAAGTTATTCATCCAGTCATTGACATTGTGAAGAACGTGCGTCACAAGAGAAGAAGGAATTAGGGGGAGCCTAATTATACATCAAGTGTTAAAACAGGGGGAGCCTGTATTCTTAATGATATGGGGAGCCTATCTCTAGGGAGTATCTCTTTCAGATAATTAGGGAGAGCCTAGATTCAAGAGATACGTAAGTAACATAGGTTGAAAGTGTTACTTAAAGATTGTTATTCTAAACTGTGGGTTTAGATTTGAAACAGCACTATCTCACTTGACTGTAATCATTCAAACTCTTGTTTATATTGAAGCATTGTTCTTACAAGGCATAAGTGCCCCCAGACGTAAGTGATATTCACTGAACTGGGTGAACAATTCTGTGTGTTCTCTTCTCTTACTCTAATCATCCTGAGTTACATATTTAGTTACAACTACAGATATAACTAAATATAGTAAATTAGACATATTTGCTATTTCAACATGAATAATATGGTTTAGGGTTTGAATTACTCAATATATGAAAAACAAACCAAGAGATAGGAATGGATTTGGTTAGGTTTCTCATCATTTCACACTCAAGACTTGAATATTCTTTGCTATAAACATACAATCATTCAATGAAGAAGCAACAAATTCGCTGAGTATTAATTCCCAAGTTTCCACTTTTTAAGGTACTTGTTGTGATAAATGGTAGGTCAGATTGTCTACTTCTAACACTTTATTAAATTTATATCGTAATTAGTACATGGAATACTCAACGCATTTGTTCAAGACTATACATTCAATTTCTAATTATGCTTCTAATTCATTCTTGAAAGCGCTAAAACGAATAAGAAAACAAGATAAATCCATAACTATTTGTCGAGTTTATATGAGAATATTCAATAATAACACAAGTCCTCAAAGAAATTCCTGAATATAATCCTATCTTCAAGTTGAGATTTACCTTAGGCACTCGTGTTTTCAGAGAATGTAGAAAATGCTCTATAAATTAAAGCCACTTAAATAGAAATTGAGAAAGGCGAAGGGTTGTGGTCAGCATGGTGCAGTTGCGCCTGGCCACAGTTGAGTGACCTGTGGTGATTTGTGGAAGTGTTATGGATGTAGGCAATAGACAATCACTTTAATGAGTAGGTGGTGAAAAAGTGTAGGGAAAGATCTATTGATAAAAGTAGGGCCAGGAAGATTCAGTAACATCTGAAATTATTATTCAATTGTGAGTGAAGGAGGAGATTTGATATGGAGCTCAAGTACAAGATATAGCACATTCAATCATTGATATAACCTATTTCCGGTCATTTTAAAAACTTAACCTATCAAACCTTATTTCTAATTTATCCCAATACCTATAACCAACTTCAAATTTGAAACACAAACATCTTCCAAATTTTAGTTTAAATCTTATTTTACAATATTGTTCTACTTTGGTTCCAAATTATAAAAAAAAATTTCATTTACTCCTTAAACTTTTAAAAAATATTTATAATTTTGTTAATTGTACAACAAAATGGTCCGATTGTCTGTATTTTTAGATAACTAGTAATTTGGTTATCCTTAAAAAAAACTACAATTTCAATATGTAGAAAGGTAGCAAAGCTATCTTCTATAGGAGAAATCGGATACTATCTTCTATATATATATATATATTTTTAATATTTTAGGCCTTCACTGTTTTGGCTTTGGTTGTTGACATTTTATTTTACTTTCATCCTACTCTATACATCTTGAGCCAAGAAATAGAAGTTTCTTCAAATTTATGTTAGTTGACAAAATCATAACATAACAGTATGGAATAAAGTGAACACTTTATTAAAATAAACACTTTAAAATTTTAAGGTAAATGAAAATTTTTATAAGTTTAGAAACAAAAATAAAAACGAAAGGTTCAAAAACCAAAATAAGATTTATACCTAGATTCAAAGAATTTAAGGATCCAAAGCACAGCTCAACTTCCTTCCCTTCCCTGAGGAAGTACCCATTTGTCATAATCGCATTCAATGCACTGAAAACAAATCTAGAAATGTAGAATATAATTGAACTGGAACTGGAATTTACAATTCCATCAAAAGCAATTGCCATGGCTGTGTATTACAAATAGAGTCCAACTGAATTGGCCCATTTACACAAAAGCTGTCTAAAAGATACAAACAAAATGTGTCTAGCACAAGTTAACAATATGGCCACTTGATATTGTGTTAAAATCAAATGACATGAGCCATTCATATCTACCCAAAATTTATGGTGATAATACAAAATTTCAGTCATCTCTACTCTCCAGGCCCAGCCAAGACCCCCAAAAAAAAAATAATAAAAAAAAATAAAGATCACCTTTTTTACTTCTTTGATTCTAAATCATCCACCACCTTTGCTCGCTTTCTTGTTTCCACAGGACCGTTGCTTTCATTTTTTCCCTTCCCCTCATTCTCATCCACATCTCTCTCCTCTTCCTCATCTATCTCTTCTTCACACAGCTTTTCAGATGCATCCCCTTCTTCAATCCTACTTTTTAGTGACTCTATCACATCCAATAACTCTCTATTTACCTATTCATACCAACTATCTAAGTTAGTACAAGGAACAATTTACTCTATAGTAAAGCAAAATGTTCTGGTTTGAATGAGACTTTGGCTTCTAACCACTTCCTCTACTGATTAATTTTATCTCCATTTGTAAAAATTTTAACATTAATTTTATACAGAATGAAAACCTCTTTAATACAAATGTATAGCTAAAAATGAAAAGTTATTGTAAAATTTTCATTAAAATATGAGATTAAAATTAAAATGAAGAATCAAAAGATCAACCTTCTAAAAGTTCCAACACTTAAAAGGAGCATTTTGAGGTTATAAAGCACCTTTGGCCCCAAAGGTTACAATTTAGTCCTTTCATTAGTCAATAGCGATTTGGTTCATGTACTTTCAAATTTGTAATAATTTATAAGTCATTACATAATAAAAGTTGAAACTTAATTTTGAAGAGATTTGTCATGATAAAGACTAAATTGCTATATATTTTAATGTATATATAGATAAAATTATTACTCGTTAAAGTTTGAGGACTACTTTGTAACAAATTTGACAGTATGTAGACTAAATTATTACCAACAAAAATTTCAACTAATTCTTTACTTTTATTAAATTTTAGCAACCAAAAGTGTATTCAAACCAAGACGAAATAAGCAAAAGTTGAAAATATAGTTAAAAAAATGAACTCAAAAGTAAATGGACCAAAGTAGTATTTAAACCCGCAAGTTAATTACCTGAAGATTCTGTAGAAAATCAGTTATGTCTGTGGGGCAACAGGGACAAGTCAAGACATTCTTTTGAGATCTAAGAGCCCGTCCACCAGTTTTTCTCTCTCTTAAGAATGTCTTTCCCACAAAAGCACCTTCCAAGCATGACTTGCAAAAGTTATGAGCACAAGGTGTAGTAATTGGCAAGCTCATCACCTCCCGGCAAATAAGGCAGCTAAACTCTGGACAATCATAGTTACATGCAGCAAGTGAAATTTGTTAAAAAAATGTAAACAGCCTTTCCTTTAGGGATTTTACTCGATGTAATATAATTACCCAGACCTTTCAGTAACTTTTCTCGAATACTCATATTATGGGATTGCCTAATTTTTATCCTTGTCCTCTTCCCAGTAGAATCTTGAGCTTCAACTGGTTTCTTGCTCGTTGGTGGATCTTTAGTCCACTTCCATCGACTGTCTTTCTCCTGAAAGAAACTTACAGATATAGCTTTAGATAAATTGTAATAAAATTATCAATAAACCAAAACGACGGTAGTCAAAATCTTTATGCACGAGACACTACGTAATCACTAGACAAAACCTAAACTAAGAAAATGTACACAAGTTCATTTTTCAATTTCATAAACTTTAGATTCAAATGAACACAGATTGTCTAATTTAGATTATTACTGAAATAAAATAGTTGCCCAATCGTAAGGAAATGATATACAAGTAGAACTGCAGTTTACAAAATTTCTGGAAAAGGTGAATTCAAAGGGTGGAAAAATCTTACTGCGGTCAAAGAAAGTGAATGCTAGAAAAAACAAACTTTATTTTATACTCTATAAGTTGTGTTCACATAAGATTTTGAATACTTGTACCAGTGGAAAATAAAACTCATGTTTAGAAAAGAGCAACTTCATCTTCTTGCCGTTGGCTTTCACCTATTATAAACATTATTGAAATCTTAAAAATAAAATAAAGAAAAAATTAAAAATGATTTCATAATTTTTTTGAAAAAATCTGTAAAAGTACAGATGAACGTGTATGTGACACTTATTACATTCATTATCTTGTTTTCCCACCCTTGTTGTAAAGGCACTTCTTCAGTAAAACAATATTTTGTAATTGCTTTAGTTTTTGAAAAAAGTTTAACGGAAATCTTACCTAAATTCTAGCACATAAAAAGAAAATGCAAGTAAATCTCTTAGCTTATTTGGCTAGGGTTTCAAAACTTAATTTTCACATGCAGAAAAAAAAAATGTGAAAGAAATGATCAGACTGACTGAAAAGCACGAAACTAAACAGATTTGTTAGAAGCATGATTAAATAAAAGTTTGATATTGCGAAGAAAAGATGTGTTCGTTCTGTTGGGAAAAGGAGATCCTACAAGTGAAAAATAACTGGAGAACACTCACATCAAAGTCCCATGATGGACCTTCTTTCCTCTCCGTAATATCTGTGGCTTTTTTCAACTCTGAAATTTCAGGTAAGGGACTAGGTCGATCTCCATGTTCATCGCTGCAGTTAAAAACTTATTGAGTGTGTTTCATCAAGGAAATGCCTCAGAAACAAAGCCAGAGACTGCAACTAGCCTTTAATAACATGAAATGCGATTATAATTTAGAGAACACGAACCTTGTCCATGGAGCAGGATCATTGTCGCATCTAACAAATAAATATCGACATACCTTAAAGCCCTAAATTCAGGGTACACATTTAATCAATAATTTGTTCAGCAGGTATTATAGAAGGAAAGAAGCAACAGTCATCTGATAAGTATTCTGTTTTCGGTTTTAAAAATGAAGCTTATAATAACTTCCACATTTATTGTTTTCTTAATTCATTACCTACTTTGGTTTAATATTTTCAAAAACCAAACCGAAAACTTTTAAAATTCAGATTTGTAGTTTTTAAGAATTTAATTTTGCTTTTCAAAGTTGACTTTAAATTCAAATGTGTAAAACACTTAGGTTTGAAAGAAAATCAAAGTACCTTATTGCATTCACTAAAGAATTATATATATACAAGATACAACGGTGATCAAAGAAGGAAAGTGTAGCAAAACTAAGAAAGGAAAAAATATAACAAGGATATTGACAATAATAGAGTTATAACACTCCCCTCAAGTTGGAGCATATATGTTAATCATGCCCAAATTGTTACATAGATAATCTATATGTATTCCATTCAATGCTTTCGTGAAGATATCTCCTAATTGTTCTCTAGTCTTCACATATGCTAGACCTCCAATAAAATATGTTTATAAGAGGAGGGGCAACAAGTAATTTCCAGCTTTAACCAAGGGTAAAAGGGGGTACTCTAGTATTTTTGAGTCTTTGCTGATGTGGAGGCTGAGTAGGATATATATATGTGTGTTTTGGGAGCTAAGGTTAGTTATCTTGATTTTTGAGCTTTTGGAATGAACTGTTGTTCATAGGGGAGAGTACAACCCTCTTATTTGGCTGCTGTGTGGGTGTTCTCTTTGCCTCTGCCTTATAGAAGGAGAAGGTTGCTGGATATATCTATATATATTTACATCAATATAGTACTTGCCATTTTCTGGGCAAGTTGTTTGGGTTTGTCTGTGTGCAGGAGATAGCATTTGTGTTTCCTTTGTTTGCAGGAAGTTGGAAACATAACACTGGTATCAGAGCAGTTCGTAAAAGCTGGGGAGGTGGAGTAAAATGACTCAAAAACAAATAGAAGAAAGACTGGCAGCGACTGAGTCGGACATCGGGTTGATTAAGCATGAGGTACACCGAATTCCTATTCTGGAGAAAACAATGGAGCAAATGCACGCGATGTGGATGGAGATGCTCGAAGAAAGACGTAATCAAACTCCATCGTCCGCTATTACCGGAACAAACACCGGAAAACAGAAGCTGAGAACAGATGAGGTAACCGAAGAGGGTGAAGACGCTGATATGGGAGAATCGTCCCAAGCACGCGAAACGGCAATGGGGCAAGACCGGATCAAGTTCAAGAAGCTTGAAATGCCAGTGTTCAATGGGGAGGATCCAGATGGTTGGTTTTACAGGGCCGAGCACTATTTCTAGCTGCACTTGTTGAATGAGAAGGAGAAGTTGAAGATCGCGATAGTCAGTTTGGAAGGGAAGGCGCTCAGCTGGTTCAGATGGGCAGAAAACCGTCGGAAGTTCAAATCATGGTTAAAGCTGAAGCAAAGAATGTACTCCCGGTTTCGTTGTCGGCTTCAGGGAACCCAGTGTGCGCGGTTCTTAGCGGTGAAACAAGAAGGAGGGGTTGTGGAATATCTGCAGAAGTTTGAGGAACTCTCAGCGCCGTTGACGGAGATGGCAGAGGATGTGTTGGTAAACACCTTCACGAATGGGCTAGACCCCATAATTCGGACGGAGGTTTTCTCCATGAGGGCTGTGGGCCTTGAAGATATGATGGACGCGGCCCAACTTGCGGAGGAGAAGATCGAAACGGCCCAGAATACAGCAAGCCCATATGGGAAGGATGGAAGAACGGCCCCGAAGGGAACGAATCGGGCCCCCGAAAGCCCAATTACCCGCGTAGTCACATTGGCCGAAAAAATCCCTAATATTCTCCCAAATTCTAATGCAGCGTCGGCTTCGAATTTTCCCAACCCTGGCGTTCTTCCTCAACGCTGCGACAACCCGTGGAGATGTTGGACGGATTCGGAGCTGCAGGCAAGGAGGGATAAAGGGCTCTGCTACTGCTGTGACGAACCGTACAGTAAAGGGCATCGTTGTAAAAACAAGGAACTGCGACTGTGTATCGTGGCTGACGACGCGGAGGATACCGATATGGAGGATTTACCCGGCGAAGCACCGTTGGTGGAAGCGAGTCCCATAGTCGAGCTATCTCTTAACTCCGTGGTGGGACTTTCGACTCCGGGAACGTTTAAGCTCAGAGGGACAGTGGAAGGTCGAGAGATAATATTAATGATCGACTGCGGAGCAACACACAATTTCATATCATTGCAATTAGTCGAGACCCTAAAAATACCGATGACAGAGACATCTCATTACGGGGTGATTATGGGTTCCGGAAAGGCAGTGCAAGGCAAAGGAATGTGTAAGGGCGTGACTGTGGCCTTACCGATCATGACGATAATAGAGGACTTCTTGCCGCTTGAATTGGGGAACATTGATATGGTTTTGGGAATGCAGTGGCTACGGAAACAGGGGGCAATGACGGTGGATTGGAAAGAACTGCTAATGGTTTTTTCGGTGGGAGATACTAAAGTGAGTCTGAAGGGGGATCCTTCCCTAATCAGGATGGAAATAACATTAAAGATGCTCCACAAAACGTGGCATCCCGAGGATCAGGGGTTCTTGATCGACTTCCGAGCAATGGGCATCCCCAAAGAGGACAGAGTAATAAGAGTTATGGAATCAGTGGAGGAAATGCGACCTGAAATTGAGAAGCTACAACGGGACTTTGCTGACATTTTTTGTTTACCTGACGGATTACCACCGGTGCGCCGAATCGATCATGGAATACAGTTGAAAGAGGGAACGGATCCAATCAACGTTAGGCCCTACCGTTACCCGCACGCCCAGAAGAACGAAATCAAAAAAATGGTGAATGATATGCTGATTTCAAGAATCATTCGCCCAAGCACTAGTCCTTTTTCCAGCCCGGTGATCTTGGTCAAAAAGAAAGATGGAAGCTGGCGATTTTGCGTCTATTATAGAAAACTAAATCAAGCAACAGTCCCGGATAAATTCCTTATTCCCATGATCGACGAACTGCTAGACGAGCTGAATGGGGCCTGCGTGTTCTCAAATATAGAATTAAAGTCAGGATACCATCAGATTCGAGTCCGGGAAGAAGATGTTCGGAAAACGGCATTTCGCACTCACGAGGGTCACTACGAGTTCCTAGTGATGCCTTTTGGTCTCTCCAATGCCCCAGCGACGTTCTAAGCTTTGATGAACCAGGTTTTCCGTCCCTACCTTCGTAAATTCGTTTTAGTTTTTTCTGACGACATCCTTGTGTACAGCACAGACATCGGTACTCATGTGGAACACCTCACGGTGGTTTTCCGATTGCTTTGTGAACATCAACTATTCGCCAACGGGAAAAAATGTCAATTCGCCAAAGACCGGATAGAGTATTTGGGGCACTGGGTTTCTGCACAGGGGGTGGAAGCTAACCGAGAAAAAATCAAGGCAATGGTGGAATGGCCTGTTCCACGTAACGTCAAAGAATTGCGAGGATTCCTGGGGTTGACCGGGTACTACCGGCGGTTTGTAACAAACGATGGGACCATAGCCGCACCATTAACACGCCTCACAAAGAAAGATGGGTTCAAGTGGTCCTCTGAAGCGGGAGCAGCCTTTTGAGTTATTGAAGAAAGCCATGGTAACCCTCCCAGTACTGGTACTTCCGGATTTTTCATTACCGTTTGAGATAGAAACGGACGCGTCCGGGATGGGTTTAGGGGCTGTTCTTTCGCAGAATAAGAGGCCGATAGCCTATTTCAGCCAGAAATTATCAGAGAATGGCCGTGAACGATCAGTTTACGAACGTGAGTTAATGGCGATCGTTCTATCCGTGGAGAAATGGAGGCACTACTTGTTGGGAAACAAGTTCACCGTGTACACTGATCAGAAGGCCCTCTGCCACCTATTGGAGCAGAGAGAGATTCCACCAGGGGTTCAAAAATGGGTCACGAAGCTACTGGGATACGACTTTGAAATTTTCTATAGAGCTGGACCCGAAAACAAAGCTGCTGACGCCTTATCGCACATTCCGGGGGACGTGCAACAGAGTATAATTTCTGTTCCCTCCGTTTTAGACGTGAGAGTGATTGAACGGGAAGTCCAATCTGACGCCAAGCTAAAGGAAATCTATGATCGCGTCAGTAAAGACCCCGACTGCCAACCGCGATATTCCATCCGACAGGGCCGACTGTTATACAAAGGAAGGTTAGTTGTTTCCAAAAATTCCAGTTTAATGCCAGCGATTCTGCAGATTTTCCATGACTCTGTCATAGGAGGGCACTCGGGCTTCCTACGTACATACAAACGTGTGGCGGCAGAGCTGTTTTGGGAAGGAATGAGGAAGGATATTCGCAAATATGTTGAGGAATGTGCGACATGTCAACGTAACAAGGTGCAAGCTTTGTCTCCTGCGATGTTACTCCAGCCGCTGCCTATTCCGAGCCGTATCTGGGAGGACATATCCATGGATTTTGTGGAAGGATTGCCCCGTTCGAAAGGATTTGACACCGTGCTGGTGGTTGTCGACCGGCTGAGTAAGTATGCACATTTTTTGCTTTTGGGCCATCCATTTTCGGCAAAGACTGTAGCGGCTATTTCTGTTAAGGAGGTAGTTAAACTTCATGGGTACCAGCGTTCTATAGTCTCTGATCGGGATAGGGTCTTTTTGAGCAATTTTTGGCAGGAGCTATTTCGTTTGCAGGGAACTCATCTAAAAGGAGTACACCGTATCACCCACAAACCGACGGCCAAACTGAGGTCGTAAACAAATGCTTGGAACTATACTTACGCTGTCTTTGTGGAGAAAAACAGAAATCATGGAGCGACAAAATAGCATGGGCTGAATATTGGTATAACACTTCTTTTCATTCATCCAGCCGTACCACGCCTTACAGCAGCCGCCGCCCATAATTTCGTATGGACTAGGACAACACACTGCCAATAACTCGGTAGAACAGCATCTCCAAAGCCGCGACGAAATTCTGGCAACTTTGAAATCCCATTTAAACCATGCCCAAGAACAAATGAAGAAATTTGCGAACGTTCATCGAAGGGCAGTAATTTATGAGGTGGGGGATTGGGTTTACCTAAAAATTCAACCATATCGGCAACAGTCACTGGCTAGGAAGCGCTGCGAAAAACTATCGCCAAAGTATTTTGGCCCATATGAAATTCTGGAACGAATCGGCGAGGTAGCGTATCGGCTGGACTTACCCCCCACGGCAAAAATCCACCCAGTTTTTCATGTATCTCAGTTGAAGAAAGCTGTGGGAGACCTTCGGGTGGTTCAACCGGACATCTCCGGGTTAAATGATGAATTGGAATGGATCTTGGAACCCGACAAAGTGGACCAAATGCGATGGAACGAGGCTGAAGGTGACTGGGAGTGTCTCGTTCAGTGGAAAAACCAGCCGAAACATGAGGCAACATGGGAGGCTTATGCAGTGTTGAAGGAGCAATTTCCAGATTTTCACCTTGAGGACAAGGTGACTCTTCTCCATGGGGGTATTGCTAGGCCTCCAATAAAATATGTTTATAAGAGGAGGGGCAACAAGTAATTTCCAGCTTTAACCAAGGGTAAAAGGGGGTACTCTAGTATTTTTTAGCCTTTGCTGATGTGGAGGCTGAGTAGGATATATATATATGTGTGTTTTGGGAGCTAGGGTTGGTTATCTTGATTTTTGAGCTTTTGGAATGAAGTGTTGTTCATAGGGGAGAGTACAGCCCTCTTATTTGGGTGCTGTGTGGGTGTTATCTTTGCCTCTGTCTTATAAAGGAGGGAAGCTGCTGGATATATCTATATACATTTACATCAATATAGTATTTGCCATTTTCTGGGCAAGTTGTTTGGGTTTGGGTTTTCTGTGTGTAGGAGATAGCATTTGTGTTTCCTTTGTTTGCAGGAAGTTGGAAGCATATCAGTTTAGTCCTGTAATTATAAACCTGTCTGGACTCACAATTTACACTAGAATTCACAAAGAAACACAATGTACCTCTTACATTTACAGCACCATGTCCATTGGAGCTGTCAAGAATTGATAGTAAAAGAACAATAACAGTGAAACTAGTTTTGAACTTGGATGATGACAATAAATATTGATTATATTGAATTCAAGACTGTGGAGCACAAGGGCAATAACCATGCCTTATTCTTCACTATTTTTCACATTTTTCTCCTTTTATACTCTCCCTATATGAAATTAAATTAACAAAAAAAAAAAAAAAAGATTATTACTGCACTATGTACCTTGATTGATCAATCAAGAACAGCAAGCTTCTGGTACTCATTGCCGGAGATAGCCTGCTCCATGACAGCTTCCGGTTGAATCACGCCCTCGCCATCCAAAAACAAGTTCATCAAGTTCTTTGAGTATCCACTGACCAAAGCCACCCCCTTCTCCTTGGCCGGCACTGGCGTCGCCCTCGAATCTCTTAAGTTCCAAAACACTATCTGTGGAACAGCTGATCCGTACCCTTTTTCTGTAAACTTCCTGACTATAACTTGGTAATCTGTTTCCCACGAGGTGCGTGATGCTTGATCGAACTCCATGTCACTGAACACAAACACTCTCTTTATCATTTGTTCTTCCTTCAACTTTCCATCTACAGCCACTTTGAGAATTTGATCAAAAACCTTCTGAAAATCAGTATTACCCCCCCATTCCATGTTCTGAATGAAATCCGTTTTTGATTTCAGACTGTCCCCTTGGATTACATGAAGTTCTGGGTCTGCACTGAATGTGATCACTTTCCCTTTCCATGGATCTTCGCTCAATTCAGAAACCAAAAGACCTAAAGCAACACAAACATCAATGGGAATCCCATGCATACTTCCAGACACATCACAAACAGCAATACAGCTTCTCAGCTTCCCTTTCTTCAATAAGTCCTCCACCATTCTCTTCCATTGAAGCTCTGCAACTTCTCCACCGTCTTCCTGTCCGTCGTACAAAGACTTTATGATCTCGTGAGGAAGTAGTGCACCGCTGGCGATCTTGGTCTTACCGTCCTTCACGTCTTTCAAGTATTGGCCAAAACGCTCCCCATCGTGTTTCATGAACTTTTCCTTGTAGTTTTTCATTGCAACAGAAGCTACTCTGTTGTACGGGATCAAATCCCATCGATTAGCTCCAATGTAAACCTCCGGCAGCTCCAAAACCTTCCGGAGTGGCACCAAAACATCCTTCCTCAATCTGTCGCGAACTCTGTACGCATAGTGCGCCTCTTCGATCCCTTCGTATTCTGGATCCGATTCGCGAGGGAAAACTTTCCTCGCTATGCTCTCGCAGAGTAATGTCGATCGATCAAAGGACGAATCGACGGAAGGACACCATTTCGCAGCGAGACTGATTTTCGTGAAATCTCCGGAATTCAGAAATTGAAGATCAGATTTCAAGCAATCAGTGAAGAAGTCAGAGATTCGATCGTGCAAGAGTTGGAAATTTGGATCAGATTGAAAACGTTCCATAACCTTCCTCGCCATTGTAACTTTCCTTAACTTCCTCTCGGCGCTCGCCTTCTCTTTTTGTATCCTCGATGTCTCCATTGCCTTCGTAATATTGGCCTCCCTGTCTGTTGAAGATTTAATTTCTTTCTTCCTCTTCTTCGGCTTCTCTTGCTTGAAGCTTCCATGCCTGACAGCTAGCCCCCCTCTCCGAATCGACGACATTCTCTTTCGACTCTGAGTTTTCCTCTCCCTCAACTCTTCCTTCTGATTCTTTCTCACATCGGAACCCTCAAGAAGCCGGTAGAGTATCTCCGGCAGATCCTTGAAATAACCGAAATCAGCAATAGAAGGAATGTTACCTGCTAGGGTTTTGGGATGAAACTTGTAGAGCCAGAGCGCGGCCGTGTAGTATCCCTCTTTATCGGACTTTCCCGTACCACGAACTCCTCGCAAATTACAGATCAGCTTGAGCGTCATCAACGGATTGTGATTCCAAGCCAAACTCAATCTCTGGATCAAAGAATTGGGGGGTGTATCAGGAACCACATGGAAGAAGAAATCAAGGCAAGGATTGCCGGTGGAGAGAAACGTCACCGACATATTCTCCGTGAAGCCCATGGGCGGCAGGTTGTCATCGATCTTGTGGAAGTTCGCGACGAGTGCATCGACGAAGGGGTCTCCGGAGGAGGTTGATTCCGTTGGTTGGAGTGAGACGGTAGCAGGGGCGGCGTAGAGCTCCGGGGGACCGAGAAGGCTTGGAGGAGCCATGGGAATAGGAAATGGTACAACGAGGAAATGAAGAATTGAAGAGGGGGAGTAAGGAATAAGATTTAGTGAAGGGTTTTGGGTTTCATTTGCATTTGCATTTCATTTATATACAAAAATTTCATGCTTAGGGACCAAGAAAGAATCACATTTTTTGAGGGTGTCAACGTTCATTAATGAGATTTAAATACCAATATTTCCAAATTTGGAATTAATTATTTATTCTTATTATTATAAATTAAAACATAATTAATAACCTTTAAGCAAAAATATATTTCTGGATTCCATTTGGATTTCAAATTTATAGTCTTAATTCATTTTTTAAAAACTTGTAGCCCAAGCAACCCCAATACAGATGTGACACCTGGCAACTTCCTTTTTTAAAAAACTTAGGTTACCTTATTAGTTATATACCGCACTTAATTAATACCCACAAGAAAGAATAATAAAGTCATGAAAAAATTACCCTTTTAGTTCTCAAGTTTTGAAGAAGGTGTGTTTTAGTCCTCTAAGTTTAAAAAAATGTACCTTTTAGTCCTATGTTTATAAGATAGCATATGCCAATTATATTTCAAAATAGCTCCTTTAAAAGTTCTGTCCATTGGTAGGAATTCTGCTTTTAGACCACTCCAATTGACTAAACTTCCATTTTTTACTTACAAAAATTCGACTTTGATTGAGTTTTTTTTCTAAATCAACCAACCATTGTCTATTTAGAAATCTAAATTCGTAAATCTTAAAGAAGTTTCACTAAATTGATCTTTTGAACTTTGGTTTAGTCAGTTTTTCAGTTTGATTTGATCACTCTTATAGAAGGAGTTGAAGAGAGTGGAGTTGTAAACTCTTTTCTCCTTGTTTACCTTGAGAAGTTTGTGAGTTTCACTGCTAAAAACACATTAATTTTATACCTTATGAAACTCCTCACAAGAGTTGGATAAATAGCCAAAGCAAAAAAGACTTAAAGTGTGTAATTTTAGCCACAGAGCAAAAGCAAGATGAAGGCTATGAGCAAGAGCAATAGGGAGGGCAAAAGAGGAATTAGATGGATGAAATTAGAATCAACTGGAACTTAAATTGTAGATAGTAAAAGAGATAACAATAATCTGGCTTAACTTTAGGCATAGAGCAAGAGTTGAAGCATGGGAGAGGAAGTGAAGAATTGATTGATGAAAACTCAAATTCCAGTTATGTGTACACGTTTATGAAGTATAGATGGCAAACTAGAAGATGAAGGGAGGAGGGGAGCAATCCAATGTAAACAACCATAAAACTAATATGGTTGGCCTCAAATTCATTTCCATGTTACTCCCAAACGTGCAAATCTGTAATTTGAAGTGGAAACCCCAAAGTTGCGGAAACACAAGAGATGCCTCAAAACTGGCAATTACTACAACAAACCCACCAACATGCGCATCAAAGTTTTTAAAACTCAAAACAACCAAAACAAGAAAATCCAATTTGATTCACTAAATCAATTGAACAAGAAAAACAAAAAATATATGAAATTCTTATGACCAGCTAAAGAAAAAATGTTGAAGCATCCTAAAACCAAAATATCATTCCTTCTGATCAACAAAAGAATGGTAGAACAATATGCAGAGTTAAGAAAACTAACTAGGAATTAGAACAAAATATTTATATCACAAAAACAAAATATAATCTACAATTAACCACACCGAAAATCACATCTTGTTGCTCGTGACGAAATGTGCAACAATTTGTTAACCGTGTTCATACAATCAACACATTAGACATACCAGCAACCAAAAGAAATGATCTCACCAAGATTTCATGCCTAAGCAAGCAGCCAAACATTTTGCTTGGACAAGAAATAGATATTCTCCACAATAAAAAGCTTTACAAAAGCGCACCAAGTAGTTGATCAACTTTCCAAAACTCACTTTATCTAACAGTATTTGGAGATGAGTAATCATGTTGTCTCTTGAAGCCTATATATAGTGATCTCCTGCTGCTTGAAATAGCGTCTGTCTTCTTCATCAACAAGAACAAGGTTTAAATAATACTTCACACTGAATTTGTTGTTGATGTTACGATGCGTAGGCGTCAGTTCGTAAGGGCTAAGAAAGAGTCTGACTGGAATAGATTCACCTACAGAACCAAGCAAAAGCTATATGTTAAGCTTTCAGTTTCATTCACAACTACATAAACAGGACCAGTAAAAACAACTTTCAATCCAGAATATCTTTGTTGTGTGCTTCATTAAATAAAAAAAAACCTACATTTCCACATACTATATAAGCAACAAGGTCTAATATCTTGTGTTTTTTAAGGTTGTTATGAGTACTTTTAAAAAGCTAATGAGGCTTACAGCTTGATACGGTTAGTTTTAGCCTCGAGACTTGCACATTTGTTGAACCATAAAAGGCTTGTGTCTCTCACAAATGAGGCTAGTTCCTTTGTGAAAACGGGAAAAGGCAGAGATTTGAAATCTCTATGCCTCGCCCAGTGATGACAAAAATAATAAACGTTTGCAGTATAAATCAATTCTATTAATGATAATCGTGCAGCAATAGTGATGATGAAGATGTTCTTTTAGAATTTTTTTATTGAGTAAAAATTATGGGAGTGAATTTTCTCTTTACACTTTTCTGTAACTATCATGTTAAGCAGTATTTGGTCATACCAATTTAGGTTTTGTAAAGTGTTTTTAATTGACTATTTGAGGCTTAAGCCTCGCCTCTTGAAGAGGAAAAGCATCAAGGTCGCCTACCTTTTAGCCTTTTAAAACATTGTGCGTTTTTATTTTGGGATTTAGGCTAGCTAGGCTTTGTTTTTGTTATTTAGTACCTTGTTACTTTTCAAATATCAATGAAAGTTTTGCTTCTGGGAAAAAATAAACGAACAAGGTTTGTTGTTTGGTAACACAAATATGCTACTTCCACTGCACTAAGAAATAAATAAATAAATAATAAAAAAAAAAAGTATTCGAAGTACCTCTTACGGGAGCTCCATCCATCAGCTCATATTTAGCTAGTGTCTCTGTCTCGACATGAGTGTTAGCACCAGATCCTGTTGATTCTCGACGCCTGATCTCCAGATCCATATTCTTTATCTTAATTCTCACCAGCAGGAAATAAATCTTGCCAATGATAACATCTTTGAGATGGTACCTGTATGTACCAATTTTCTTCACTTACTAAGAAACCAATTTCATAATCTTCCATCACTTGAAAAGGGGAAGAACCATTTCTTCCAGTTTCAAAATAATTAAAAATTTCAAAGATGAGTTATGAAACAACCAACAAGTCTGCTTCTGAAAACGCCAATAAAAGTTTGATCTTCTAGATAACAAAAGGATCAAAATTCCTTGAAGATTTAATAAAATCTTTTTTTTTTCTTTCTTAAAATTTTATTTTAGGAAATGGACATGAAGTTAAGGTAGATTTCGTATGAGCCTAGTTCACACGCAGCCAGAAAATCTATACCACTTACTTGCTTTTGTTATACTCAAACTCGATGTGCAGGCAATCTTCAATTCCGACTTCCATCTACAAAGAGCATAAATAAAATGAGGTCAATAATTAATGTGTCTGAAATGTTCAAGGCATGGGGTATTTTACTGTACCTTGATACCGTTATTAATTGATGGAAGTGGAGAATAGTTGCGAACCTGATGCAAATCAATGATTACAAGCTTAAATGTAAGTATCCACATAAGCTAGCTAGATTTATGGCAATCAACATGTCAACAAAGAAATAACTATGATAAACGAGATCAGATTTCTGGCACTCAGAAGTTACTAGAGGAGGGGATTTTCCATTTTTTTTTTGAAATCGAAGGACTAAGGTAAGTTTTCCTCTCTTCTCTCTCCTCTCTCCTCTCCCCTCTCTCCTCTCCCCTCTCCCCTGTCCCAGGGCCTCCTCCCCCTCCCCCTCCGTCACCCAACCACCATTTTTTCCGGTGAGCAAGCTCCAACCCTTCAAATGTCTTGTGAGATGGACGTGGAAATATGAATGATTGGCAACTTGCTATTTCGCATTTGGTACAATGATGGTTCTTTTCAAGTGGAAGATGTAGAAGCCAACATTATCCTGTCCTTATCAAGCCGCTAGCTTGTATGGATACATGAAGCCATTTCAAATATGTGCCAAAAGCAAGAAGACAGATTCTTTTTCAAAAATGAAAATGTTGAAAATGGAATGGTTGAAGTCTCTAAATTCGAAGCTAAGTTCAGTTGGGTTTTGAGATGCATTGTTTGGCCTCGCAGGGGTGGAAGGTCCTTTATTCATATTCCCTCAGGTCAAGACAAGCAGGGGTGGGTCTCGTTAGCAAAATGTTAGGAGGCTTCAAGTCAAATCTTGTTACACGTCCTGATACTCTTCCCATCTAAAGTTATCAAGCAGCAGCAAGTTTCTGGAAGAGCAAACTTTTAAGGTTTTGAAAGATATTTATGCAGAGAAGGTGAAGCCATCGAGTTTCATTCATTCCTCTGCTCTAACACCCGAAAAACAGAGTATAAGTCGTTATTGGATTATCAAGAATCCTGAAGTTTGCAAAATCGATTTTAACAATCTTTGGATGGTTACAAGACTGTTTCCATTTGATGAATGGACAGAAATAGCTAGCTCTCTAAAATTATATTTTGATTATGATGTCATTCTCAATTCTTTGTATGCGGAAAATGCCTTACTCCATTTGGATCAAGGTGAGTTGGAAGAGTTTGTTGAATTCCAGGGGAAATAGCAAGTTTGTCATCATTTTCATTTAAAATTTGAAAGGTGGAACAAACGACCATGGTCGTCCGAAAGTAGTAAAGGGATTTTTCAGGTGGATCGCGATCAAAAACTTACCATTACCGGCAAACCTTTGAAGCTATTGCGTCTCATTTCGGAGGACTAGTATCAATTGCAAATGAAACTTTGAATGTGTTTAATGTTGCTGAAGCAAAAATCAAGTTCATAAAAATTCTTGTGGTTTTATGTTTTCTACCATTGAAATTTCAGATGAAAATAGAGGTAACACTTTTCTGAATTTTGGAGATATTGTATGCTTGGAACCCTCGATCAAAGTTCAAGGTGCTTTATTTTTAAGAGATTTCTCCAACCCAATCGATTTGGTTCGTATAAAGCAAGTTTTGGTTGGTGAAAATTTAGATTCTTCTGGTTCATCTTTAGAATGGGCTTGTCAAGAAATCCCTTGTAACCCAGAAAATTCTGCGAGGAATACATACACGTTTGTTGAAGCTTAAAAAAGAAAATCAGTTTCGGTTCCCACCGGATTCTAAAAACAAAGTTTTTTCCGACAGCTTTATTCTCGCTGTTGATGGAAGTTTCAAGTGAAATCGATCAATCCCAGGTTTTTCTTAAGAGAAAGGTTGTGACGCGTGTGGATTCCCTGGAAAAAGCTCAAGAGTCGCAAATCCTATTGGAGCGAAAAGCCTCTTCCAAATTCTGCAAGCTGTAAGCCCTCTGAAGGAAGCCCAAAGGTCACTGGAAATTAAAGAGTCACTTTAATTTAGGGTTCAATTCCATCGGAAATTGAGATGTTTGGGTGCGTCTGCTTATCCTATTTTTCTATTTAGCTCTTAGTATAATACTTTTGTACTTGAGCTAATTATTAATAAAATATTATGGTTTCTGTTTCAAAAAAAAAAATTGAAGAAAGAGAAAAAGAAAAAGAATTCCAAAAGTGAAAGGAATAATAAAGGGAAAATCGAAGAGTTGCCTTCAGAGAGGAAAGAGAATTCTTCGGCAAATATTTCTTTAATGCTAGCTGGTATTCCAAGTAGAAATAAAGTTGGAAAGAAAGGACAGTTGAGTCTTAATTTCACCGTTCCTTCTTCATCCAATAGTACCAAGTAGAAATAAAGTTGGAAAGGAAGGACAGTTGAGTCTTGATTTCGCCGTTCCTTCTTCATCCAATAGCAGGTCACTCTCTTCAAAATCCTTTGCTTTCACTCCCTCTGTCGGTTTTGTGCCCAATGGAGTCCTCTCCGGTAAAGCTCCATCTTCCTCCTCTTCCTCCGCTGCCCCTTCCTCTTCTTCCCTCCCATCCTCAGCCAAGTTTGGGTCAAAAACTAAGCCAGAAAAAAACACCCAAAACCTAGGGTTCTCCCGCACCCCTTTATAACTTTCCCAAAGCATTTTGTTAGAAGGAAAAGGGTAAATGAGGCCTTAAAAAAAAGATTACAAAAGAAAAACTAATTTTGGATCAGAACCCTGATTTTTTGGAAGAAAATTGTGCCCTTTTGCAAGCTCTTTCTCGTTCAAACAAGTCAGACACTCAAAATTCTGCTCATCCCCAATTTAATTACTTTGTTTTCTCTATACCTAATTCAAAGGTTAGTTTTTTTTAGAGGTTTTCGTACCAAAACTCCTTTCTCTTCTTCGAAAATGAAGAGTCTTTCAAGTTTCGTCTTTCGTCTCTCCTTTTAGCATGAGCAGCGAGGAAGTTGAATATATGCCAAAGACAGCAGAGAAGGATGATCAGTAGATCAAGGATCCTTTAGAATCGGATCTCAATTCTTTGTTTTAGACATAGGAGGATTTAATTTTTGAGAATCAGACCTCTTTTTTTGCTTCACAAGCTCAACATTGTAAAATTTCAGATCACTTGCAGTCCATCGTGGAGAAATGCGAAATTATTTAGGTTTGAGTACAGAATTTAGTCTTACACTTGTTTTTTCAATCAAGCATTTTCCAAGGTGTTATAGTGGATCCAGAGAGTTTCATTAGATGTTTCTATACTTTGGCCCTCTAAAGTTCTTCTTTACAGTCACTCTTTGAAGATTCAAGGTTTCCTAGGAGGCATATTTTTCAGCATCAAGCTTCATGGCTGTTTGCTCTCCCCTGGAGTTCTCCTTCCTACATTATGTAGCTTTTAGTCTGCTTTTTTAAGCTGTTTTCGGGCTCCTTGTTAAAGTTATTAAGTTTTGCTTTGTTATTTGTCTACTGTTTTGCTCAGGGTTTCTTTTGGTTGGTTTTCTGTGGCTTATTTTGTTTGTAGCTACTTTTTTCGCTCTTAGTATAATTCTCATGAACTTTGAGCATTAGTCTCTTCTTAATTAAATTAATAAAGAAGCTTGTATCCATTTCAAAAAAAAAAAAAAAAAAACGAGCTCAGACTTCTTGTACCACCAACCTCCATAATTTATGTAAAATGGAACTTCCCAAGCTAAAGATATAAGTACAAGAGATGACAGCATAAGTTAGAAAAGAGGACAGAGCAGGCAAAATAATAGTAATGAATGAAACAAATGCCAGAAGAGCGAAGGGGGTAAAAAAGCAAATGAATTAAAAAACCAAAAAATCTAACAATCATAAGTCCAATCACAGGAAATCACAAAAGAAATAATCTATAATCCAGTAGAAGTAGAACTCCAGTAAATAAAAAAAAATTGAATGAAACTCCAATAACTCACTGCCCTCCTACCAAACCGGTCTGCTAGTACCTTTTATCCAAAAAGCAAACATATGCCATTCCTAGTTGTAGATTCAGTAAACAGTAAAAAACTAAGGGCTTTTTCTAGCTATTAGTATTATAATGACACCTAATAAGGATTAGGGACACTGATGAGGGACCTCATTTGGTGGGGTAGATTTTTCTATGGGAAGGAATCGAGAAGGGTGTGAGACCCTAAACCCTAAACCCTAAACCCTAAACCCTAAACCGATCTCATACACAAAGGTGAGAGGTGGTTTCAAAACCAGTGGAGCCTGGAGGATGAGGCATAAAGAACCTGAGATTACGGAATGAAGCTATGCCCACTAAGTGGTTCTAGTGGTTCTTCAGAGACCCACATGTTCATTGGCATGAAATTATAGCAATTATGGACCACACCCTTTTGAGTGGGTTCCAAGTGGTGGGTTGAAAGGGCTTGAGCAAAAACCTTTAGACTGCTATTGTTGTGAGCTTTCCATTGTTTTTCCTGCATTCATCAAATATTCTATTGAGGAAGAGTCTGAGACCTATTTTGAGCGGATTGTTGTGTGGGCGAGAAGCCTATGTGTGCTGTTCCCACAACTTTACCACTTTTCTGAAAAGAGGTTGTACATTGTGGCCAATATTTTGGCTTCCCCATAGTTGTCTTCTTCGCCCTCTGTGAGCTCTCGTCATCCTCTTACTAATGGAGAGACTATATAGGTGGTGGGTCTTCGAAAGGCATCCTTTACTATTCTCTACTGCAACAATAAGTTCTGCCCCCTACTAATTACTCGTCACTCATGTACAAACACAATCACAAAAACCTTCCACTTACTAAAGAGTGAATTCTCACTTTTACCTTCTTGCATAAGTCTTCACAATAGAAGGCCTCACAACCTTCTCTCTTATTTCAGGTTAAAGACTAAAGTATTGAGTGTTTTCTTTTGAGGAGATCTATTGCCGTTCGCATTTCCATATTATTTGTTACCCTTCTCTCGACCAAGGGACCTTTGTTAACTTCTTTCATTGGAAGGTTAAAATCCCTAAGTTTTTCTTACCCCAGCATCAGAAGTAAACACTCATGACCGTATCCAGCAGCACTCCTCCCTTGCGTTGCACCCGCAATGGTGTGTTCTATGTAGATATCATGAGCACAATCCAAATCATATTTTGTGGAGCTCTCAGCTTCCTCATTTTCTTTGGAGTCATTGCTTCAGTGTGTTTGAGGACTTGGGTGTGGAGCAAAAATTGTTGTTCTATGATTGAGGAGATCCAAATGAACTCTCCCAAAAAGAGGAGTGTTGTGGCGAAACTTTTTCCTTCCCTGTTTTGTGGGGTGTGGCTAGAGAGAAATAGTAGAATCTTTAGAGGAGTTACAAGGTCTTTAGAGATGTGAGAGGTGGTGTGGTTAAATGTTGCTATATGGGTGTCAGCAATTCAAACGTTTTGTAATTATCAATTTATCAGTTGGGACTTATTCTTTTTCTATTGGAGTCCTTCCGTGTAGGTAGTGAAGGACTTCTGTTCCGGCCTTGGTTCTTTTTATTCCCTTCTATATCCTTTCATGTTCCTCAGTAAAATAAAAACTCGGTTTCATATTAAAAATAACAATAATAGTAATAAAGCAAAGAAAATCCAGTACATATACTGAATGAGGATAATAAAAAAATGTATAACATTCTGACATGTTTTATTATGCCCCAAGCAGGTTTTTTATGTGTTGTTGAAATGTCCAGAAATGGTCTTTATAGTTTATAGGCAATATACACTGCATACAACGGGGAACATGTTCTTGAGATAGTTGACGAAAGCACCATAACAACGTTTCAAAGAGCACTTCTGCTAGAACTTTATAAAGACTTGAGGCCAAATTAAATGGGCAGAAATATTAATTTCAACACTTGAGAATTTAGGTATAAGGCACACAAACATTTTATACATGGAAAAGTTATGATGCCATTTCCAAAATAATAATAATAACAAATAAACTGAAACATCTTTTTTCTTGAACTTCAAAATGATCTTATGATTTTTTTGGGAACTCAATGATTAACATGTAAGACCAGAAGACTCCACATGTCAATTATTGTTAAAGAGAAAAATATGCCTCATGCAATGCATGTGTGAACTACTAGTCTCAATGTTCATGCATGATCAACATGTCCATGCAGTGTCATTACTAAAACCAGTATGCTATGCCAAAGGAAATAGTGGTAAGTGTTACCACAAAGTCTTGATATTCCACAATGCTACCAGCATAACCACGACTGATGGTAACTTTGAGAACGTACCTAGGGAAGGAAATTCAGAAAACAATGGATCAAAAAAATCTTAGTTAACAAAAATTGAAATATTACAAGTAGAAATTGTTCTAATATTATGATGCACCGTTTAACAAATGTCTATAATGTATAAATAACAATCAAACAAAATAATTGTGCATCAATATCAGTAACGAGAAATGCATTACCAGTGTGAAGCTGTAAACATTTACACGAGTCACAAGCAGGAAAGATGATAGCCACATTATTAAAAAAATATATTTTAATTGCAAAAGCCTATGTACCTCAGCCTCACATTCACACCATTATATGTCTCATAAGGCATTTCAACTGTAGAAAATTCGAATGGGTATGTTTTCCTTTCATATATTTCTCCCGGAACATCCAACTCACGAACTGGAAAAAATTAAAAAAAGTTAAATACTGAAGAACATGTCCCACATGTACAAAATAAATTCATCGAAAAACATCATAATGAATGCGTCAAAGATAACGAAAATTTCATTTACCTCCCCTTGCAAATAATATTTTTTCCTCGTAATGAGTAAAGTTCAAACAGTGACAAGAATGAACACATATAATACTTACCAAGAGAAGTAAAGTCGTAAAAGTTGCCTCTATCAAAATACATCTCTGCAAAAATAAATAAATAATAAAGAAAAAAAAAGAAACCTTAATATCAGATACTCTTAGTAAGAGAGGTGGTATCAACGTAACAAAGTTTGATGTCTAGAAAGCAAGGTTGTTGAATCGGATGGTAAAAAAAAGGGACAAGAAAGAAAAAAAAACATAGGGAAATATAGCAACATCCTCAGTAACATATGTATACACACACAAATCTGAAGCCAATAAGAATAACTTCAAAGCCAGAAGATAGAAGAGAACGATTTGGTGCTAAAGAGACAAATTTGCTGATGTTATCATGATGTGAAAGAAGTAGTGCACACCGATTTGACCAAGAAGCTCAATTTTAACACCATTGTGATCAACTTTCTTTCCTTGTAGAGGATCTATTGTTATCTGAAGCACAATATAAAAAATGAAAATTGGAATCTAACAGTCTCCAGTAGAAAAAACAAATTTCATAAAGGTTGATAAAGAAAATGCTAACATCACAAAATACATATACCTTTCCAGTAATATTCTCTTGACTTTGGAAGAGGGGAACCAAAACTGTTTGACCATTTTCCTTCTTTAGTGGAACCTAAACAACAATGTTTTAAAAAACTGTGAATTAAAACAAACTATATTCTGTAAAGTATTAAGTCTAAGCAAAAAGCTTTACAATACTCAATAGCTTACAAAGGCAGTAAGCTTATATTGATACTACCTGTTGTTATTTCAAAAACCCATTTGAAATGAGAATTGGAATGAACATTTTCTTCATTCATCCAATATCTAATTACTGTAAATAGGATACCTGCTTGCGTGTTTTTCCATCTGACAATGCAATTGATACGTTGCACGATGGCTTAAAAGCTCCAAGCAGGTAATTCTGAAAATCAAAAATAAATTTATTAAAAAATACAACACACCACATCATGATACCCATGCAAGACATATTTTGAATAAAATAAAATAAATATCAGGAAACTTCACGTGTGATAAATGCCAAGTGGTGCACTTTTCTGCACTCCTTCAGTTTAGTCAATGCCTTCTTTTATACTTTTTAAGAAACAAAACACATAATAAATAGAAATAGGTCTTTTATACTTCTCATATGCAAACACGGAATAATTTCCTCAGAAAAATAATAAAAAAAACTGGCATTTGCAATCACCATAAGTACTTTAATATATATTACCATAATGGTTGGCAGTGAAATTTAGCTCCCAAACCTGGCGCAATCAGCCTGCATACGTCAAGTACAACATCATGACTTTCATAATACAATCACAAGCTATGTATACATTACAATCATCCTGAATGGAAACGAAAATTCATGAGCCAATATTAACTTGGCAGTTTTAATAAAAGAAACCAAGCTTTAGTTGAAAAAAATGAAATAATACAAAAAGGCCCACAAAAAATAACCAACCCAAGAGGGCTCCAATCAAGCCAACAATATGTGTAGATAACTTTTTCTTTTCTTTTCTTTTCTTTCTTTCTTTCTTTCTTTTTTTTATTAGGAATAATTACATTAATCAATGAAATATCCAAAGAGTGCAAACCTTCATACTCATAAAGACATACAAGAAGAAACCAACGGGAAACCCCTAGCAAATGATAAAGAAACTAGAACCAGGGGGACCGGGAAGACAAAAGGGAGAGAAAAACAGAAAGATGTAAGATGGATTCTCAATGTAAGATGCCCTCAATTCAAGAGAAAATCCAAACAAAACAACAATTCAAGGAACATCAAACCATGTTACCCAGAAACAAAAGACAAGTCAAAACCATAAGCATCCACTGTCAATTCAACAAACCAAAAAAAGAAATGCACATGGAGAAACACATACTATTTTGAAGGGAGAGTGCTCTACTCGAAATAGTTCAAGCCAAAGTTAAACCCTCTCTAAGCAAGACATAGCATTAGGTAACTGTTTTCTTTAATCTCTTGTCTCTTCTTTACACATAATTTGTTCACAAGGGATAACTATTTTTTTTAAAATAGTTGAAGCTAATTTCCACGAGATTATAAATAATGATTTAAGTGGGCAATTATCTTTCCTTTTACAAGTGACTCCGAAATTGTTTGTAGAAATAGTTTTAAAAACAAAAACAGAAGATGAAGATAACCATTTAGATTTACCATAATTTGAGAATATTCTAGATTTTCTTATCTTGAAAGTCTGTAAGAAAATGCTTTGAGTAGAAAAGGTGTACTAGTGTAGTAATTTCAAACACCGCACAACACTTAACGTTGAGTACAGTGGCAAACTTAACAGGTTAATTCAACCAAGTGAGAGTGGATTGAATCATCTGGAGTCACCTCCAAAGGAAACTAGAATTTCATTGATGAAATGAAATCTTCAAACGGGAGGGAATCCTTCAAGCAACCAGAGTGCTTACAAGGACACGTTTACCCTAGGTCAAAAAAAGTATTGAAGCTATACTCAAAACAAGAGATATACATTCAAACTCATACATGGCCAACAAAAAGCATCAACGTTCTAAAATGAATTGCTAGTGTCTTGAAAGTTCAATTGTTCCTCCCCGACAATAGTTTCCAAAGGAAAGCTCCACTATCATAGTCCAATGTGTTTTTTTCCTTTTTCTTTTTTTTTTTTTTTCTTTTTTTTTTTTTTTGTTTAAAGGATGACCAACTAAGATAAGTCATTTATTCAAATAGGCAAGACACTACTCTTAGTGAAGGTAGTCAAGTTGAAGGACCAATATTTTTGTGCAAAAGGAAAGTGGACCAATATTGATGTGCAAAAAAAAGAGCAGAAAAAGGTAACTTCGTAGTTTTTTCTACTTGTAGCACATTTCACACCAGTTTGGCAAAAGAACAAGGGGATGGGGATCTAGATCACGCCCTATCACTTTATCTAGAACCCCCTCACACCCACATGACTCAGCTTCCAAATAAAAAACTTTATCTTTTCATGAAGAGGCAATCCTCAAATCATGAAAGATCAGCGAACAGTTTCAAAATTTAACCCTACGAATATTGAAAGTTTAGGAATTTAATGGTTCATATGCATAGATACAATCATATAAAACCAAGATCTCTATCTATCCATGTCATAAATCATTAGTATCTGAATACTACAAATAACTTGCTTGCCCAACCTCTACACAGTTTAAGAAGGCAAGGTCACATAAGCTATTTCTCTTGCAATCCTCGTCGATTCAATTGTAAGCTCCAGGTCAGATGGAGTCCTCCCATGTCTAGGAGTAGTTTCCATGTCCCAATGGAGGTAATGAAATAGGTGGGAGCTAAGACAGGTGGGAAAAAAAAAGTTTGAGCCATTTTTCTTATTGTTGGAATGGCAAGCTAATAACTCATTAAGGCAATAGAATTATTCCCCTGAAGGCTGAAGTTCGAAAGTAGATATTTATTTGATTGCTCAGGTTTCAAAGTGTGTACTTTTAGTTCCTAAGGTTTGAAAATAGTTTTATATGGTCTCTAGACCCATTTGACCGTTAGTTGACTTGACAGATTGTTGACTGAGCTATTAAATGCCAAAGTGAACTTTGGTTACAGGTCATCTTTTACTCTAATATTAGATGAACTAAAAATCATTCCGTTAAAAATTAAAATAGAAAAATGTTATAAACATCAAAGGAACTACGTTTTTCTCTCGCCATCACACCTTCCTGTCTTGAAAACCCAAGAAGACACTCTAGACCAGTCTTCTGCAACAGCTAGACAAGAATTTCCAATGACTAAAGACGCTTTGGACCAATCTTCAATGATCACTTTCGGCGACACCAGGTCGTGGCAGTAGCTAGTTCACCATGTTACGATCCAAATTTTTGGATTGGGTCAACTTAGGGGATCCATTTTCTTTCTCGCCTTTTCTAACTATGCCAATCCCAAATGCTCGCCAGTCGCCATTATCGGTTTCAATCACCATCCCGTACTTCAACGAATCGCATTCCTTCATTGTAGCATTCGAAACGTTTGATCCAATCTTTAAAATCTTCACTGATGGTGATGGCAATAAAAATTTCAACATTGTCCTTCAAGAACTCTCCCGGCTTATCTTGGCTGACAATGTTTTGATGACCATTATGGTTCCAAGCACCTTCTCATTCGCCAACCTAAAACCTCTGTTTCCTTTCAACAGTTTCGATTTCCAAAGAAGAACCTTGATTATGAATATACTAACATACCGAGTTGTGGTTTCTTCATTTAAATTGTATAAGGAAATTGATCGTGATTTTGGGGAAATATTGAGAATCGAACAGGTTTGCTCCTCTCTAAAGTTTAGGGCTTTCATTATCAACAATGGTTCTAGTTTTAGAAGCACAATTAATCTACTGAATTGGAGCGAAGCAATGACGAGTAATCGAAGAAAAAACGAATCTCAGATATAAAATCAATAAGAACAAATCCCTAAATAGCATGTCGACTAAATTTTCGAACACTTGCATTCAATATTGTTATACCTGAATCCAGCAGGTATTGCCCCGAGTGTGGCGTTGCCGGAAGTCGCCGGAAGTGATAGTTGGTTGCCAGAGATGGTTGTTCACCTGGCGCTGACGATTTAGTCTGAATAGTCTATCGACGGAACAATCCCGAGATTCAAAAAAAAAAAAAAAAACTTGAAAGATTTCCTTTTTCTTTTCTTATTTACATTTTTGTCTATTTTAATTTTAAATCACTAATTTTCCAATTTACATCTTCTCTACAATATTAAAAGCGGGGAAATATTGAGAATTTCTATCTTTTTACTTTACCCCTCACTTTTAAATATATGTCAATTATAATATTTTTTTGGGTGGTTAGTTAATTAAATTTGTTAAACATATCTTTTCACCAAATACATCATCAGTAAATACATATCTTTTCACTAAAACACCATGATGAACAGTTGGTTAAGATTAATATTCTCCGCCCTAGAGAAAAAAACGTGAATGGAGAATTTTAAAAAAAAAAAAAATTGAGAAGGAGAGATATAGATATAGATTTTTTAGAAAAATAAGAAATAAGGTAGATATGAAGTTAGTCTGATGTAAGTTCCAGAATCCCATTAGGATTTTTTTTTTTTATAAAATTAACAATTAAAGTTTTCATGTATTTGTTCTCGATATCATAATTAATGAAAACAACTAATTATTTATCTTCTCATATTCATTGATGTGTTTTTCTATATTTCTTGTGTCGAGAAATTGTGTTATGTTTTTACTTTCTAAATAGTTTTTTCTTAAGACTTCTCTCCAACTAAAGAAAAATTGATAGGATTTAAGTGTATGCATGAAGAGTAGTTTGTTGAAATAAATATTATCTATATTTTGAAGTGTATATAAAAACATGAATAAAGAAGAAATTGTTTAACAAATAGACGTATGAAAGAGACTGCTAGAGAATTTGAGAAAAAAAATATGGGAATGAAGTAGACATTAGGGGTGTACATATGTACATAAGTCGGGGTGAGCCAGATTGGAGGTAAATATGGACCAACCAAGGTCCTCGTTGGACAAAAATTCAACCATATCAGTTTGATGTGCAAGGATATCAATTCAAATCCTGGATATCAATACAATATAGAAATACTATAATAAAAATTTATTATATTATCTAACTTTTAAAAGTTTTATAAGAATTAAAATAAAATTGTAGTCTTTATTTAAATACATCCTAAAATATCGAATATACTTTTATTTTTTAATTAAAATTATAAGATTTCACGTGCAATACACGTGTTACTTGACTAGTCTAATATAAAATTGGCAAGTACGCAAAACAATCTAACACCCCAATCACATCACTACTTCGTTTTTTATATATATATAAAATTCACTAATATGTAGTGTCAACTAACCATAGCCAAAGTGAGTGTAATTAGAATTAGAAATAGGTTAAATTATAAAAAATGTCCCTCAAATTTGCATTTAGTGTAAAAAATGTCCCTTAAAAACTTTTTTTAAGTTCAAGGTATTTTTGAAACTTTTCAATAGTTATGGTATTATTGAAACAAATCTTTAACGATTTCCTTCTAAAACTAACGGCAAGGTTATTTTTAACATTCTTTTTAAAGTTTTAGAGTATTTTTTAAACTTCTGCAAGATTAAGGATATTGTTGACACAAAATGCAAAGTTGATGGGGTAGTTATTATAATTTAGCCTTAGGATTAAATCTCTGACCTTTAAAAAAAGTTATGTCAATTGCATTTAACCAAACTCATTTGGCATTTAGATTTTTTTTTTTTTTTATCAAACTTAGAATCTAGTTTGATAATATAATTTTTGTGTAAAGTTTAAAAAGAGAATTTATTTATAAAATGTAATATTGTAATTTTAATTTATGAATTTTTGTTCGGATAAGTCAGAAAAAATGTAATATTCCGAGTTTTGGAGAGGGACATGAATTAACCAATATCATATTTGAATGAGAGAGATCACATGATGAAATATGGTTAAGAAAGGTTTAAAAGAATGGAAGGTAGCTACTCATACAAACAAGGTGCACCTTCCTATTCGGTGCCTCAATCATAGAACTCTCCAAAGTTAAGTGTGATTAGTTTAGAGCAATTCTATGTTTGGTGTTTTATTAGAAATTTTCTTAGGATGCATGTGAGTGGGGACGAATGATGTTGAAAAGACTCGTGTTAGTTTGTGGAGACAACTTACACTCTCAAGAAAGGTGTGGAGATCAGTAAATGACGAATCTGGATTCTGAATCCTAATACAAATCCTAGGTTGGAGGGCTACAATACATTTGCATTATCAAAAACTTTCCTTTTTTAGATAGAAAAAGAAAAAGACAAATGAAAAGCTTCTTGATGCGCTCCCACCCCAATAGAGTTGAAGTAATCGACGGTCATGAATGGACAATCATGATCAAAGGCAAAAGTAATATAATTTAGTTGTAAGCTTTTTGTTAAGTCTCTTTTGAGAGTTATGAGTTTGTTTTTTCTACAATTCTCTTTTGAGAGTTGTGAGTTTTCGTTTTAGAATATATATTTGTCATTTTCAGGCTTATTTGCACCTTAATTATTTTGATTTCCTCTATGAATTTTGTAATTTCACATGGGATGCTTTTTGTCCTATTTAAACATGTTCTTAATGGAATTTTGATATTTAATGTTTTATTATCTGCTGTATCTCTGATGGAGCATTTTTTTTTCCACAAATGTTTTGCTAGAGCATTACTTTAACATTTTATTTGTTGGATCTTGCACGGGAAAAGACACATATGTAATGAGATAATCAAACCTTTGTTTCAGTCAGTAATATAGACTAATGGTTATGTATTTATGTTGTTGCCTTGTCCAATCAATGTTGAAATTAAGAATTTGAGTTGAGTAAAAAAAAGAGGATTGTTGCTTTCATTAATGTATATAGGGAGACGTATAGAGGAAAAAAAATTGATGGAAGAGATTATAGAAAAAGAATAAGTCAATAAAGTTCTTGTTGATCCATGGACGTTGTCCTTATCTTACCTTGTCTGTTAGGTAAGATGCAATTTGAGCATGGTATGCTTGATTTAGGATTTCATGCATGCATTTGTGTACTCTAAGATTCAGTCACTTGTCCTGCATCCTGTTGGCATATGGGTTTGACTGACAAGTTGTTCATTGGTTAAGCCCTTAAGAATGATTAAAGATGTATTGATTAGGGTGAATGACTTAGCTCTTCCTTCTGATTTTCATGTGATTGATATGAGTGTTGACTCATTTCCCTCTAAATTATCTGTTCTATTAGGTTGACCGCTAGAGCCATCATAAATGTTGATAAAAGGTTCCTTAGTTTCGAACATGAGAGGAAGGCTAAAAAGTTTTTTATTTCTTAAATCCATATTATCACTTATCCTACTTGCTCTAGTGCTTTACTTTTTTAGGATTGTGATAAACCAACAAAGTTAGACGATGAAGGATGGAATGATAGAGATCAACTTTGATCATGGATGATGACGTCAAGTACAATCCAGCAATCGAGCTTATAAATTTTCGCTTCATGGAGGCAACTAAACGTTTAAATTGATTGTTTTAATACTGTAGGATTTTCTTTCAATTATTTTTATTTTTGCTTGAGCTTAATCCTTTCAATCTTTCTTGATTCATAGGTTTCTGAAGCCCTTTGAGAAGGATTTCAAAAGAGGATTATGAGTGAACTCGATTTCACCACCATCCATGAACGTCAAAATTTATGGGTGGTCTTTCTGCTCCCTCGAAAATTGAGGACAATGTTGGCTTTAAAGTTAGAGGTGAGGAATGTTTGTGATATGGCTGAAGTCCTTAAGCATTTAAGCTTGAACTATATTATGTACTTAGACTAAATGCTTGCTCTTTTTGTTTCGTTCCTTATGAGGATGAGTCGATGATACACTCTCATTGTGATCCTATTTGTTTGTGGCGCGTCATTGAAAAGAATGATCATGATCTTTAGCCCTTTTTTTTTATCTATCACGCATGCTTAAGTCCTTTGTCTATCTATATTAGGTATGGCATGGTTAGAATTGTATAATTTGAGTTTGTATTTTTGTTGTCACTCTATAAAGGCCCCAATGATTAGACAATGTCTTGCATTACAAGTTGGAATGTAATGCTAAAGGAGAAAAATAGTGAGTATATGTCTCCATATGAAAAAAGAGAAGAGAGTCAGTTGGAAAGAAAAAAAGAAAAAAAGTGGATCAAAAGAATAACAAAATGAGAAAGAAAGAAATATAAAGTTGTAATGTGTATGCATGACTCTTGATAGAAAAAAATTGTTTTGTTGTGATTAGTTAGAGCCACTCACAAGAAAAGAGTAGGTAATGTGTTAAAGGTAATGCCTTTAAGTAAAAAGAATGCAAATTTAGAGGTCTTAGAGTTTCATTCCAAGCACCTCAATTGATATATTATTGTTTTGATTGTGTCTATGTTTGTGAAGAAATTGAATTCCTTTTGCTAAGCACTTTGCCCTAAGTTTTGCTATAGAATTAATTACCGAATAGAAAAATCAAAAGGCCTGTTTGAAGGGGATAAGAATATTAATTTACCTTTGTAAATCAATTCCTTGAATACTTCTCCTACTCTTCTAAAGTTACAACACGAACAAGAACACCACCAAATTCTTTCTACTATTGATGTCTTGCAACAAAGTAGCTTGTGGGAGCTTTTCTTGTTGAATAGGAAAAGAGATTGAATTCACTCAGAACTTTTCTTTGTTGAATTTTGTTAGAGATAATATTAAGAGAGAGATATGGAGTTAGGGAGAAAATCACTTCTTTTGTTACTTTTCAATCCTCTTATCTCCCTACAATCAAAGTGAATGGAAGAATAATAACGTGAGGGGAGTTCTCTCTCCTCAGCCTACTACCCCACTCCCCTACAACTCCACGGGAGTTAATTAATATATTTATTAAATATCTTATATTTAATTTAATGCATATATATGAATCATATTCTAATATAAATCTCTTGTAAACTATATATATTAATCTAATTCATATTTGAATCTTTTCAAACATTAATACTCTCATATTATAAAGTTTAAATATGAATCTAACCCCTTTATATTTGAAGGTATCATGTAATTGTATCATGTACAATAAATTTTCTTACACAATAATTTGAACACTTCAAATTCTTTCAACACTTAAATCCTTGTTTAACTCGCTATGAGCTAGGGACCTAATGGACCTATAGCTATAAGCTCCAATGATACAAGATTAATTAATTATTTAATTAAATTAATCAACATTCACTCATTATGGGGCATTACACTAAAAATTCTTTAGGTTTATAGGCTTGCCTTATCTCCTATTGGCCTGAAATAAGATAATTAGATCCTAATTAATCCTTTTGGTGTTAGAAATATCTAAAATTTAACCAAAAACATCTCAAAATATCAAAAATATGTCATCTGACACAATGGCATGAGATGGGCGCAAGGCATGGTTGATGGGTGTTAGCTGGCCACGCGCAGTCTTGTGATAGGCTTGCCTGTATGCGTGCTAGCCTCCCAGGTTGCATCAAACGTTCATCTCAGGCCACATGCCCCTGTTGCACGCACAAGCCTTACTGCATGATCCTTTGGCACGAGCAGGCCTTGACCCATGGTCCCTTGGCGCCCATGCAAGCCTGGACGCATTCCCTTTGCATGCATGTCTGGCTACATGGCCTTGCACTGGGGCCTGCCTTTGTGCTGAGTGTAACCCTGTGTGTTGGTACTCACCCATGCGAGCAAACTTTACGCACAACCTTCCTCGCTTAGTGTTTTGATGCCTGGCCAAGGACCTGCTTGCTTGCTCAAGCCTTGAAGTCGCCTTTTTAATCAACAATTTCTAGATTTTACTTCAAAAATTTATAACACCAAATCTACACATCAAGTTGATAAACTTGTTTAGTATCCTCTTAATTAGCTTACCTCAAATTTTCAGTGCAAAATTCCAAGTAAAATGTCAACTAGCTTCTAATCTTGAATAACTCTCCTCGGTTTCTCCGAGAATTGAACAATTTGAATTTTCTTTAGATTTTCATCACTTCCTCAACTCTTCTCTTCTCAGAAGCTCTTATTAGAAACTACACTCAAAGAGCTTTCGTTTAAGAAAAAACTCATTGAATTTTCATGAGGGAAAATGAAGAACTCCTCAACTGAAGTTACTCACATATAAATTCGTTTGCATGAAAACTTATTGCCACCTCCTGCTTGGGTTAAGCTGATACTTAACCTTAATCTGCTACTTGTAAACCACTAAACTGACTTAGTCTCCTCGCCTCTTGCCTACCAACTCACTTTAGAATGCTAGCAACACAACATTGCTTGCCTAAGTTTTCCATTCTTCCTAATGTCGCCTAGTTCAATGCATGCTACATGGTTAAGCCGCTTAGCTTCCTTACATGGTCTTGCAGCCTAGCCTTTCTTCTCGCCTACTGCCCAGCTTCAAGCTTAGGCTGCCATACTTACTTATAACGCATAGGCCTGACAATCTTACCCTCTTAAGGTTGCCTAACATTTCCTTCTTGATGCCGCCTAAGGAACTATTATGCTTGCGACTTACTTTCACATTTAACTGCCTATATAACACTTGGGTGAGCTAGTCTTGCCGCCTCACACACACATCCTAGGTTGTCTAGGTGACACTTAGTCTCCAATTTTTCTCTATCACTTAATCGCCTATCTTCTCACATCTTGGCCCTCATCCACACTTAGTTCATGCCGCCTATCTCATGTCAAGCCTCATTGGTCGCCTACTTAGCACAACAACTCAACCCATACTTAAGCTACATGTCACACCACTCGACCATCAATATTAGCCATTTTCCTTCACAACACTTAACTTACACTACCTAGCAAGTGATATAACAACAATATCAACAATATATTTATGTCTACCTGATATAACCATGATTAGTAAGTCGACCTTTCATAAGTTGTCCGTAACTTCGGCTGGATCAATATATCGTTTTACCCCTGCGGATAGGAGCAAATTTCATCTTGCACCGTATGTCTCCAGCTATCCACTCGGTCTTACCCTTGAAATGAGAGATCTATTCGACCAGTGTTGATGAGTTGTCCTAGACCTATGCAAATCTAAGGAAAATTCCGAGTAAACAGAAGTTCATAGTTAGCCCAAAATTAAAGTCAAGTTACTTAGGTCATTAAAGTTGAAAATAATAACGGTGTTATAAAGTAAATGTGAATGTTTCATGGTTCCGTCTTATGCAAACTCTTTTACATAGGATGTCTTTACTCACATGTCTCTACATGAGCGATTTGGGATCACATCGGTTGTACTAATTACAAAGAGGACCACATTCGTAGTGTCTCCAGAACAAGACACCCAACCTTATTTCTATACTATAGACCATTTAGACTATCTACTCGAACTCAATCCGCATTAATGTTACTACATAAAGTGCAACTACTCGTACTATAGTCAAGTGCCTTTCGTTTATTGGATTATGAGTAAATCTCTTATTCAATAACATTTTATGAAATAATATCTCAATAACAATTTTATTGAATAGTATAATAGTTTAACATTCATAAATTATGGGTTTTAGAATATAAAACCCAACAACATTGGCATTGAAATATCGTGAGAGAAGAAAGAAATATTGTGCTACTAGACAAATGAATAATTTTACTTATTATAATTTGCAAAAACGTTGAAAAAAATCAAGAAGACGTAGAAGAAACAATCAATTGAGTAGAAAATATGCAAGATAAAGTTAAAGTTGTGACTGCAATTTCTACAATAAAAAACATATACAATTCACTTAAGATGATGAAGGAAATGTTTATCCCAACAAAGCATTTCGTGATTAAAACACCCTAACCTAGACTTAAGACATCAATACCTCGGTGTAAAATGAGGAACAAAACATCTATCTTGCTACTAAAAATCTGGTAGTTACAATTTTTGTTTGCAACAAAAAAAAAAAAAAAAAAAGAGACAAAAGGACAAAAAGGACAAAAAAGACCTGAAAATGACAAAAAATAAATAAATTAAAAATAGAGCTAAAAGTCAAAAAAATTTATGTATATCAACCAACAATATAATACGAATGAGTTCTGTATAGGATGGTCTTCTCAAAGGAAGAGGTATTTAAGCTCACCATAATGAACATCTCGACCTGAAACTGACTAGGAGTTGAAGTAATTAAATCACTAAATTTATATTCAAACAAAGAAAAACTTAAAAAGCTTACGAAATTTCTTAATGTTTGAACCCTATTTTAAGTGTTTTAGGTATGAAGGAGTTTAGAAGGGGAGTGATGTGAGAAAAAAAGGATTTGAAAAATTAAAAGGCTAATGCACACTCGCATCATGGCAACAATGCAACCTCATCAGTTTAAATTCTCATATATATTAAAGATATGTCATACTTAGAATTTTGATGGGTCATTAAAAGCTTATTGGTCATCCCTCAAGTAACACAAAAGTCAAGCTTGAAGAAATCATGGAGCATGATAAGAAATATAGGGGTAGATAGACGTTGGGTTGTTGAAAAAATAACCCACCGAAGGCTCCTGTTTCGATGAGAAGAACCACTTGTTCATAAATATTTGATGAGTTGTCGTCTCCCAATATTCTATTTCCCCTCCAACATATGAAGATGAAGCCTCTAACCTATAAATTACTTCCACCAGCCCAACATGCAGCATGTGATGCGACTGCATCATAATTGCATTAAAACCTATCTTGCCTTTGCTAATATTTGAAATGAAGTGTTCCAAAAATTCATGCACTTGATAGCTCCGAGTTGCTATCAAGTCATGCCTCCCTACCTTGCTGATATCATCCATGACTCCACCTCTAGATGATGAAGTTTTAAAAGCTCACTGGGGAGTTATCAACTCCAAATACTAAAATACAAGCAACGATTAAGACAAAGGAAGAAGAGAAGATATTATCCGACAATTTGACTTCTTCTTCGAGGTAGAATCAACCCTCAAATGCTTTTCAATTGTCTTTAGCTCCAAAAGCACTTGCAAACATCTTTATTCTCTTTCTCTTGACCTCCAAGAAGAAAATTATGCAACCCAAGAACAACCAAAGAAGAGAAAAGGGAAGATCAGAGAAAATATAAATTTTGTGCGTGTCGTATTTTCTTATCTCAAACTAAGGAGAAGAGAAATTAAATAAGGAGAAGAATGAGAGATTTTGTATGTCTAACCTCCATGATTTGAGGGATGGTTAGGTAGGAAATATCTTCCCTACTTTCATGGAAGTTGGTGAAGAAGAAAACAATAAAATAAATAGTTATAGAGAATAGAGAAAAAAACTATGCTCTAATATCCCCCTCAAATGAGGCATAGAGATTAACTGAAGACCGACTTTGTCACGAAGAAATTGATATTGCCTTTGTGGTAACGGTTTTGTTAAGCAATCCGTTAGTTGTTCATGAAAGGCAATGTGGAAAATTTGTAGGCAATGAACAAACACTTGATCACGAACAAAATGAGCATCAATTTCGATGTGTTTGGTTCATGCATGAAACAAAAGGTTGTAGGCAAGGGCAACGGTAGAGAGGTTGTCACACCAAGTGATCGAAGTAGATGACAATAAGAGATCTTGAAGAAGAGATCGTATCCACATAATTTCATAAGCAACATAAGATAGGACTTGATATTCGGATTCCGTGCTGGAACAAGCAACAACTACTTGTTTCTTGAAGAACCATAAAATAAGAGTCGAGCCAAGAAACACACACAATTACCACCTATAGATTTGCAGTCATCAGGTGAGGCGATCCAATCAGCATCTGAAAAATCTGTAATTGAGAGATGAGAGGCGATTAAACGTGAAGACTAAGGGTCAGGGTGCCTTAGAGATAGCGAAGTACTCGTTTAAGAGCTTACCAATGAGAAGAAATGGGAGATTGCGTGAATTGACTAAGTTTATTGATGTCAAAGGCAATATCAGGGCGTTTGTGTGTAAGATATTGAAGAGAATCCAAGGTGCTTCGATAAAGGAGAGGATCGACCAAAGGAGTGTCTAAAGAGATAAGAGCCCTTGTGCAGCAGAAAAACAATTATAGAACCATTACTCAAATCAATTGGAAAATTAAAAATACCAATATATGGACAATTATATAGAAATAAATTCACTGTAAAATTAATTAAGGCTAAGCATGCTTCTAGAAAATTAAATCTAGAATCACAGAGAAAAGAAAACTTACTCTCGTTGTTGTCTCTGTATCTGCAAATCACTAAAATTGGAGCCACCACCACTTTGAACCTTTACTATTCTCCGAGTAATAGAGATTAAGAATTGTGGGAACCTTTTGAGATTTGGAAATTTATGAAAGAATCAAATTCTTGAGAGTAAAATTGAGAGAAAATTTGTTCTTCCATTTACAGACCTTTTGCAACACCTAATGTTCTACTGCAGTCGTACTGCTTTTTCTCTAAAGTTAGAGAGATATGGGGATTGCGTGGGAGTATCTCACGTTTCCACCAATAACTTCCTTGTTAGGAAGTTTTTAATTTTATTTAATTTAATTTCAATTAAAATAACATTGAAATAATTAAATAATGAATAATTAAATCATATTTACTTAATATTTCGTTTAAATCATATTTAAATGAATATCTCTCACATAATCTATAGTTTTAATTTAATTAACTCTCTAATTAATTAATTACCAAATGAAATATCTTATATTTAATTTAATTCAGATTTGAATCATATTTATTCACATCTAACATTCTCTTGTAACCTATAGTTTTAATGTGTATCATATACACATTAAATATTTATATATAGTTTTAGTATGAATATAAATCACTTTAATTAATATTTGAACTTATTCTAATATTTTATTCTCTCATAAATTAATTTTGAATCACATCCAAAATAAAATGTATATTATAAAATTTAAGTAATATATAAACTTTATATTATAATGTACCACCAGAAATTATATTAATGCCCTAAGTCAATTTGAATATTTTAAATTATATACAAGATATATTAACTTCATTACCCTTTACGAGCTAAAAAGAGGACATAATGGACCTACAGATTAGAAGCTACAACGATATGATATTAATTGACTAAACTCACTAACCACATTAATCAAATATTCGTTAACTGTGTGTACACTCTACTAAAAACTCAAAGCCGAACACTTCTCACTGTAGATATATTTTTGTGTCCACTAATATAGACCAATAACAACAAGTTAGTCCTTCACAAGTGTCTGTAACACCAGCTAGGACACATTACCGTTTTACCTGTGGGTTACTTCTTAGTCCTTAAATACTAGTGCTTCTTTAATGAACAACCTGTTTATGGTCCAACCTACAAACAAAAATCTCTCTCGTGCTATAGAGAGGGTAGGACCTTTTGTTCAAGTCCTGGAGATACCATTTAAAGGAACACTCATCTACCTACCCTTAAGTCAAAGAGTGAATTCCATCTTATGTGATTATGTTTTCAGCTCCTCACTCGGTCTTGTCTCTAATATGGTAGGCTTATTGAGTAGGCAATCTAACCACTCTCACTCGTACAAATCAAAAGACAATTCCTCATGAACAGGAGTTCATAATACACTCAGGATTAGGACTTAGTTGCCTAGGTCATCCTATTGAAATAGAAATCTAACTAGTCAACGGAGTTACATCTAGTGGTTACTATTTTATGGTCCAATCTTATGCAAACTCATTGCATAGGATACCCCCACTCGCATGTCACCTACACGATCATGTTGGATCATTGTGTTTGTATCAAATACAAAATGGGTCGTATCCATAGTGTTACTAGGATAAGGTACCTAACCTCATCCCTATACTATAGATCCTTTAAGTTGTATCTCGAACATTGATCCTTGTATGTCTCCATATATAGTTCAAGACTCATAAATCAGCTTAGGATGTTAGTTTATTGGATTTAGGTTAATAAGATAAGACTAATAAAATAATCAATAACCTTTTATTGAATTTAGAAAAATAACTCTATATTAATAACGGTCAACAGATTACATTTACTATCTACGAGTTTTAAGACATAAAACCCAACAGTGCCTTCATTCAAACTTAGTTGTTTTCCTGAAATCATGGAGGAGGCTGCAAGTTTTAAGTGGTGAAATGAAGTCGGATAAAGAGGTCTTGAATATAGTGAGCTTGAGATAAAATTAAGCCATTGGAAGATCGGTGAACTTGAATGCCAGGAAAATCATACAGAGGGCCGAGGTCTTTGAGAGCAAAAGTGGATTGAAGATGTGTGATGAACTTCTTAAGTAATATGTTCTTGAAACCTGTGAGAATTAAGCCATCAACATAAACAAGGAGATATAAGGTACCACGAGGAGAGTGAAGCGTAAAAAGAGACATATCAGCCTTGAACTGAGAGAAACCCCATGAGATAAGAGCCCAACGAAGTTGCTCGTACGAAGCTTGAGGAGCTTGTTTGGGACCATATAAAGCCTTGAGTAATTTACAAATGTGAATGGGAAACCAAAAAGGTCAACATAACCTTGAGGTTGAGCAATAAACGCATCTTTGATAATATGTAAAAATAGGTGTTATTATGTGTCAATGTATTAGGATTATGGTGAGAAACACATAAAAAACACATCAAATACACTTGAAAATTATACTTTGTTCTTGTCGTGCGTTCAGTGTTCACAATGCAGTAATATTAGAATATTTTGTCTCTTGGTGTTGTTCATCGTAGGATTTTATCAAAAAATGTGATAAGAAAATCCAAGATTTGAAAATTAGAAACCTAGTCGGTGAACCCCTAATAACAAATTCTAAAACCTCCCAATCAATTTGACAAAAACCCAAGGAAATGGATTAGATTTGGATTACCCTTTGATCGAAGACCAAGAGGTAAGGAAAAGTAGTTCCTCACTCCAAGTTCGAACACTCCACAAGCAATGTGATCAAACTTACCTTAATGTTCTTGGCTTGCAACTCTAAATCATGAATTGCAAAAGATGACGATGAAGCTTTGTTATCTACCAAAGAATTTTCATTCATAGAAAATCCTAAAAACTTCAAATATAAAAAACTACTTAAAACAACGTAAAAGCAAGACTTAAATAACCTTCCAACAAATATATTTTCTCTCTCATATTTTTTTTTGTGAAGAATTAGATTCTTCCAAACATAAAAATTTTCAAATCCAAAAAGGTTCCCCCAATCCTTAAGCCTCCATTACTCAGAGAATAGGAAATGATCCAAGTGGTGCGGCTACAATTTTGGAGTTTGGTAGAATTCAGAGTCAACAACGAGTCTGAGCTTTCTTTCTTTGTAATTTATTAGAAAAGTATGCTTAACATTTAAATTTACAGTAATTTTATTTTCTGTTTTGTCAATGTAATAGTATTTTAAATTTTTCTAAAATAAATTTGAGAATGGTTTTGTAAGTCTTTCGCTGCGGAAGGTTCTTATCTGTTCAAAAAATACATCGCATTTATTAAATAAAGGCTAATTAATAATTTAATGCTTGTGTGGATCATATCATCCTCTCCTTCTTTTGAAGAATTCGTCCTCGAATCTCAATTGGTTCCATCTTGTAGCATCAATTGACTCCAATTATAAATCTTCCGATCAATTGTTGCTGCTTGAATCTCTACAATTGAGTTTACCTCATCTTGAATGTGAGAGTTCAATGCTAACTGTAGTTTCTTGGCTCTTGAACGTGTGATTGGTCCTAAGGGTAACACAAGGACATCCTGGTTCACATCATCTTCTCCCCCTTTTGAAAGATTCGTCCTCGAATCAAGTTCGGTATTTGCACCAAAAGTAGTTAATTCAGAAACATTAAAAGTAATACTCACACCATACTTATCTTTAAGATCAATCTGGTAGGCATTGTCATTGGTTTTTTTTTTTTTTATCACTTGAAAAGGTTCATCTCCTCTTGGGTTTAACTTCGAATTTCGCTAATGTGAAAATCTTTCCTTCCAAAGGTGGACCCAAACCTAATCTTCCTCCTTAAATATGTAGACTTTCGATGTTGATTAACCTTCTTCGCTACCTTGGCATTTTGCTTCACAATTATTTCTTTAACCTCTTTATGGAGCTCTAGCATGATGATGACCTTCTTGTCAGCGCGAACATTCATCACCTCATTAGAATGCAAAGGCAACAAGTCAATAGATGTTAAAGGGTTAAAACCATACACAATTTCAAACGATGAACATTTAGTAACACTATGAACAACCCTATTGTGTGCAAATTCAATAAATGGTAGAAAATCCTCCCACGTTTTGGTATTTTTATCTATTAGAGCCCTAAGCATAATCACCATCGTCCTATTAACTACCTCAGTTTGTTCATCGGTCTGAGGATGACACGTAGTAGAGTACACTAACTTAGTACCAAGTTTTTCCCAAAGTACTTTCCAAAAATGACTTAAGAATTTTACATCTCTATTACTAACAATGGTTTTAAGAATGTCATGTAATTTAACTACATCCTTAAAGAACAAGTCAACCACATGTTTAGCATAATTAGTTTTATTACATGCAATAAAATGAGCCATTTTGCTAAACTTGTAAACTACCACAAAAATGATATCCCTCCCCCTCTTAGATCAAGGTAAACCTAACATTAAATCCATTGAAATATCTAACCAAGGTCCACTAGAAGCTGGTAAATGCCAATACAGTCCATGCGATTTAAACTTAGACTTAGACTTAGCTTCCTTAAATGCAATACATCTCTCCCACACCTTATGTACATCATGTCTCATTCTATACCAATAAAAATATTCACTCAACATGTCATATGATATAGTGACCCCAAAATGTCCCTTAAGCCTCCCTCATTCGCCTCTTTAACTAGCAACCCCCAAATCAATTTGACAAAAACTCAAAGAAATGGATTAGATTTGGATTACCCTTTCATTGGAGACCAAGAGATAAGAAGAACTCGTTCTTCACTCCAAGTTCGAATACTTCACAAGCAAGGTGATCAAACCCTAAAAGGGAACGTTATGGCGGATAAAGTCACGGAGATTAAAACAAGAGGGGATTTAGGAGAGAAAAATGAGCACATGCGTCTGGGATGTGAGCTGCAAAGGCCCGTCTGCGATGCGAGCTGCGAGAACCTCGGCGTCGGCTACGTCTGCAATGCGAGTTGCAAAGACAGGCAGACATCTGGAATCTAGAAAACTTTCGATTACAACACTATTAGAACACATTAGAGGTCTCCTACAAGGGTGGTTCTATGAACGACGAAACACTTGGTCAACCTCTATATCGACTCACTCGAAATACACTGAGGACAAGATAAACACCAAGTTCGTGTTGGCGAGACGGTACCAGGTGTTACCAATTGACTGCTACCGATTCGAGGTCAAAGATGGTGGGTTGGGCGAAATTTTCGATCTCCACACCAAAGATTGTTCGTGCGTTCAGTTTCAGTGTTTAGAAATCTCGTGTTCAATGTTATTGCTGCAGCTAGAAACCGCAATGTGAACTCATTCACCCTATGCAGTAGATTGTATAACATTGAATCATTGATCGTTTCTTAAGAGAAATCGATCAACCTGTTTGGTCATATTTTCGAATGGAAGAAGCCAGATGGTTATACAAACGCTAAGATACTTTCACCAAAAAGGATTGTCCGAGTTGGCAGGAGAATGGTGAATCATATACCATCATCTGAAGAGCGTCCAAATGCAAAAAAGTGTGAACGTTGTAGCCAACCGGGTCAGAATAGAAAACGATGTAGCAAATCGCTGAACACTGTCGTGCCTCGTAATGTCCGAAGGAAGTCACAAGCTACGCTGTCGTCCAACCTGTAATTAATTGGTCAAGTTACACATTCATTGTTAACATCAACCTGTAATTAATTGAACAAGTTGTATGCATTCATTGTAGAAGCAGTAATTAATCAATTGAATACACTGTATTTTTCTCGTTACACGCTACACGTTACTCGATACACGCTTTACACGTTACTCGTTACATGCTATACACGCTACACGCTACACGCTACACGCTATACACGTCATGCGCTAGACAAGCTACTCTCTACAGACTTTAAACTAAAAACTAATGTTTAAATTTAAACCAAAAACAAAATGTAGATATAGAATTGATGAACTCATAACATTATTATGATAAATTTATTCTTAAATTTAGAAAAAAGAACTACATATTTTACAAAATTTATCTTAGTCAGACTCATTTTGGTGCATGACTAATCTCAAACCTGACACATTCTTCTTTTTCTTCTTCTTATGTCAGACTCATTAATCATTCAATCTATCTTTTCTTGGTACTGTGCAACATTTGTCAAACCATAAGGCTAAAGGTTACTTGTGCAAAAATATAAAGTTTTAAATTGTTCAAACAGTTGAAATTAAACTATATATTCGATTTATAAACTTATAAACAGTTCAAATATACTAAAAGTCAAATTTATTCACATTCAACAAATTAACAGAAATGTCTGGACGTCCATAATCTGGCGGCGTACTGAAATCTATAATCTACAATTTTACTTTTATCGAGGGATGTTAGGAAATTGCCTGTACATAAGTATTAAAAAAACTTTAAACAAAAAAATCTACAATCTAATGTGGAATTTCTCTGAATGTTCCCTAGATTGTTCCGGTACACCATCCATGGGCCAGGTTGGAGGTCCGACTTTGACTCTGCAACCCAGAAGTTTTCACGCGGGAAGAGATGGTGTAACACGCAAACGTTAGAAACTTTGTCAAATCCCGCATCAAGATATACGTAGGGTAGGAGTCGTACATGATCAGACACTGTAGGTTGAGATTGTAGGATCTAATGGCAACACTAGAGGGGGGGTGAATAGGGTTGTCTACCAATTTTTAATTTTACAAGTAACAAAGAACAAGATAAACCTAACATGCAATCTAAAAAGTTTTAAAATAAACAATGCAAAAGTAAAGTAAGTTTAGGGAA